>VFFE01008282.1:4116479-4163103 GCA_008921705.1 Burhinus oedicnemus | reverse complement strand
TTTTTTTTTTTTTTTTTTTTTTTTTTTTTTTTTGACAGAGGAAGTGACAGGAACTCTGTTGGGGGTTATAGCAGCATTTTGCAGATCCCACTGGTCTGACTACTTAGTATTCACACAGAATGTAATTTTAGATCCAAAATATCTAATATCTAAAAGCAGCCACAGTGAGTTTGAAACATCACTGGTCCTAATTCTAATCCATTCTACATATTGCAGTTTATGTTGTAATTTAGGAGTATCAGTTACAGGTGCTGCTTTACCATTCAAACTAACAACTGAAACGCAGTGCATATTATGCATCTGGAAACTCAGCCTTTTCCAAAATCTGGTATCTTTGCAGAAGAAATTAAGAATCAGGTGAAAAAAAAGCGCTGTATTAAAATACCATAAAGTAATGTAAAAATCAGTTTGAATGAACTCTTTCATTGGACTGATTATGACTAGCTTTGCAAAGCAAAGTAATCTGTGGTGGAAAATTGGAGGGAAGGAAATTAATATCTCATCACACTGGTTTCCTAAAGCTACTCAATAAATGCAGATTTTGAAATAGTATGTAAATAACACAGAAAGAGGTAAGTCTATTTGCAATTCAGCATCCAGCACTTTGGCAAAGTATGTTTCAGAGAAGAAACAATAGATCCTACTCTGGTCACTCCGTATTATCAACTATTGACTCATTCAGTGTCTCCACTATAAAACGGACAATAACTGATTTAAACCTAATCTGTTAAGACCTGTAATTGATTTCCTTATTGGCAGGGAAAGAAAAGAAAAATGAAACCTTTCTTCCTTCCTGTTATATACGTGATACTTGTGGCAATGAAAGACATTATGATACTAAGCAGCACCCTAAACAGTACACGATTGCCACCTAATAATAGCATCATAGTTACTATACCATATATATTTTTAGCCATATATTAACTTAGTGTCCTAGTGTTCCCTTCTGCAAATTCTAGTTAACTAGGATTTTTACAAGGTTACTGAAGGTAATGGAAAATATTTCCACGGATCACAAAGGGCAGCTATAAGCACATGAGAGAGACTGCTAATGACTCAAGGCAGTATTCATCCCATGGCATTGCATTTGGCAGAAGATCTGTGACTATAGGTATCCTTTGCCCCTACTTATAGCTCATTCCAACTTTCCTCCTTTCTTCCTACTCTGCAAATGACGCACTGTGGAGTGCTGCTTCATCATCCCGACACTTTGTACCAGCTCACTGCATTGTCAGCCATAGCCACCCAAATTTGAAATACGCTTCTCCTGCCTTGGGCCTCTATCAATACACACCAAGGTAAAAGGAAAGGGAGGAATAAGATTTTGTCACACATAGGTAATATATTGATTCTTTGAACATAAATTCCATTTGTAAAAACCATGTATTCAGTTTCACACTTTTTCCAAAGGATTACCAAAAGGATTACCAAATACCACAGACTTTTTAAAACCTCGCTGTCTTCCTGACCTGAAGATCATTATGCTTTAAAAATAAAAACCACAGTACCCTGAGAATTTCCACTGTACATCAGTCTCATTGCAGCTACAAATATTCAGTCAGAAATTATTTTAATGGCTTTCCTCCTCCACATAAACATTTCCTTCTCACAAAATGTGCTTCTTATATAAATTTCATCTGATTTAAGAAATAATCTGGTTTAGTCTGGGACAATAAACAATAAATTGCTTTAATCATAGTGGGATTTTTTGAAGTGTGAAGCTTTTGGTTTTTTCTACATATAGTTAATCTGAAACAAATGACTTTTCTTACCAATACATTTACCACTGAAAACCATATATCACATTATACACGTGGGAAGCAAGGCCTAAATTGATGTAAGGAAGCCATTACTTCCTTATTAAACATCACATGAATACATAGCGCTAATTCTTCCCCCACCCCCCCAATGCTGTGCACAACATTATTAAAAGCAACAAAGATGATGAAAGGACTAGAGGGCATGATTTGTGAGGAGTGGCTGAGGATACTAGGTTTATTCAGCGTAGTGAAGAGGAGACTGAGGGGTGACCTCATTGCTCTCTATAACTTCCTCATGAGGGAGAGTGGAGAGAGAGGTGATGATCTCTTCTCCCTGCTGTCCGGTGACAGGAACGCAAGGGAGTGGCTTATACCTGCATCAGGGGAAGTTCAGATTGGATATCTGAAAAAAAGATCTTCAGTGAGATGGCGGTCAAGTGCTGGAACAAGCTCCACAGGGAAGTGGTCATGGCCCCAAGCCTGTCGGTGTTCAAGAAGCGTTTGGACAACATCCTTAGATATATGGTTTAACTTCCAGGTTGCCCTGTGTGGAGTCAGGAGTTGGACTCAGTGATCCTCGTGGGTCCCTTCCAACTCAGGATATTAAATTAAATAAAAAAGTAATTTAAATTAAATTAGCTATAGTCCATACATGACACTCATTCCTGTGAAGTATTAGGATGTCTCATACACTCTAAGTGGCCTGACTGCTGTCATTTCAGGCACGTTGCTCCAATGATCAAAGCTCTTTATTCATCCACAAAATTAATACAAACGTGCTAGTACCTGTTAGCCTGTAGCAATGCTACTAATGTAGCTACATCAACTCGAAGGTGGCAAAACTAGGTCTGTGCTTGACCTTGGCTGCTGCTGAAAACATGAAGGAGGTTAGCAGGGCAGCTGTGGTAGTGAGACTCAGTGTCAGCACCTGTCCTTTGAGAAGTGGGCAGAAGTTATTTCCTCACAAGTAAGCATGTGTTGCCAGTCTAGGATAGACTTGTGACTAGCTAGTTACCTAAAAATTACAAACTTTGAACTGAAGAATGCCCCTTCTTAAATGGTGTGATAAATTAGAATTGGAGTAAGTGCTTTCTTTTGCATGTTACACTGAACACAAAGAAAAATAGCATTTTCCTTTATGCCATTCGCCACATTCTTTTACTTAACACTAAATTATCCTAGCAATGTTTCTTCTCCTCCTTCTCTGCAATTAAATGTATGCCTTAAAAGGAAATGAAGAGAATTATGCCCTTTCACTTTATGTCTATACCCTGCTTTTTCTTTGAGTTCAGAGCATATGATTTTTCTTTTCCATTTGGATAAAAAAGCCTCTGAAGGATCAGAGTTAGTCAGAAGGATCAGTTAACTTCGGTATATTCATACATCCATATCCACTCTTTAGGATATTCTGATGGAACAAAACTTGATATGAAATCCCAGTCTTACTGAAATAAATTGTGAAATCACCATCTCCTCTTTCCAGGGAAGTTTCACCTTCTGTCACCAATTAGGCTTGGTTGTCTTGCCCCTGCTCCTCATTCAAGTCTGACACTGTCTGCTGGAGCTGCAGGCTCTCAGCTCCCTGCTGTAACTACATATTCTCATATGTAGGTCTGGAGCCTCTCCTGCCTTGAGCAGGCTCAGAAGTTGTCAAGTAAGAAGCAATCTTCCGTTCCTCTTCCCAGTCTTCTTAAAACAACATTGGCTCCAATGTGAACAAAGAAACACTATTCATCACGTATTCTAACATGTAAGCCCAGAGGAAATAGTGAGTTTTGATAAGATACGAATCTGACAATTTATTTTAATATGTTCTAAAAAGATATACTTCCATCTGCTCATGATATAACCCAAGACAGACATAACCCATTATAAAATGGGTAGACAGAGACTTGAAGCAAAACGTACATAGAAGAAAGAGCACAGATCTTTTGTTCTTCTATCTTGCTAATACTAAGATAGCATGTCAATGGGTGTTCTGTTCTAAAGATGCCATTTCAATCAAATGAGCCTCCATTATTACATTTTTATATATATAAGCGCATCTGAATGTCATTCTTGGGTATATAAATTCATGTAATGTAACCTCCTGTTTAAGCATAATTATCTATAATCCATAGCTATGCATTAAGAGAATTATTTAAGGAGTTATTTAAGAATGATGGACCGATAAAAACACATCATACAGTTATTTCAATAAAGCTGTGCAACTAATGCAGTTATTTTAATAAAATATTTAAATAAGTCACATACTCACGCATGACTTAAACTGCTTCTATTGAACATGGCCATCAATGGAAAAAAAGTGGACAGGTTCTTGATTTCACTTAGCTTTGGATCTGAACCAAGACGACTGTATTATTCCTTGTTTTGTTGTTCATTTTTATGGAAAGATGTTTCAATTGTTTTATGAAGGACAAAAACTGTCAGCAAAATAGTTACTACATTTGTGAAATATTTAATTCTCAAGCAATTAACTGCAACAGTGTTACTGTGAATATTTTTCTTCACTGTTTTGTGGTATCAGAAAAATGATACATTAGGAAGCAATATGAAAAAGACAAAGATGGAAATTTTGAAATTAAAAGGTTAATATAATATTTGAAACATATTCATCACTAAAAGGGAAAATAAATATGGATAACACCTAATTAAAAGCAGTTTTGAATTAATTATCTGTTTGTTTTCTCACCTTTCTGTACAGCTATAGTAACAATCTCTTTAAATGCTAACATATTTTGCATTTTTTGCAGCTTTGCAGAATATTCATGTAATATAACCTTGAAGTTTTACCAAAAGATCCTTATTTGTAAGTACAGAACCAATAGTCAGACTCCTTGGAAGTGTCTGAAATTTGTCTCTACCAAGCCCACTTATTCATTGTTCACATAAGATAAATCTTATCTTCATGAAATGAAGACATTTCCACTGAAGACAGGAAGGAGTTATTTTACGTATGTTCTCTCCAACATAATCAAACAGCCTGTAATCCCATGTGAATGAGACGACAACAGAGACCAAGTTGCAAACCACCCATCCTTCCTTATTTATATTTAATGGTAGCTCTACTCCACCACTGATGAATGAGAAAGTTGACAAGAGAAAGGCTGGAGGAACAATGGTGGAGCCCTAGTATCTACTGGCAGCTTTTTGAGAGGCAAATGTTGTTGTTCCTTTGTCCTGTACTTCAAATCCCTCTGAGATTACAGGATTTTAGTCCACTAACCTGAAATGACGCATCAATTTGCAACTCTCAGTACATTCTTCCATGAGATGAAGTTTACACTGAATTTAGTGTAAATGTGGGTAACCAACAACATTAGTGGTTCTTTTGTGGTTCTGGAGACTGATTTTACTGGTCTATTGTGGTTTTGTCCTGTATAGTCTTTGTTACGTTTCTCTAGCCTTCTGGTGCTGGCATTATTTTTGAAGTTGCTAGAATTCTTTTTCCACTGTGACCCAAGTAATGTGCATTATTTCCTAACTTAAATGAATTCTTTAAAAGATATAAGGGGAGTTTCTGTTAGTGTCCATTAAGCTTCTAGTATCTTGTGCCAGCAATACATTACTTATCACTGACTGGGATCTTGACTTTCTCTGCTCACTCTCTATGGGAGCTGAAATAACAGTGAACTGTGTTGTGTTTTCCTTTCTAATTGGATTGCAATTTACTTTTTTTTTTTTTTTTGCCAAAGTTATAAAAAGAAAAAAAAAACAAAACCAATGCTATGGTTATTAATATTAATCTCACGGTAATAAAGCGTGCTTCCTGCTGGCTTTAGAGGTATTTTTCAGTGTCATGGCAATACCCTTCACCAGTCCTCAGTCTGTTGGGTTGCCTTTGTGCTACTGTATACAGCCTACAGTAAAAGTGGCTTTCTCTTTTTTTAGGAGGATCTTTAGGTCTCAAAGTTAAGTTGGTGATAGTCAGTGTATTCATTTTATTTATGACTTCTCTGACTTTCTGTGTGTCCAAGGAATGTGATTGTGGCTGAGGAACAAAGATCGGGTTTTAATTAATAGTTCATCACTAAAGAACTTCATATTTAAGCACACAGAGAAAGCATCCAGGTTCCCAAATCAATGAATACCATTAATAATTACTATGAATATTCTAAGAAACGTAGAGATGCCATAAGCTCTGCCCTCATGTTTTAGGATCTGTTGGTAATTTTCCTTTGAGGAAGGGTAAGTGATAGGTTGCATACTGCCTTTTGCTCTTTGAAACCGTCTCTTGCTGATGGTGCTGAATATTCCAATCATCACCAGCATGTTGAGGCCTGAGGCAGTCACCTGAAACAGCTACATTTGGTATGTCCATTCTGCTCTCTTGTCATCTCTTTTCAGATACCAAGTGTTGTCTTCTCATCTAGCATTCCATTTCCTCTCATAACCTTTAGTTGAGACCTTTCATTTCAGCTTTGGAGAAATTCTGAGTAATGTGTAATGTGACTAAATTGCACATATACACCAGACAGGGAAAAGAACACATGTAAGTCTAGGCCAACATTTCTGGGGAGATTGCAGCAAAGACAGCAATCATTTCTATGATATAACTCTTCCCTAAGAGCTCACTTGAATTAATGCTCCAATGGCTGATTAAATTCTTTTTTTAATTCCTTCTACAAAATACATCCTCTACTCAGCACAGAGTATTACAAAAATTAAGATCATCACAGCTTGTTCTCCCAAAACTCAACATTTTCCCAAACACAAATAGATAAATTAAAGGCTTTACATAACAGCAGAATCTAACAGTCCCTCTCATCATAGCCCTGTGGAACAGAGTTTCAAAAGAGGTGTATAGAGGTATGAAAAATCTATGTGTATGTCATACCATGGCTTAAAAACCAGGCAAGCTATGGCACTGCAGCAGTACAGGACATTTGATGTGTTTTTAATAGGGCTTTAAAATAAAGCTTGTAGCCTGGATCAGGCAAGAAAGAGAATGAAGTTGGATATCCATTGTTATTCTAATTAAGCATTCTTTGTTAATTAGCATTGACATTAAATTGCATCTTCAATTCATGGAACAATTAAGTGGTACATTTCATGAGCACTGTCAAAAAAATTCACTTTGATGGGAAAGGCAGCAGAAAGAAAATTCTGTTTTCATTGGGTACTTTTTACTGTTTACTGCTAAAAAGAAGAGATGAGTTTGGCTAGGAAAACCTTTAAGAGTTGTTTTTAGTCTGCATAAATGGCAAAGTTGTAAAATTTCTAAAAAACAGAAAAAAACCACAAAACCATTAGATTTGTACAGGCAAAATTTGCATTAAATTTGACAGTTGCACACAGCTCTGAATCCAACTTCCATGTAGAAGTGGACATGTTTTAGAATAGTAGAAAAATTAAACTCTTTTATTGCTTACAAGTTTCAGTGATCTGATGAGCATATCAGGAAAGAAAGAAGGTTGGTATTGGTATTTGTTGAAAAATAGAAAAGTCCTTTCGTTTATAAATTTTGCATAGTGAAAAATTACATCGCCACGTTCAACCCTTTGTCACCTTTGTGAACACTATGTCTTTTTGACCCTGGCTGGGAAATAACTAGCAATGTGATAAAAGCTTTTTGGCCTCAGTGGGCCTAAAGAATACATTTGAAGCCAAATGTGGGTTTGACTGAGATGGAGATTTGTTAATTGTTTATAGCTTGCAGCACATGAATTTACAAACAGGTATCACTCTAGAACTTGCTCACGATCTTTTCATTATACATGTTCCTTTGGTGATTTGGCTGCTGTATATTTTACTAATGTATTCAGTGACATAATTCATCTGCAAATGAGATGCCCTTTTGAATTAAATTTCTGGAAAAAACATGTTTTCCAGACAACTTTTTGACAGTACTTCGGGAAGAGCGGGAATGGAAAGAATAAATTCCCGAAAAAGTGAAAGAGGTTTTTGGGGGAGGGGTTTTGGTTTATTTTTCTTCCTATTGGTTCGCTTAATTTTGGCTTGCTAGGTTAATACTCTTCCTCCATATTATACTCCTTCAGTAACAATTATTTGAGTGTTTTTATAATTAACTGCCACACTGCTTATAGCTGTATAGGCAAAACTTTACTGTGATTAAATCCAAATTAGTTATTTCCACACAAACACTAGCAGAATGGAATTTGCTTGGGGGGATCTTTTGCATTCCCTCAGCTGTCTCAAACTGAAAATTCATAACCCTTCCCAGAGAAAGGGTTTTAGAAAGGCAGACTGAAATGCAAAGAATTAAAATAACAGGTTTCTTTATGGCTTAATTAGAATATTGGATGATATAGTTATATAACAGCACAATTTTGGTTGATTTGGCAGCTATAGACCATGAACCAAGGGAGGTTTCAAAGTAACCCTCTGCAACATCTGATCCGCAAATGCACAGAGGTCATGATGGACACCCCTCTCAAATTGCATAGTGGTCAGATGGTAGGAAAAAACACAAGTGCACAGCTTCAGCCAGAGAGGAGCATTAGGGCCCCCAATTCCTTCTCTCCTGGGGCAGAGATCTCACCACTCACTCCCAGAATGGCGCCACAACACCCTTCTTCTTTGGTAGCATGGTAGAGAAGTTAGAGAGCAGCCAGGGGTTGCTTTTGCATTTATACCACATCTTGCACAGATTTTTCTGACTTCTAAGGAAAGACTTAATCTGGATTACTGGCTACCGCAATTTCACAGAAGTTTTAACTGCCAGAAGCTGCCATCAGTAAAAGAGAGTCCTTTCCCAAAACCAGGACCAGGAAGCAGATTATGGCATACAGCCTGGGTTCAGGCTGGAAGACAACCACCATGGTGTACTTGAAAGTTTTCAGAAGCAAAACCTTGTAATGGCTTGGTTCTGCAAAAGGACTGAGTCAAAGGTATTCCCTTGTAATTTGTGCTTGGTAAAAAGCATTTTTGTCACCATCTTTCCAAGTTTCTGTGTAGGTAAGCAGATGAGAATTAAAGTTACAACAAGGGTTATTACAATGGAGTCCAAGTCTGACATTCTTAAGGCAAGTGTCAGAGGACTTGTAAATAGAAGTAGACCAGCTGCACTTTCTAAATGAATGAATAGCATAAAAACAATTCTTGCTTTTCACAGATACTGCACAGTATAACACAGAAGACCTACTTTTTTTTTTTTTTTTGCATTTAGCTTCAATGTGGATGTTTTATGTTTACAATGGCACTTTTCTCTGGGAAAGTGACAATTATGACAACTGATCACAATATCTAGAAGGTGTTTTATAATTATTGTGCTGCAGCAGTAAAAAAAAAAAACCAAAAAAAAAGTCAATGAAACCAATAATATCTAACCAAGCATTATCCCATAGACTGATGTTATATTATCTGCAGTTCCTCAATCCAAACATAGCTTTCCCTGTGTATCCAAGCTTTCCTCTTAGGATCTGCAGTCAAGACTCCAGTATTCCAGTATCAAAATAACAAGTGACAGCAGTACTGTTTATACCACTGATATGAATTACCATGTTAGCTAACAGCTGCTACCCTTAATCTGTTATTGACGCATTTTGTAAAAGGGCTTGCTTGAAATTCAGTTTGGCTGATTTGAAAACAGGATTCTGAGAGGAAATGTTTTCAATGGCCTGCCAGAGCAACTGGCAAAATATGAATAAACATAAACCAGGGTTACAAACTTCTTTCCTTCCTGTGAAGCTTTATTAGCGTATATGTAACTGCAGGGAATATAAGAAGGTATTTCCCTGAAAGTATAATGTAGATCCATACTTGCCACTCATCCCTTATTTAAGGAAGTACATTGATCATTATGCAAGACATGTTCTTTCTACTAGCTAGGAGCATTTTTATGCTAGGTTCAAATATAATGAAGCAAAACAAAAAACCAAACCAAAACAAAAAATCACCTTATGCAGATTAGGAAGCCATATTCTGGAAACAAAAGGAGTTACAGCTCAACAAAATCTATCTGAAAGTCTTAACAAGCAGGTTTGTTCTATATTACATCCTTACTGAAGGATTTGATCTATGACATTTTCTGAATGACATCTGAAAAAGACATCAGGAATGTAAGGCACAGGGAAGCAGTTAAAAGGTTACATACTAATTGCACATATAAATACAATTTGTTACCATTTAGCAGGTTGATAAGCAGGTATTTTCTAGTCAGTGTCTCAGTAAGGGGCACAGTGAATAATTAGCAAAACTTTTGCCCTCCTGGGCCTTGAGTTAAAGCACCTGACTCAGTGATGTCATCTAATAAAACAAGTTCAGAATATTTTTTGTACATCCAAGGGAAAGTCATTCATATCACATGAAATGAAAGTTGAGTGGCATCTGTTCAAGAGCGAAATGAATTACAGCACAGGCTAGGACAGTCAAAGTGGGAAACACGCTTGTCTACAAACAGAAGTTCAGAGTGATGCAAAAAAAGAGTGAAGCATGCAGTCATGCAAACACAAGGTAATATTTCTGAAGCCTGTTTCAGAGGGCAATTCGGATCTTCTAATACTTTGGATTCTCTGGTTTACAATTTCCAAACTCTCAAAACTGAGTCATGAGAATGGATAAAAAATTCCTGACACGAGAAGTAGTGGGAGCAAAACATGGAATCTAACGTAACGGGGCAGGGGAAGTAGATTTTTATATTGATATGGACAGACTGTGTTATTGGCTGTCTTCATTGCAACTGTTTTTCATTCTCTGAAATGCAATTTCTACACGAATGAATTAAGTCAGAAACAAGATTTTTTTTGAAACAAATATATAATTTCTGAACAAATAAATAATTTTACTGGGTGCTCACTTTACTAATTCTTCACAAGTTAATTACACTAGAATTTTATACAGGAGGAAAAGGACAGGAAATGAAATTATAGAATCCATTAGAGTTTCAAGTTTTGTGATATCTTTCATGGGCCAAACACATGGTAAATTTTGAATGGTATTACTTTGAGTACAAATATCTGAAAGTGGATGAGAAGTGACGCATGTGAATCTAATTTGTCCTATGATAAGAAGAGACAATGAGAAAAAACAAAAATGGTGCCAGTGTAATAATATTACAGTGAAACATGAAAAATGTTAATTCTGTGCTACTTCTGAAAGATTATAATCCTTTTCTACAGTCCTCTCGTATTCATGGTCATTTTGCCTATGACAGTCCACCTGCTCCTCATACTCTCTGAAAGAAGGAAGTCATCCAAGACTTCATAGACTTCTCTTATATCCTCTCTCCAGTTGCCTCTGTCTTTCCTTCTACTTGGAGCTAAGGAAACAGATGTGTATAGTGTTGATAATATGGATGGACCATGGCCGTAGAAGCAGGCATAAATAAGTTGTCTGTTTCCTTCACTGACTTTCCTGAAAAATTCTAAAATTCATTTTAGCCTTTTTTGATTCCTGAGCATCAAGTCAGGGCTTTGTAAATCTACTAAACTCACAGTAGTAACGCTAGTATTGAGTCGAAGACCATCAAATTCTTAGCTAATCCACTAACACGTCTGTCAACCAGCTCTCACCAGACAGATCCAGCCAGCAAACAGTCAAGCATTTCCCTGACTGCACAGTAAGATTTTTATCTTAAGGTAATTATATAATCATTATAAATTAAATCTTGCTCCAGTTGATCACCCATAAGTAAGTTAAAAAAGACTTCATTCTAGCTAAGGATTTGAAGTACTTCTACCTCCTCCATGCCTCCGTGTTTAAACTTGAAAAATTAATACAAAACTAAATAGTAATGCTTTTGTATTGCTCTGCATTTTCCCATTACTGGGGGATAAGTGAGATAGCACAACATAGTAAGAGGTTTTATCTGATTTCTCCAATGGTGAAAATAATGGTTTCAAGATAGGAAAGGTATTTCCAAGTAAACTGTTGCACAGAAAAAAGCAGACTACCCACTGGTCTCCCAGCATGTGATGTAATCACTGATTCCTCCTTTCCAAGTAAAAATATTTTAAATCATGTGAGTCCAGGATTTTATCTGGTTAAATAAAATTAGGTTTTAGTAATGATAACTAATTTTTAATTATAATGTATGAATGAAAGACTGAAGTGTGAAATGAAAATGCTGAAGCCGAGGGAAGAATGGGAACTCCTTTTTCTGTCTAGCTTTACAGATCTCAAGTCAACCCTTTGAACATTTCGCAGACAATTCATTTCTGAAATGCTCAGTACTTTAAATCGCATGGAAGCTATGCTTGTTACCTTTTTTACCTTAGTTTTTGTCACAGTATATGGTTCTTATGTCATGCTCCTCTGTATGCTGCTATTGCTACTAGACAAAGTGCCTAAATACATGTCAGATACAAAACCACTGTAGAACTGGTAAATTACAGTCACACAGCACTAGTCCTTATTTGGTATGGGGTTGTTAGCAGGTGTGTGAGCAATGCTAAAGCTAAAATCAGGCTTGGGATACTTATTCATATCATATCAAACATTTTAATTTTTACTCTCATGGTTATTTATTTTATACCATATAAGCTTTTAGTCCTAATGCTATAGTACTTGCCTTTCAAGATGGAAAAAAAATGTGCCAACTGAAAGGGAGATTAGAAAATTTCATTTAGAATGTTTTGAGAGATTAGGGAATTTCATTTAGAATACTGTCAATAGCTTCATTGTCAGAAGTTTGAAGTCTTTTAGCATGGTCCCAATATTTCAGAGGATTCTTAGAAAAGGATTTATTTTATTATGGACAAATATTGAAGATATATGCATATAATTATTTGTATGTGTGTATACTTACACTATGAACATAAACTAGCAACACAAGATCTCCAGATATATTGAGGACAGTAGAAACCTCACTCCCTCATGCGACCAAAACGGTTTCTATTGACTCATAATAGTCTGACAGAAGGTAGAAAGCCACTTATCAGCCTTATAAATTGAGCTGGTTATTAGTCAAGCAGTTTCAGAGCAATTCAAAGACACTAATTTCATTCTCCCTACCCCTACACCCCAATGCTCTCATTCCAGCACTCTACCATCACAGCCACTCACACCCACCTCTCAATTCCTATCTACTTCACACCCGCCGCCTCCACATCAAATCAAGTAACAGCACGCTCGACTACCCTAGTAACCCAGGTGGTACCATAGCAAGCACTTTACTCCAATGAAATCACACAGGCAAAAGCTCCACAATGTGCTGTGAAGACAAGAAGTCTGTAAAGCCCTACGATAATACCTGTTGATGAGTGAGATGCTTAATATTCAGTGGGAAGTAACAATAAAAATAAACTACTCACAGAACTGGCTATTTAGGGGACAATACACAGAAGATACAATATATTAATTCAACTCCCAAGTAAGAATACCTTGGCAAGTAACCTGAAATTAACCCTTCATTGTTTGCCAGAAGTCAGTCCACAGCAGCAAAAATTACTAGGTATTTTTCAGCTAATTTAATTCACAAAAAGATATTCTTAGGAGGCTGAGGGGGGATAGAAAGTAAGCTTAAAATCTGAATACCCTGGAAAACTAAGGCTGAACAAATAGGAATAACATATCAATAATAATTTTTAAAATCTACCAGGCAAAGAAAATAAAATCCTCAATCAAGTGAAGAATCTGAATCCCAGAATGTTTCCCATGCCCAGTGAAACGAGAGCATCTCCAAAGAGAGAGAGACAGAAAAAACAGCAGGATCTGGGTCCGAGAGACCTGTTTTATGTCAGTCCTGGGGAGGGGCGGGGGGGGGCGGGGGAAGTTGATAAGAATACCCCTTTCTCAAAACCAGTACTGCCAGGTTAAAGGAAATGTTGGTTTTTCACTGTTTTTTTCCCCAAGAAAAGAAGCACTCATATAAACACCCAGATATTAAAAGGCAAGTAATCACATCTGGGCCAGTTCTGTAAGCTGCTGACATTTCTTGTCTGACAAACATCCACAGCCATGCCGCAGAGCACTGGAATTTTTTCAAACTTAATAAGAAGTTTTAAAGATTCTCCCAAAGTCTAGGTTTTTTGCTCACTTTCTCACACACACAAGCATACCACCTCTTTCTCTCCTTCCTCGACAAAATGGTTTCTTTTCAATAAAATTATTTTCATAGCTTTCTGAAGCTATGATGGAACAGACAGAACAGACTGAACTACTATTTGATTTGCTATAAATCCTAAGTGTGGACTCAGCATTTTGAGAGGAAACTGAGAAATAAACAGTGACAGTACTAGCCTGCCTCCTTGTTCTTGAAAGAATATACTGTACAGACCTAATGCAACATGACTTTCTATAGTGCCACTTTGCCCAGCATGTCAGAGAGAAGTGCCTATTTTGCCCATTCACTCCTTGCCTTCTCGCATGAGTGTGCCATACCACTTACTGAGGTCCTGCAATGCTAGGTTTGTTTTCCTTGAAAGTACCTGGTCTTTGAAGCATGTCCTTCTGAGATAACGTCAATTAAAAAAAGTAAATTTAGGTTTCAAGGTGATGGAGAAATCTTTAAAATACTAAAGGCTTTAAAAAATATGAAAGAAATAAAAAGAATTCTGTATTTATTGTTTGTTCAAAAAGTATTTCAAATGCTTGGGCCTACTATGATTTATCTAGAGGAATAGCAGCAGCTCTGCAGATATACCATAAATATTGCTAGCTGTCACAGGGAAATAAGGAGGTGACTTATTTCTCCTCAATCCCTTAACAAAGGCACATTATATAGGCTACACACTCTGGCTCCAGGGAAGTTAATACAGCACTTTGTGTTCTTGAAACTGAAAAACATAAAGCTGAGTGAGGTTCTTTCAGGTTTTTTCTTTTCATATTGTGAAATGTTTGCTTTCACTAATGTTACAGGGTAGTAATCATTGTTCATGCATCAGGAGCAAACAAATAATTTCACAGCTATCCAGTATAAATAAATATTTCCTTCTAATTATACTGTGAATTAAATACAGGTGTTCATGATCTTCTAGAAGTACTTTGCACTCTCATGCAAATACAGTCTTTGTCTTTCCCAAAGATTAAGAAAATCACTTGATGACACTTTTTAATGCTATGTAGGTGGATACTTACGATTTGTGACAGGTTATCATATAAATGCAGTGGAACTATGCATAGTATTTACTTGATTACCTGAAGAGTTTGCTACTATTGAAATGACTATGGTGATTCCATAAAAAACAGTGGTCTGATCTTCTAGTACTTAAGTATCTCAAGCTGATTTATCCCAGTAAAGTAAAGGGGAAACACTCTGGGACTCTTTAGCCTGGAGAAGAGAAGGCTGACGGGAGATCTTATTCTTGCTTATAAGTATCTAAAGGGTGGGCTGAAGGAGGATGGAGGCAGACTCTTTTCAGTGGTTCCCAGTGACAGGACGAGGGGCAACGGGCACAAGCTGGAACCCAGGAAGTTCCATTCAAACATAAGAAAAAACTTCTTTACAGTGAGGGTGACAGAGCACTGGAACAAGCTGCCCAGGGAGGTTGTGGAGTCCCCTTCTCTGGAGATTTTCAAGACCTGCCTGGATGCAGTCCTGAGTAATGTGCTCTAGGCATTCCTGCGTCAGCAGGGGAGTTGGACTAGATGATCTCTAGAGGTCCCTTCCAACTCTGAAAATTCCGTGATTCCGTGAAACAGACAGCATCTAGACAGGTGAAAACACATCATTAACTCTTGAAATTTTAACATTTCAGTTGTCATGATGTTCTTATGTTTCTTCACCTTTTTCTACTTTTTTTCCAGTCTAGCTCTCACTCCTGGACTTCTCCATATACTTGACTAAAAGTAAAAAGTACTGAGATCTTTTAGGCTGCCCTCATTCAGTGAAGGGGCTTGAGCATTTCTGAACACTACATAATGGTTAAGTCCCAGATCTTTATACCATTGAGCCCAATGGCTCCATTCACAAATGTTACTACTATTTAGTCTGAGTAGGATGGGAGGTTGTGACATACTGCTTTTTACCAGTGATATCACCTTCTTTTCCACACAATTAATCTATAAATAATTAACATGAGTCATCACCCCATTTAGAGGCTGGTCTTGCTGAACTTCCATTTCTACCAAGTCCACTCAGAGAAGGAATGAGCCTTCAAAGCATGTCGCTTCTTGCTGCAATAAAAAGGGCAAAAATGTTTGGAAAGAGGCATTAAAGTCTGACAATATTAGACATTATGTACTGCGTTACAAAGAAAAGAGAAGCTGGCAGGTGGTCGGTTTGTCATGCATTAGAGTTTTGGCCACTTAGATAAATTGTAAAGCACACAGGGCAGGATATTTAGGTGCACTGAATTATAGTGAGACATTTTAATGTTCTGTGATTAGCTAAAGAAGTTATTTTGACCCATAAGTAACTGGAGTATGGGAAAAGAATCATGCTGTGCCAATCTATATGAATTTAACAGACTGTGACAGAAAACGTAAACAGTGGCTAGCAAGTAGAAGCCAGCCTTTAATAACGTCACTCATTCTAAACTATGAAAAACTGCATGGTTTCTTTGTTCTCCTATATTGAATATCCCATAAAACTGGATCAATGACAACAAATCAAACAGAAACTTTTGAGAAGCGGGCCTCCCACACATACTTAAGGTAGGTTTTTAACCCATGTAATTGATGTTATTATTAGATTAATAAAAAACACAACAAAAAATGGAAATAGTTAATATGTCAAGTAGACAATTTGACTGGACCCTGTCACAGTGATTCTAATGGAGAAGCCTAATACTTGTGTATTTCTTATAAATTACTTCAGCTGTCACTCAACATTCTGTTACAAAAACATATTCTGCATTTCACACCTGTGCCAGCAGATTATTAGCACTAGAACACTTTTGTGTAATCATTTAAAACTCTGCACCTCAATTTGTGCTCCAATAAAGCTCCACTTTTGTCACATGAATAAGTAAGTCAAGTCACAAATCTGAGATAAATCCATGACTCCTGCAAAGTATCCTTCCATTTAGTCTCAGGAGAAGCTGCAGTTGATTACCAGAGACATAGGTCATCTAGAATAGCGGACTTTATGAAGGTGTCTGTTTTCCCAACCGCAATTCTTACAATGCAACAATACTGCATGCAATACACCTTACATCACCTTGTAGAAAATATGATTTTTTTCATAGTATTTTTTACCTTCTCAGGGGAAAAAAATGTTTAAAGTCATAATAGCTTATATTTTGTAGCTTTAGTCATCGCTAAAATTCATATCACATATTTATCTGTATGAACTCTGCTCCCAAGGTATGCACAGTATAGCTGGTTTGGTCAATACAAGCTCTTCATGAATCCTGAATATGAGATGTTCAAAGCATTATAATAGTAAATTTGCCAAGTATTAGTCCTCTTGTGGATGCAAAAAGTGTTGAAATTCCCTATAATCATGTGCTCCAACTCTGAACTGTTCAGACCAAGCCTAGGCTTAGAACTCCTCACATATACAAGGTTCTCATTTCTCCACTATAAGTAGTTTTCTTACAAACCAGCAAGTGACACAAGGGTAGATGGCTCTCTCTACATGTGGACCAATGCAAATATAGATTCAGCATAGGATCAGTAGATACTTCAGAAAAAAAATAAGAACAATATACACAATTTTTTAATGCACTTTGCTTAGTGAAGTTTATCGGGGTTTTGCCTGAATGTAAACCCATACCTTGTTCATTCATTATATATGCCACTTGAAGAAAGAGTCATGCCTTTTACTTGATAAATCAGTGCAGAGAAGAAATATGAAAGATCATATGGACTGTGAGGTTGCTAGTCTAGAAAGCAAAAATTGCTGGAGTATGTTAGACCTTCATCCAGCAGCACATGTCCACACTGAGAAAGACCATAATAGATGCTGGAGTAAAAAAATAATTGTTTTGCACAACTTATTAATTACACAGAGGTGAAAAACAATAACACTTTCAAGGCTCTTTCCACCTACTGAATAGCACATGGATTAAATAACCCTGTAGTTCGGTTCCTAGGTAGAAAAATCACACATCAATAATATGAGTTGTAAAAGTCCATAATTACTTATTTGCAAACCAGATGATAGTGGACCCAAACAAGGTTGTACATTCAACTATGCCAGTTCTTCTAGGCTACAAAATGGACTCTCTCATCTGTCCTTTGAGGTTTTATGTTTTGGAGCATTAATAGCACAAAAGACTATGATTTCAACTGCATTTAATTTTAAAAATGAAGAGAAATTCAGAGACAAGAATAGAAGTGTGAAGTGACTTATACTGTTAGATGTTACTCTTCTCATAATTACATAAGTTAAGTGTAGATTGCTTGGCTTTTTTGGTTTAAAGTTAGATCTTTCATGTCATTTACCTATAGCATCGATTATCTCTTTAGGGCATCACCTGACCAATTATGAATAGTATAAAATTGTACCTTAGGTCTTAACCGCTGGACCCCTCTTTCTAGATGAGTTTATTTTTCTGTCAGATATATCAAAACCCTGTTGCTGTACTTAAGCACGTGAATATAAATGGCTACAGTCTGGTACTGGAACATTTATCCTTCTCTCCAGTTAGTTTTAGGCTAACAGACTCGGGTAACAGCTTTTGAGTAAAAGGTCTGGGCTAATACAATTTGGGTAGATTTAAAAACAGGTCTCATAAATCAGTTTTCCAGTGGTGTTTAATTTTGTCCTTGTTCCTGATTCTTGTCATGCAAACATTAGTCTGGTAGTATACATCAGCCTTTTTTACAGCCTTGATTTATTTCATACAAGAGAGAAACTTGTCATTGCGTTAAAAGTTAATAGACTCTTAAAATCTCTTTAGTTTACTATGCAATTTTCTGAAATTTGGGTCAATGAGGACCCAAATCATCCTAGCCTGTATTGCATTACCATCTTTAAATATATTGTGGTTTGGGCCTAGCTAAAAAGAAAAGTTACTGAACAAAATTGGTCCTGTTTTACCTCAAACCAGGACATATATATATAATTATGTTCTTCATTAATTAAAATATTAATTTCATACATTCCTCAGGTGAATGCAGTACTTTTTGAAAGAGCTTAGATTAAATGGCAATAAATAGTTAAAAGGAAACTTGAAGGTGACACTGAATTTAGGTACCACAGAGATGAGGGACTAAGAAAGGGAGAGAAAAGGCCGGGTTTCACTGAGTTCTGGGTGGCAGCAGAAAGACATCTAAAGAGCTAACTTGCTGGTGACTGATACTGCTGCAACTGGCAGTAGCACTCAGCAGTTCTAGTCTGTCTAAAATCTCACTCACCCATGGCTGTAGTAGCAGCAGCTTAACAGAAACAGTAGCAAGACCCACTTCTCAAGCACCCAATGGAGGCAAAACAGAGGGTGGTACCGTTGCTGTTTTGTTTCTGAAAGTAACGTGCTACCTCAGACAGCTGCTTCCTTGCTTCTGGCTAGGAATGGTTTCAGGACAAGTGAATCTGTTTCTGGATGAAAACTGCCAGATAAGCAGTTCTAGAACATGAATTCTTCATACATCTCACAACAGGCATAGCATATACTGCAGAAGTACAAGCTCCCCAGATGTGTTGTGCTTGAAATGTAACCATGGAGAATCTTGGCTCTGTAAGTCTAATAGTTCTTAGTCCAATACCTTGTGCAGTGTCAGCTGTTCTGACTTGGTAGTCTTTGCAATGGTTCACACAGCTACTTCTGCATGGCATTCTGCCAGGGGATGTGTGCCAGGAGACCAATGATCCTCTATAAATATATATATTTGGGGTATACATAAAAAAAAAAAAAAATCATGACACATGTACAAAACATGTAAGAAAAAAAATTTTTCTCTGGTCCTTCCTATTCCACAGTATTTGTTTCTTGCTTCTGAGAGTCTTATATCTGTAATACAAAAATACCATACAAGATTAAGTGGTTCAAGTCAAGTTACCTGGTAAGGCTGTGTCAGCAATAGGAAAACAATGTCAATGTTCCTGATTCCCAGTTCACTGAATAGACTTCTAGATTACTATAGATTCAGGTGTCCAGTATGCCAGGCTACCTTATACAACATCTAGGTAAGCACATCTTATCCTGAGGAACTAATGTTACAGATAGCATGTATAAGGAATGGACAAGTTCAAAGTCACATTTCTCAGCAGAATTTGTTCTTACCTATCATGTTTACCATTCCCTCTAAATATTTATGTAAATCATTAGAAGTGCACTTCATAAATTACTTCGGTAACGTTAAATTGGAGGCCAACCATCCAAAAGGAAATATAAGGACAACAGAAAGGTGCATGGCCTCCAGGACTGAGCATACTCCTTCTGCATCTGGCTGTACATGAATTGTTTGTAACACTTATGATTTAAGTTTGTATTAGTGTCCTTGTTAGGTTTTCATGTCAAAATACTGATGTTATTTTAAAATACCACTATCCTGTGGATGTCCCTGAGGGTGCATAATGCAGAAAATTAAAAGGTTGATAATGACTTCCAGCAATATCATCGGCCTCATTCTCCAGGGCTGTTAATCTTCTATGTCTGCTTAAATTTCTGCCAAAAGAATACAAAATGTTACAAAGGGCATCAGAGAGAAGAGAATACTTGCTGGGTCATGGACCACGAACTCTTCGCCCAAATGAATTACAGCCTTTGCATGCAACTACCCAAAGTGAAAGGGAGCAAAGAACAAGGCCTATTGTCTCTGATGAAGCAATTACAGAATGAACCTAACATTTTATTTTGCTTTCCATCAATGTCTGATTCCACTATTTAGCCTTGGAAAATGGTAGCTGACCACCTTTCTGATTACCGTGTGTAACTTGGACTCAGGTACCTAGGAAGCCCCAAAGGATATAAGGCCACTAATTCTAAAAGAACAAAGGCTCCCTCCGTAATGAAAAAGCAAACAGAAGTAATTTTACTGGCTGTCGTTCTTTTTGGATTATCTTATGCATTGAAGCCCTGCATTACTCTGTTTAGACTGACAAGGCAACTTGTGATTAGATAGTAAATTTACTGTTTGAATAGGATGAGCATCAGAATGGCAGAAAATGCCATTGACTGCAGTTTCAAATTCCAATAGAGTCTGGCACGGTCTGCTGCCTATGAGCATCTCTGAAGTAAAGTACTGTAGTTAAGCTTTCACCTTGCATGCTGGTCTAGGATTCATAGAAGGAACAGGAAAGAAATCATCATAAGAAGCCCTAGCTGTCGTTCAAATTGTTACTGCTTTACTCTCAGTGAGACAATATATTTAGATGCTTCTCAGTATTCACTTTTTCACTCTGCTTCCCTCTCCTGACCCCCACTCTTTTAAAAGTATTGTCTACTGTGCAGCCTAGGAAGCACAGTACAGGGTGAAAATTTGTTCAGGTAAGAGGTTCAATGTCTTCCAAGTGAAACGAGCATAGTAGAAAGCAATCACAGCATACAAAACATTCTTTTGCAGCAATTACAGAATAGTAAGACTCCCCAGATATAATTTAGGTGATTTATTATGCACTGTTGGTAGTCACTGGAAAAGACAGTCATGTAAACAGAATTATTTTATTGTGTTAAAGTGATAAGTAAGTGTGCATTCTTGTTCTTCACATTTTCATATCTGGTGGCATGTTAGGGTCTGACGACCCCATATTGTCTTCAGACTGATAAGGGGTGTCCTTCACTGACCTCTGGTTTAGACCCAGAAATCTTGCTTCAGTTTACACAGACAAACAATTATATAAATTTCTCAATTTTCTCAATTATATAAAAGTCAACTATGAAATTAACTGATGGAAACTGTAGATGCCCCATGACAAGCACCTACAATTACGCGATACGTAAGTTATACAGCTGAATACGGAAAACCCTGACATATGTTCTTGCATACCCCACTCTTTTTCCAAGGTGACTATACTATGTTTCCCTCTGTTCTGGGTTAGTAACTGATTAGCGAAATATATTGGGTCCTGGTACAAGGTCTGGAAAATATAATCTCAAAGTTAGAAGTTTGCATTTTAGAGTTATTTTACTTTCATTCAAGTTTCAGTTTCCTGACATCCAATTTCATTAAGTCATTCTCCACTGAACAGCCTTTTCCTACAAAGTACTTTTTTATTTTGAAAATACTCATACATTGTAATGAATGCCATCTCTCAGTCTTCCCTGGTGGTCAACTAATCAAGCTGACCTCTTTTGTGTCTCTATAAATAATAATCTCCAATTCATATACACAGGGGCTTTGTTTCTTTTTTGCACTGTCAGAAGATTTTCAACATTCTTTTGAAGAACATGAGGACTGGAACTTCACACAGAATTTCAGTATCAGTCTTACCTGTGGCAAAAAGAGATGAAAGTCCTTCCCTTCTCACCAATCTCCACTGTAAACAGCCAAGGACTCCCTTAAACCTCTTTCCATAGTTTTGTCTTGAAAAGATCATTTTTGTCTACCCACCCTGACATCTATGTTTCTTATACAATCTCACTTTCTTACAGAAAATAGAAAGACTCATATGGAGTTAATAGTCACCATCCATATGTAATAAACTGATCAAATTATTTTTCCGATCACAGACAGAATAATCCAATGGAGTTTAGGTAATTACTGATCAAAAGGGCAGAAGTTGAAAGCTCCTAGTATCCTCCAGTAATTTCTCTTTAGCACCGTAAAATACTCTTCACAGCCATGTCTTGTAAAACTCAACATGTTAATAAGGCAGGGAAGGAGGGAAGGAGGAGGAAGGAAGGAATGAAGGAAATGCTCTGTCACGAGGCTGCCAAAAGAAAGCTCTCCTACTTAAACCTCTGCTTAGGCAATTCTTTTTTTTCAGTCTCTGACCAAAACAGGATTTAGTGGGTTTCTACAAAGAGAACTGAGAACTTGGTTGCACTGGGCAGAAAAGCTGTGCCAGTAAAGACAGGAACTCACATGGGTTAAGAAAACAGCTTGGATATCTTATTTCCCTGTAGAACAAGGAGAAAAATGAGTAGTATACATAGTATAACTTGGAGAGACCAAGGATAAGAGTGCCTTGAATACTTTCCATGCTGGCAGTTTATTTAATTGAGAGACAATATCAGCATTTCTTAGCTCAATCTAGCCTGTTGAAATAATCCAGAAAATTACTCTAAAGAGATGAAGAAACAACATCAGCCATCTTTCTGTATGTATTTCTCTTGTTCTGCATTGTTTTTACAAAATTAGAATAGCAAGAAGGTTTCAGTATTCCTGCCTCTGAAAGGTCACATGGGTCCCCAAAATCCATCACCTCTCTAAATACAGAAGCATAGGTTAGCTCCATTTCATAACCTGTCACATGCTGGTATCAAAGTTTCAAGAATTTAAGCCTTAATTTGAGCTCAGGGTGGAATAATTCAGTGTTTAAGTAGACCTCAACAGTTAAGTACTACGAACCAGGGGAACCAGTAGGGAAATACACTTCATGCACAGTGCGGTTGAGTTGCTGATAGAGGTTAAAATGACTGAAGCATGACAGCAACCTGAGAAATATTCTTCTTTATTCTGTCTTTTTCTAAGAGTACCTATTCTAAGAACAGCTCTTTCTGAAACTTCCTAGCTAGTTGTCCATATCTGCTACTCTTCCACTTCTTCAGTAGCATGGAAACTCTGTGCTGTATGTACTACGTATGAGGTTCATTTCCACATCATCTTACCTGCTGTTTTTCAGTCAAATGGTTTTGCAGCTGCTGTGCTAAGATCAACAGAGCATTTTTCACTGAGCTGGTGAATACATAAATAAGTAGCATCATGTTTGAACCTGTCAACTTTTTAGTCCCTCCAAGTTCTTTAGATGGTTGATGGTACAATAAATAGGGCCTGGAGTGGACTCATCTTTTGATGTTTAACAAGTTATGTGGTCATGAAAAAATAAATAGCTATATTCATCTTATTTACAAACAAGGGATGATCAAGCAGAATAGTCCTTTTATTATTCTGACATGACTAAACACCTTCATTGTTCTGGCAGACTCAGTTTTGTGACTGGACAATGGAGAAACAGTTTTTCCACATTTTCACCTGATATTTCTTTTCATTTTTGATTCTCCAAACAGGCTAAATGTCTGTTTGCTTTTTCATCAGATAGGGAAGAATAAAAGAACTATCTAAGCTTAAGCACTCTGGATCTTCAAGTGTCCTTTTCAGCAGACAAAGGAAAGGCAGTTTTTATGGAACTTCTTCCTCTGTGGTAGGAAGGCCAACACATATCTCTGCCAGGCACCATCCTTTTGTCGATTCTTTGAATACAGTTGCAAATTGCACATTAGCAAGTACAGGCTGGACGTAAGAGAAAAACATTTTCATAGGAGGATGGCACAGCACTGGAACAGGTGACTAGTGAGGCTGAGGAATCTTCAGCTTTAGAGGTTTTTTGAGACTCAGCTAGACAAAGCCTCAACTAGCCTGATCAATTGTTGGCCAAAGTCCTATTTTGAGCAGAAACTTCAACTTCATGATCACTAAAGATCTCTCCCAACCAAAATTTCTCTGATCCTGTGTAACCACAGGCAAACCACAGAAATTACTCCTTTGGCACATTCCCAAATCTTGGCTCAGACAGCTGTAGTGAAGCTGTAGTTTTCTGGTATAACCCGGATTTAGTATATTTAATCTACCAATTTGTGCCTCAGTTTCTCTGTGTGTAAATTGAGATTAATATATTGCGCAACAGCAGCTGTCAGGATGACATAGCTGAAGAGTGTGAAGTGCTTTGATGTTTTGAGACTTTTTTCCAAAAGGAATTTGAAATCTCAACCCACATATGTCACAGCACTGCTATCATGATTGCATTTTAACTTCTTGGAGAAAAAAATATCCTGTGAACAAAAGGATTTGAAGGTGGCAAACACCCTCTCCTCACTGACCATCGGTAATACAGGAAAATGCAATTTCTTTTCTGAGGTTCGCAACCATCTCAGCATACCCACACAACCTGCCAAATTCCTGAGGTACGCACTGCATATACAAACATGTCCTAACACATTTTTGCATTAAAGACTTTTCTTAAACAAGACCAAATAAGTCACCCTCCCCCCAAAAATAAAACCAAACCACAAAACAAAAAACAAAACAAAACAACAAAAATTGGGCGATATAATTTTGAATTACCCCTTATTTATACTTGTTACAGTCTGTTTGCTAATATAAGGCAGCCAATATAAAGACAACAAAACAGGTGTAATCTGCTCAGAATTGTTCAAAACTGGAGAGCAAATATGTCCCTGAACTCTGAAGAAGCATAAAGCAGAGCAGCTACTCTGCTGGAAGCCTGACTGAAGGAGAATTGCAATAAATCAAGCACTATGCTTATGAGGAAGATGTCTTGCAGTTGCCAGGTCAGCCTGGGACAAGTAAGAGCACAGGATGACCAAAATGTAGAGTTTGAGACATTTTCATACCACGTCCAGTAAACTGGGCTTACCACAGAACAGATGTAGTTTGCAACAAGTAACAGAAAATTAGAAGAGGCTTGCTGCAGTGACAGTCTTCACTAGTAAAACAAAGTAGTCAAACTGCTACATTCTTTACGTATCTATAGCATCACTATCATTTCCATCAAGCAATTCTTGTGTCCTTGCAAGAATACATTGTAAGCTTGTCTGGGCAGGGAACATGTGTTTAGGTACATATTGATAAGACACCCTGAATGACCTCCCCTCAGCAGCCAGGCTAATGTTTTTATAAAACTAAGAACAAAATAATTTGTACGCATCCAGATGGCAATGTCATGTAAGTGATTCTCCAGAGCAGAGACTAAACTCCACAGGGTACAAGATACACAGCTGTGCATTATGAGAGTGCTGATGTTATTCTGTGCTGTGTTAGGAAACAATTTTGTCTAGAGGCTTCACATGTTCTTTGAGCAACAAAGGTTTGGAGACAGATCCTTGAAATACGTCATGTTTCATACCTCTGGGCACCATTTCTGCAGTTTGATTATTTCTTACTGGTCTTAAGAGGGGATAAGTTCTAATATTTCAGTAGCATCTCTTAGTTGCTGAAGCAATCACCCATGATTAGTCGTATCAGATACTGCTGAAACACTCTGGAGACATTCAAAACCTGCCTGGACGCCATCCTGTGCAACCTGGTCTAGGTGTCCCTGCTCTGGCAGGGGTTTGGACTAGATGATCTCCAGAGGTCCCTTCCAACCCCTGTGATTCTGTGAAAACACCTATATGTTTTGAATCTCCAGTTAGATGGAATACCTGCCTGAAAAGCTGCTGTTGTCTCAGAAGTGATGAGTAAAGAAACATACTCTTTTTTTCGTGAAGTGAAAAACCTAGGCAGTAACCAATAGGTTAACAGATGGTTTCTGAACAAAGTATTAAGATCCTTGCTAAAAGTGGTCACTATTATTCCAGCTCTCCATAATACATTTTTAATATATCATGATCACACCCATGTTAGCAAGCAGCTAAGGATAGATAAGAATTGCATGTACCTCTTAGTCACTTTTAGTCACTTTCCACTTCTTACTTGCCCATACAAAGTCAAGCAAAACTGAACACGTAATATGCAATGTGCTCTTGCTTCACGTTATTGAGTAGAGGAATATGCTGACATTTGCAGAAAAAAAAGGGTTAAAAATAACGAGTAAAACATCACGATATTTGCACAGGAATAACTTGGACACATCTGTGTTGTTCTGTATCGTGGGTGCGGTTTACCCCAGAGTGGATGTGATCTACATAAAAAACAGTGGAGGTAACCCCTAGGTGGAAATGCTGAACACAGACACATTTAATTACCTTGTGGAACGTGTATTTTACTTGTGAAGTGTTACACACACAAATGAGGATGTAGGAAGGATGTTATAATTTACCTGCTAAGAAAACTAACATTCCAGTTGTAAGCATTTTCAAGTGACTGACTGTCTGTCTTTTTCCTCTTGAGTCTTAATGTAGACTATCTCCTACAAATTACACTGAAGAACTGTTTGCAGGGGTAATTATTCTTAGTTGTTATTCCTGATTCTTCTTATTCATCATCCGTCATTGGCCCTGCTCTTTTCAAGTAAAAAAAGGACACAGATCTGAATTAGTTTACACTTCTTTTAAATAGAAGCCAATTCAGACAGTAGCCACACAAGAATGAATCAGGAATAGTTAGCTCCTTTAAACCCAAACCTTGCCATAATGCAAATCAACTTTAGTAGATTAGACCTTCATTACATTCTGTTTCACATCAATGACAACCCGAAGATCTCATAGCTTGTTAACCAGCAGGGGTGAAATGTGAGCGTTCGACCATTGGAGACTGGTTTGACAGGTGCAGAGAAATTGAAAAATGTAACTACATAGAATCATGGAATGGTTTAGGTTGGAAGGGACCTTAAAGATCATCTGTAGTTCCAACCTCCCTGCCATGGGCAAGGACACCTCCCACTAGACCTGGGTGCTCAAAGCCCCATCCAACCTGGCCTTGAACACTTCCAGGGATGGAGCATCCACAGCTTCCCGGGGCAACCTGTTCTAGTGCCTCACCACCCTTAGAGTGAAAAATTTCTTCCTAATATCTATTCTAAATCTCCCCTCTTCCAGTTTGAAGCCATTACCCCTTGTCCTGTCACTACATGGCCTTGTAGAAAGTCCCTCTCCAGCTTTCCTGTAGGTCCCCTTCACAGACTGGAAAGCTGCTATAAGGTCTCCTCAGAGTCTTCTCTTCTCCAGGCTAGTCTTAAAAGTATTTTATACTCTAGCCCTTCTGCAGAATGACACTGAAAGTGTTGGCAATAGGTTGCTTGGGAGGCAACTACTTACAAGGCTGGGGCCAACATTCATAAAGACCATGTAAATCCCCTCGTGTAGGATGTATTTTGCACCTGGAGCACAGGGCAAGGTGCTGAGAGGACTTTAGCCATCTTAAACTCTGTCTGTTACTCTGTTTGCTGTGCCTTTATGTATTCTATCAATACGCATGCGATTTCTTTCAACTAAGGAATCGAATTAGTCATTAAAAATATAACACAAATAGGCTCTACTCAGAATCAGAACGGTTTTTATCCTGGTAGCAGAAAGAAATGGACTTCCAGCATGAACAATGTGAGAAACCTTGTACAGTGTTTTTCCTGCCCTCGGCACTTAATGGGGTACAAAAACACCCTGTCATGGCTTGCAGATTGAGACACATGCAGAATGCACCACCATGATATTAAAATAAAATAATAAAATAAAATAAATTTTAAAAAAGCGGGGGGAGGGAGAAACCTAGTGAGGAACCAGCACTGCTAACATGATAAGCTCAATAGTGCCACCTGCTGAGAAAAAGTTCAAGGCACTTGTGCCTCCGAGGCCAGTGGTTCTTTCAGAGTATGCCTCATTTTACACTGTCTGCACTGCTCATGATCGGGTTTCTTCACAGTCCTGCTTTGTATAACATACTCCAGTAAGGCTCCCTTCCCTGGCCGGGTTTCATCCTCTTTCAGAGGTGGACAAGCACAAACGCGGACAGCATCTGTCTGGCAGCTGCCTAGAAATCAGCCCCAGCTGAGGTGCAAATGAGCTGTGGATTTAGAAGGTGGCATGACAGCCACCTGTCTCTTCCTCATGTTACAACAGCAGGTTTAAAGGATCTATCTTCAAATCATTCTTTATTTTTCTTAATACGGCCTCCTCTCTTAGCTTGATCAGGCTTTTGTCATCCTATAGTAGAAAATGCTAGCAGAGCAAGCAATAGGCGCTCTTTTCCTTTGTTACAGCTAAGAGACAAGTTATTTCAGAGAGATACAACCACAGGGTGCATGAAGGTAAGGAAAGGAAGGGAAGCAGACACAAAATGTACAGTTTCCACTGTCAAGCTCATAAAATTGAAAAGACTACAGATCTCCTTCTGTAAGTGAATGCTTGTGTTTTCGCATCAAAAGATCTCAATCTATGCCAACACTGCTTAGCTGCTACACCAGTTAACACAGCCTTCCTGTTAAACCTCAGAACAAAATTCTTACAGTCAAGGTCACGCACCAGCAAAGGGCAAATACTGTGCTGAAGATCTAAATCCTCTGAGGCTGGACTTATTTCACCACAGTGCCATGGCCACTCAGAAACAAGGTAGGTTGTTTTGAAGCACCTGAAAGGAGTCCAAGCATCAGAAATTTTGCATACCTCCAGAAGACATGGACTACAGTTTGTAGGACATAGCTTGCTGTCTCTATATGCACATACTTAGCACTACCCCGACATACATTGCCCTGGAACGAAAGGATAATTCAGGAGCCTGAAGCACATAAATTTTGCTTTTTCTTCCCTGCAACACCTTTTAATGGGAAAGAGTAAAACAAGAAGGGAAAAAACCACAAACCACACATCTCCTTTCAAAGTAATGGAACCATAAAGAAGAAGGACAAGGCTACAGACAGGGTGATCTGTTTCACAGTTTGTAAACTGCTTCCTAGCATGGAAACAAAGCCTACATGAATAACCTGTTAGCAAGTCTAATTCAAGAAACATTCTGAAGAGAAAAATCAAGTGCAGCTCTGCAGTACACAGCCTCTAGAGGTACAAGAAGGAAGGACATCTTGACCCACCCATTTTAAAATTAATGTGGTAAACTCAGTCAGCTGCCAAGAACTATCATGTAATACAAACCAGCAGAAAGCACCCAGTTTCCACTGCACTGAACCCAGTAAATCAGATCTAAGGATTCTCCTTGAAGTCTTTGCGGGGGGGAGGGGGAAGGGAGGAAATTAGAGTCCAGGTTGCTAGGTTTACTTTATCACTCACATTTCATTACAAACAGTATTAATTGGGCTCCATACAAGAAATCTGCCATAATTTTAAATAATTTTAAATAATCAAGTTACAAAATAAAGGAGCCACAGGTGCTTTGATCCACCCTATTTGGTTTTATCTGAATTTTCTGTTCTAACCCCCTGTATAAATGAAAACAGAACACTACATCAAGCTTTCTAATAAAGGCATTTCTGTGGGGTTTTCTGCTTTCAAATGCTGTGTTCCAAAAATCACATCACCAAACTCCTTGGTCTCCTCCCCCACCATGGCACTTTTAAATTGGCATAGCTTATTACATAATTCAGAGAGAAAAAGTAGTTTTCCCATAAATATTCATGTTCTTCAGTGGCGGTCATATACATCGATAATGCCTATGAGTTCCTAAGCGACTTGTCTATAGGAGGGTGCACTAAACTTGGCCATCCCTTCACTTATTTCCTGGAAGAAATAGAGTTGTCATCTTTTCCTAAGATGAAGAATGAATTACAGTCTGGATGGAATATGCCAACAGTGTGTTAACTATTTATATCAACTCACAGGCAGACTATCGTTGAACTTCACAGGATTATCCTAGTCTTCCTTCCAATTTTTTTCCTTTGTGTAACTGTGACATGAACTTTCCACAGGAACACACAGTGTGCGAAAGCTTTCAAGTGTGACATGCAGAACTATTTTCATAAGTATTTTGAATTTTATTACCTCTACTATGCCACATAAGATATTCTGTTCTACAAGCAAAGTATTCCAAAGGAGAAAAAGGTCCTGTTTTGCCATGGGTCTCCTGATTTCTTTCACCATATGCAAGCAAATGCAATGCTATTTTGGAGAAAGATGAATCTATTTGTCGGGTGCATGCACTTAATTTTTCCAGACATGTTTCAATCTGTGCTAATTCTATCCTGATTACTCTTCTGTCAAAATACAATTTCCCCTTTAGTTTCATATGATAAGGAAATTTTATTGTAGTTATCACCAGGATGACAGTGTCAGCCGATTTCATTTTTGCTCATGCAAATGTGAATGTACAAGTAAATATGGAATATATGCATTGAAGTGACCAGCTAGGCAGGTAACCACTAATTTCTGTGGACTAATTTCTATAAGATGTTATCTTAAATAATAAACCAATATATCTATTCAGTCCCACAGCAGAGGCAGATAAAGCAAACTAGTGAATTCTATACCCTATAAATTGTCTAGTGGAGAGGTAAAGGTAGAACCCAGACAGCTACATTTCCCTGAGATGTAATACATCATACAAGTAGGCTGGTATATGTTAAAGCTGCCTGACATATGTCCTATCTAAAAAAAATTTAATCTTGAGTTTTGGCTTACACTTCAAGTCAGTGTTATTTTTCTTCAGGCTGTTCAGGCTTCTTCTGTAAGTCAGCTGCATAGCTAAGACAGTGGAATTGTGGCCTCATAAGTTTACCTAAACTTGCTTTTTTATTCACTTTATAACACCTTCAGAGCTGCATAGTACTATTCGGCCAGAAATGGAGGAGAGTAAAAAGGGAATCGTATCCAAAGCAATGACAACAGACAGAATAATCTCGAACAGATAATCACATAAAATAATTCCTCAATCATCTCTTTTATTCATGATTTTGTTTTTCCTTATACTTCTAAAGGGGACAATATGAATTTTTTTTAGTTCAACTTCATTTATACTTCAGGCCTCATTAATTGCCAAAACAACAGCAGAGTGAATGTTTTAAGCCTTTTGGGTTTGGAAAGATTTTTCTGCTGACAAAAGTTCATGTGAAATTTTGCAATGAAAAGCCCCACTCATTTTTCAAGATAACTTTTTTCTGCCTCTGGATGGTGCTGGCAGAAGGAATAAAAAGCTTCTCTCTATGGAATTTTAGCTCTCTGTGCTGGTGAGGCATGTGAGCAGCCTGATGAACAGAGTCATGGAAGTGTCTGTTCTTATTAACAACTTTAACTTAGATTTCCAAGAGAGCACAAAAACATAGTCAAGGGATGCCAGGGCTATTTATATAACAACATTGCCACGAAATGCAGATGGATGTTCTAATGCAGAACAGCAGTACCGATCATACAAACAGCCAGAAGGACCGTGCCTAGGTGGGCATCCACAGAGGCACTCAGTATCAGCTTCTGTGTCCTTCCACAGCATGCGCTGCTTTACTATTATTCCCACTCCACAAACAGAACCAAGCCATAGAACCCAAGTAATTTGCCAGAGGAATGAAACCTTTGATTAGAACTCAGACAAAGTCTGAGCTTACTAAATTACATTACAGTCGGATTTCATCACCTCAGGTCTTAACGCTTTTCAGTTGGACATGGGCAAAGATGCACCTATTGACAAAAATCTGTGCCTACTTTTCAGCAAGCTGCCCCTACCACCCATCAGGGGATGGCTAATCCCCCCTTCACAGTCTTGGCCTAATGCAATTATGAGATGAAGTGTTCCCAAAAGTTTATCTTGGCCTGCAGTCCTTCATTTTTATTCCAAATCATGCCAAGATGATATAAATCATGCTTATGAGGGCTAACCCACTTCCAAATAGAGTCTCTTTTAATACCCACCTATAAACCTTTCCTCTGATCTGTTTCTGATTAGATAGTAATTTCACAGGCAACGACAACAACAAAACACTGTAATATTTAAATAATAATGGATGAAGGGACCAAAACTATCAAAAGCTCTGGAAAACAACAGCAAGTTGAGCTGTTTTTGGTATACATGTAAAACCAGATATTCTTTGCCAAAAAAACAAAACCAGATCCAACCCAAAACTCTTTACAGGAGGAAAACTCATTAAAGTTCTATTTCTTGTCCTGTTCTCAAGGCTGAAAAGCACATACACACTAAATATCCATCGATCAGCAAAGTCATCCTGTGCAAAGAAAAGTGAACAGACCTTTAAAAATAGTAAGAAAACTAATTTTGTTCGGTAACAACAGCTTTTCAAATGTGAGGTTTCTCTGTAGAACATTAATAGAGAACAGGATTCTATCTAAATGTTGTTTGACCTGTCCTCAGGATTTTAACTGAAACATTTAATCCTTGTTACAAAATTCTATATGATTTTAAAACCTCCTAATAAGTTGTGTCTAAGACCAGAAGCACTGGCCTTACTGCTGTGTTTGGGATTTTGTCACTGGCTTCAGTAAGGACTGAATTTACACTAAATTTTATCAATAATTTTACAGCCATTTTTGTTCCATCACAATGAATGCTGCAAAACTCTCTCATATTAAAATGCCCTGAATAATATCAGACTAGAATATAGATTTTAAAATTGTGCTGGATAAATGAAATGAATGATTGATTGGAAGAAGCCAGAATGTTCTCAAAAGAACTCATTAAGAAGGATGTGTCCCCCTTATACACTGTGTGCTAGGAAAAAGGCACAAACAATAGCAGTTAAGAGTATTATTAGATGTGGAGATTGAATGAGCCAGGATAAGAGCATCATGATATGTAGTCATGAAGACTCAGTGCTTCTACTTACCCACTCACACTAAGGGGACAGAACAGCAATAACTCACTTCCTAGTTCATATATCTTTCTAGATCAGGGTCTCCTGAGGAACTTTATCAGAAACATGCACCCACTAGGAATTTCACATTCAACACACAACGTTCCCCCAGCACACCCCAGTCAACACACTTCTATTGTAATACGATTAACCATCCACGCTGCTTCCACTATTTCCACAGCTATATAATCTACTCTTTTGACAGACCTGTAATCTGCCCAAATCTGCAAACAGGGGTCATTGCTCAACACCTTTGTAGTACAACTGCTTTGGCATTGTGTAAAGGAGACATTTACTTTACCAATATTATGCTACACAATACCAAGCCAGAAAATGATGGAACTCCTGCAAATACTAGAAAGGAACTAAAAACAGTATGAAATCAAACTACAAATAGGGATGCCTATGAAAGCGGGTATGCAATGATCAAAAGTTGACATTACAAAATTATCCTTCACATAACTGGTTGTGCGAAAAAGCTGCAATATATCAGGGACATCTCATACAGTACCAGGTTTCATCTTGCAAGCTATTGTTGACTCTGCATTTGGGGTGTCTCTTGTGTTTTGAGTTTCCCCGTTCTTGATCTCATCATAGACCTTTGTCAGTTTCACAAATTTCTTTGGGAAGATTTTTTTTTCCTAAATCTCAAGTCAAACTAGTATGAAGGTTTAGATTTTTCCCCTGTATTGTAATAGACACGTTAATTGTTTGCTGTATCTTTTTTCAAGACTGTAACTTCCTTCTTGTTGAGCTGCTAAAATAAACAGCATTGTCTAACTGCTATTCAAACTGTTTTTCCTGTGTGCCTGCAAGGTGTCCACTGAAGTACAACAGTGATTATCTAAAATGCACAAGATTTTTCCTGATTTGCTTTCAGTTCTGTTGACCTCATTTTGCTGGGTGCCAACAGAAATTCTTGATGGTAATAGCAGTAGACGAGAGGTTGCAAGAATTCTCTATGAAAGGTCTCAGGGCACCATGAAATCAGATACACAGGACTCCCAGAGAATTGATTAAGGGTCTTGACCCTTAACCATGGGTATTAGAGCCACACGAAATAGAGAAAAATAGCTTGATTACTCCACTCAAGTTCTAGTCCCAGCAGAAGCAGCATGAAACTATCTCTCTATATGGCAACTGTGCCACTGTAGTATGAACTTTATAATAGTTGCTTGTAACCATGTGCTCCAAGAATACAGGAATGCAAATACCCAGGTTCCACTACATCTACTTCAAGTATCACCAGCTGCATGGCACTAGGAACTTCCTTTGAAGTTACCACTCATAATGACTTTAGTATATAAGAAAAATATGCCGAGCTCCTTAAGGTATCCTTCTAAGTAATGTATGGTTTCATTCCAGTGCTTTAACGTCAGCTGAGCCAGCATAATTTACTTCTTTTCAGTATTTTCATGGTGCATGTCTACAATTTCCCAAGTCACTAACTAAAAAACTAATGAAAGAGCTCTTGAATGTTATTAGTCTACAGGTATCATTCTGAATGATTACTCATTTAGCTCATACTGAATGAATGTTTAGCAAGACGTAAGAAAATAATCTAGTCTAAAGCATGGAACTCCTATTTTTATATTACTACTGGGACTGTTGTCCATTTCCTTTCTGTATTAACACTATCCTCTAGGCTGAACATTCTCCCCTAGCTGATTTTATGAATAAGAGACACAATTTTAATTTTGAAGCTTAGATAATGTGCTTTCCTCTTATAGAATAATAGAGATTTCAAACTGAGAACAAACAGAATAAATAATCCCACTTGCATATCTCCAACACATGCACCACAGTTCTCACAGCAGATTATACATATTTACATACATGTTGCACAAATATGTGTGTGTATAAATCTAGAAATAAAAAAAGAAAGTGAGGGTGGTATATTCTAAACTCTAAATAGCAGTAACACAGAAAATCTTAGTGTTCCATCAAATCACTGGGGATTAGAGAGTTTAGCTAAATATACTCAATATCATCCTCTGTCATAATGCCATTCCTTTTTAAGCCACTATTTGTGGTTTTAAACAATTCAAAACCACAGCAAGAGGAAGAAGTTACTTTGCAGTCATGGAAAATTTGTATACAATTTACTGCAAGATGAGAAGTTTGATACAGCTTTTTTGGAACCTCTCCTTTTTTTCTTCTTCTTTATCCCACATACTTAGAAAAGTCATATTTCTTATCTTTTTCAAAAAATCAAATTTTTTTATTTTATTTTTTTATTTAAAACAAGGTTTTTGTTGGAAGCATCAAGTAACCTTACGAAGGCATGGCACTAATATCCACTTAGGGATAGTTAGATTCATAGTTATGAAAAAAAAGTGAATAAGTAAAAAAGTTCTTCATAGTAGCAGTAATTACAACAACAGCATGAAGAATTTTTGAAGTCCTTTTACAGTGCTAAGCCAGCAAATCAGCCTCTAAAGTGCACTGATAGCAAATCACTGAAATTAACGTAAGGACTTTTAAGACTTTGGTCAATTCAGACATAGCTATTGCAGAAAAAACAGCACCAGACCTTTTCAGCTCTCATTCTCCGTATTGTTATGATGAAGAAGAAGTAAGTCATGCTGTAAAATCCTAGTTATGAGGTTTCTACTAGGAGCTATAAAGAATGCATATAACAAGGTTTTCTGTCCCACATCTCCAGCATGAAGAAGGTCCTCTAGCGAACACATAAAAATTAATCATCATATTGATCTACCATCCCTAAAGCCATGTTAATGTTTCAGAGAACAGTAGCTTTTGACTTAACCTAAAAATTGAGTGTATGTAGCTTGTAACTTTCAATGTTACTAAACAAAACAAAACAAAAGTGTGTTTTGTCTTCAGTACAACTATGCTCTTGCATCAATCCAGGCAAATCTTAGTAGAAACACATTCAGTTTTATAAGAAACTTTAATTTCAAGTCCTAATGAACATGATGAAGTCTCAGGCAATAAAACGTATCACAGCTTGAATGTGTCATTCTTTTCTTTCAACATATAAAAATATGCTGGCTCCTCAGCTATCAGAAACATGAGCACCCATGGGCTAGAAGAACCAGTTATTGTAGCTGTAGCCATTTATTCTATTAAAGAATTTCTGAAATGTTGGTAAGACTTTTCTCAAAGTTAACAGCATGATGAAAGACCACATACTGGGAGAGTGGAATCAATTTTGGAATGCTGGAGTTGAAAAACATAGGCTTGAAAAAAAAATCCTCAAAACATTCTCTGCTTAGTATTAAAAGCAGAAATGGAGCCTTTGATGTAGAAATCAGTATTTACAATTAAAGTAGGAGGCTATTATTATCTTGCTTTCCTTTCTCAATTCAATCCTTTTGACTGAGCATTCTGAAAGAAAAATAACAACACACTACATCTGAACTACTAGTGAAAGGCATGATTATCCACTTTTTAAGTTTGCTTTAATTGCTGTTTAATGTTCATTAATTATTTTCACGTTTAAAAGGCTTTTTCTCTGCTATAATGCTAAAGCTTAATTCCCAGATAAACTGTAGCTCCCGAAAAGGAAACCTGGCACGCCAATTTTGTTTATCTTACTGTCCATGCTTCTGTTGGTACAAGTCCTTGGGAGAAATCCTCAGCTGGTGTACACTGATACAATTCAACTGATTCTAAGAAGCTGGGCAACTTGCACTGGAGGTCTGACATTTCATTATGAGAATCTGCAAAACTCTGTTCTGTTGCAAGACTCCAACTGAGTTATCAGTTTCGAATAAAGTATTGGCTACTTCCAGATGCCTTGCTCCAAGCTGTGTATCGATCACCTAATTAGTCATTCAGATTATTTCAAAATAAATCCAGCTTTTACAGTCTTTTACCTAACCTCGTAGCAGTCAGCCTCCCACAAAGATTCTCACTGCAAGTAAGGCAGCGCTCAGAAATATCTCAGAAGAAAAATACTTTGACAAAGGTCTGCTCTGTTCCCTTGCAACTGATATATGTTTCACCTGCAATAATCAAGCCACAGGGCATACTTAAGGGCATACTTTCTTGCCGTTCTGACATAACACTAACTAGTGTTATTCATAATTTCAGCACATGTAAACAAATCTCCTATATTCAACTGGTCTTTGAGTTGACCTGTGTTAGAACATGAAAGTATCAGCACTTTGAGATGGTAATCCTGGCTGAATGGTGTCAATCTACTGTCAATCTACTGTAGCGCTTCTTTGAGGTCTTATGCAAGACCTCTATTTGTAATTGTCCTTTCGTGGAATTCAGATATATGCTTTATTTATCGAGATCATACATTGAACAGTTTTCCCCTGATCACCCCTGAGGACTTAGATACACTCTGAATAATTTTCACCAAATAATTGCAGCAGGCTAAAATATACTGAACATTTTCTCATGCCTTTGCTCTCACTTTATTTGCTTGCACATACCCAGTGACAATAGCTAGGCTCTAACAACGCAGGCATTCTTGTTTCAATTCTTAAATAAATACTAGCAAATAACCACCCATGCAATGATGTTGATGCTTTGTTAATTTAAAATAAAAATTACAGAGCAAAGTTAGCTTTTGCAACTTTCTTAACTCATGCTTTATTATTTTTATATCATTTTCCACCATCTCATTAAATTGAGGCCTTTCTGTAACACGTATTTCAGTAAAAACATCTTAATTCACCCACTAGATTGTGACCTATAATCACACTACATCAAATGCATGATATGTAAAGAAAATACAGACACCTCTGCATTTCCGCCCCTGCCCCCCCCCCATTTATGGAACAAATAGTTGATTCATTGTTGGGGGGTAGGTTTACAGTTCCAAATTAATTTATACAGACTCTACAAACTGTTTTAGTTTTGCTTAATAGTAAAAATCCTTCTATTACTGTAATCAGATAATTCAGGCTGGGACTATGGCTTTCCTGTGCTAGCAGTTTCCAACATTTTCTGCATCCTCTTATCCTGAGACGCAGCTCTGGAGATCTGGTAGTCACAGTCATAGCTCATATTTTTCTGAGATACTTCTATGCATTTCCTTCATAAGTTCTGAGTGTGTAAATGAAGAAAACAACTATCCAATGTTCTGTACCTTGCATGTTCACTTACATCTATGTATAATGTGGAACCTTAGCAAGTAACTCATCCATTTTACAGGGTACAAGTAAATTTCCATCTCTAATAACATTCCTTTACGTATATTTTTAAAATACTGACAGTATGAGATAGTTTTTGAAAATGCTATGTTCTGTGAATTCTATCCTGCTGTTTCTGCAGTCAGTTCTTTCATATAAAGATTTCTGGGAGTGCCTGAATACATGCATGCATGCCTATCTAGCTAGTGACAGCTAGGAGAGAAATGCAATGGGCCTGCAAAGTGAATAAAATTACAGCTGGAAGGAGGTCCCCCAGAAGCACAGGTGTATACACTTGTGCCTCAAGATCAGAAATCGATCCTCACTTTTAGGAAAAAGTATGGCCAAGACTGCAAAAACAGAAGGGAAAAATAATATTTTTAAGAGTAAAGGGTAAGAGTAAAGGAGTACCTGAGAATCACAGATCACCCAGCCATATTTGATACCCAGGAATATCCCGGAAGAGTTGCTAAGGATTCTGAGAACAGCGGTAAGTAAATAAAATACCCCTCTCCATGATGTACAGTCTTACCAAAAACATCTTACTAGAGCAACTGAATTTCCTTCTAGCTATCTTAATAAACACAGTTAAGGAATAGATGTGCCACACCTCAGCTTTAGTGAGGTATTTGACACTGTGACGCTATAATAAAATGGAAATATTTGCAGAATGGCAAGCAAAATAATAATCTCAAAAACTAATAGTTTATGACTCATTATCAGACTAAGAGACTTTAAGTGAGGTCTTTCAGAGGTCTGTCCTGAGATTTTTTATTTTTTTTTAAACTATTCAAGCCATAATATCTGTAAATTATTTGAGTCATGAAATAAACACACAAAATTCACACATGGCATCATACTGGGGGAACTTAAAAGCATTTTGGATGAGATGATTAGAGTGTAAGTCAGAAAAATGGTTTAAAGTCAGTAAAATAAATTCAGTTAGGACCAGTGCAAAGCACTGTCCATAGAAGGGGAAATAAAGAGCATAAACACAAAGAAGGGAAACAAACAATCAGATTATGTCAGGGAAGATTCTGTTGTTAAGGTTAAACCTGAATAAGAGTCAACCATACGGGACCCTTATTCTGAACTCTACTAACAGGAATACTGTAAATCTGAAATGGAGCAAATTGCTCTGTTTTCTGTCATCCTGGTGAGAGCTCAGCTAGAACATTGACCGCAGTTTGGCCAGTCTGCTTAAGGCAGACAAAAGCAAATTACTGAGTCCTGAAGGGAACATTAAGAGTAATAACAGGTTTTAGAAACGTGACCTAAAAGGAAAAGCTGCAGGAATTCAGTAGGGTTAGTCTAGAGAAGAGTAATCTTACAGGTAACATGACAACAGTTGTCTAATGTGAAGGCTGGTAAAAATGCTATAGTGATAAATCATTCTCCAGTCTCACTGGGAGAAGGAAAAAGAGAAACAAACATTGGTTGCAGTAGAGATTTCGGATAGATATTGGAAGAAATTTTCTAATTCAGAGTGTTTCTGTGTTTATCATTAGAGTAGCCAGGGAAGCTCTGTCACTGCTTAGACAATGAAGGACAAAACATCTGTCATTAATCCTATCTCACTGAAAGGAGATGAGCCAGATAAAAAGATCTCTTTCTAATGTTACATTTCTAAGATTTGTACGCATTCTTTCACTAAAAGACACAGAACTAAATACTGAAAAATATTGTACAATATTGGTATTTGGAGATTCACAGTCAACATGTCAAGCAGTTGTTTCTCCATCTTAACATAACTGAAAGCCCAGATGGTCCGTGAAGTGCTTCAATTGTATTGATCATCACCTGTTCTGCATATAGACCACATTCTTTTGCACATTTAAACTCTTAACACTGTACACATTCATGCAGCTTTACAGTGAGAATGAGAGGTAATAGTAATCTTTGACTGATTAATGCATATGCCACTCCTGAATAGAAATTTTGACCATAAGAAGCTTATTTGCTTGCTTTTTAAAGCTTATTTTTAAGTCACTGAAAGAGTTTGAGTAACAGCTAAGCCAAATAGTTTAAATCTGCCTGGTGTTTTGTAGGTGAATCTTGTAAAAAAGAGACAAATTATTCACAGTAGACACGTTCTTTTTTAAACCCTGATTCACAATGTCCATTGCTATCATATATCTTAAACTCATGGAATCTAGTGCTGATGCTGGTTTTTTTCCTATTTAACTACTTGTATTATGAGGAAAAACCCACTGTTTTTAATATTGCTTTTTCATGGGAATGTCAATACTGTACAATTTCTCTCTACTGATATTTGGGGGGAACAGTGCAATTTTCTTAATTAGTAAATGTGATTAATAACGCTGTGCTATTCAAGCCATTATGCCTGTAATTTAGCCTTGGCAGTTCTCTGGTGTATTACAAACATATTCCCAAAATTTAGGACGGCTTAGCAATCTTACTGTCTCTGCAAGTATTCACTTAAGATATCCAAATAAGCATACAAACATATATACCTGCCTTCTCCTGATCACATGATGAATCACTTTCGTCACCCTCCATTGCCAATCATCCTCCAATTACTCCCTTTACTAACTTGATGAATCCAGCTTTTCCCAGTTACAAATCTCTTGCTCAAGTTGGTCAGGAGAACATACCAAAAACAAACACACAAAAAAACCGCCACGCAAACAACAAATCTATTTCTGATGTCTTCATCCAGTGCCGATAGCACCGCCAGAAGGCTACAAGGTACATTAGGAAGTTAAGTTGATTAGACAAATTCTCTGAATACAGAAGTAAAGGAAGGGAGAGAGAAAAAGCTTTTATCCAAGATATTCAAAAGCCTGCTAATTATTAAAGCAGAAACCTGACGTGGGAGACTGAAATTCAAGTTCTTGTTTTAAGCCAGCTCTCAATGGTCTCCATGGAGTTGACTATTTTCAATAGTCATCACCATTGTGAAACTCTGAGTAATCTCTTTCACATTTTTAATGAAACTTTCAAATACTTAAATGAATTTGAGATACCAAAAGAAAAATCATATTTTTAGTCCATCACATTCTTAATGAAAAAAAGAAATAGTTTTCCTAATAACACTTACATGGAGACCTTGAAAGCTTACACAGTTGAAAGGACAACTCTTTGCAGCGATAATGTAGGAGAGAAGCAGCAGTAGCAACAAATCATGAAAAAGGGACAGGAACTTTAGCCTGACTCCTAGATGTATTACCACCTAGAGACTTTCTAGCAGGGATTGATTTTCTTTCCACTTCCTTTCAGTCTGTGAGGCTTTTTACGTTGCACTGAAGTTTCCCTCACATTCCCATCAAAGGAAAGAGAGAATGAGGACAGGTTCTGAATTTGCATTAGCCAATGGAGATACCAATTCACTGGTGGGGCATAATGGCACTCATCATCCCTCTGACCTGAGTACCAGGGGTCTAGCAGCTGTTATCCTCCAATTGCTCCACATCCACTTGAGGGTAAGTCAGCCAAAAGGGCTGATGTATTTCTTAGCATTCTCCTCCTTTGTAGGCAAATACATTTCCATTCCTGCACAAACAGCCTCTTCTCTACACATCATTGGATCAGGAGCAGCATTTACAGTTTTGGCAACACATCTCCATATCTTCTCAAAAAGATGGTGGTGGGCCAGACAGGAGCTAGATTCTCTGTCTTGATTAGGCTGGCTTACAGCATTGCATCTGTGTACTATATTGAACATACATAAAAAGTATCCATCAAAATGGAGACCATCAACTGAGCATTCTTGTCGATAAGCACATTCCAGACCCTTAATTTCCCTTAGAAGGTCTAATCAAGAACTGTTGAGAAGCATTTTATCAAATAACAAGGAAAGATTGTTCAAAAATGACTAATGATTTTGGATGTCTCAATTTTTCGCCTGAGTTCCTTTGAAAGGGTTTGTTCTGCACAGCAGATATAAAACCTTACAAAATGTCTCTAACAAACAAAACAAGACAATGCAAAACCACTCATCACATTTGAAAAGTTGGGCTGTAGTATGTTCCCAACCAAGACTGTGCTTGAAATATACACCGAGACACAAATATATGAACTGCAGAGTACTGTCTGCCAAGATGATCAGCCTTGCCTGTTATATTTCTTGGAAGAGCATATAATTATAATAGTTCATAAATGGCTAGTGTTTCTACAAAACAAGTCAATTTTTATCTTGTTCTCTTGTTTTAATTTCAAAGGCAGATCACCACATGCAACCCAAAGTACCAAATACTATTAAAATATTTATTTTAAAAGAGTGTGCTGTCTGCACAGCAAGCAGAAGGGCGATAAGAAAGCAAATTCACCGACATTTCAGTACTCAGGCCTTTTGCAGTGACAGTGACACACTAGCTAAGGAAGACTTTATGCTTCTTCCAATTTTAGTGTGATCTGAAAGATTTTAAGTTGGCTGTGTCTGCCAAACCCTGAGAAGGGTTTAATTGTGAATGTCCAGACAAAACCAGAATACAACCTACTTGACTCCATGACTGTCAAAACTACTCTCATTATATATTTATGATGAGTTATGCACCCTTATCAAATCTTGGCAGAATATTGCAGCAGGGAGTTCCCTATCTTCTAAGAAGAAAGGCTCTATTCCAATATATATATTTTACAAAACTAAGCCAGCTACAGGGGATGCTACAGTCACTCAAAGATCTTCTATTATATCAAGAACAAACAGGAAAAAAAAATGATCTGGCAGCCTGGTTCAGTAAAATACTGCTTTAAAAGATGTGGCAACTAGCCAAAGTACTGGGATTGTGTGAGCAGGACAATCCCAATTCAGCAGGTTTGTCCTAGTGACTAAACCTCTTGAACATTTGAATAAATACTATCATACACAAAAATATTTTTTAGAAGGCGGCTAAAGCTTACAAGAAATATGGTAGCAGAGAGTTGAGAATAATTATTACTGTTGAATTATGCAAGTTGAACAAAATCAAGTAGCATGCTAATGCACTTCAAAAAAAAGGAAGAGAACGTAAAATGGAACAACTCTGGCAAGATCTCTTTCCCCTTTCTTCCTTCTTCAACTTTGGCCCATCAGGAGTTTCCCAACTCCAGCATTACAAGTGATAGATGATCATCAAGTTGAGCACCAAAAATTATGAGGTAGACTTAACGATTTGCACAGTGTTAGAGCTGAATTAATATATACTCACTTGGTTTGGGGTTTATTAGTTTGACTCAGCACTATGCTCACTGACTTCAGATCTCTGAGCACAGGAGTACATTGACATCTCCTTGCAGCAGGAATATACAAAGCAAAAGAGTTCACTCATATCTATGTGAATAAGACTATTTAGACTACTCTCATTTTCAGATTCTGTACACTAGGCTCAAAAGGAAATAAGTTAGATAAGCTGAACTTCGGAGGGAGTCAATCTTTCAAAGCCCTTCTCTTTACATCAGTTTCAATGAGGTTTTAATTACCCTTTTCATCCTTGGGCAGTGCATACCTTTTCACAAACTTGATGTACTGTTTGTGTAACGTTAAAAAAAATCCTCTTGGCAAAGCAAACACTTGGCACCTAACATTTTGTATTGAAGTATTTAGTGTTTGGCTTGAAGCTGTTCCATCATTAACTTATTGCTGTGATGGACCTTCACAGCAATGCAGCCCATCATCTAGCAAATGTTCTTTCCAATTCTGTCTCCAGCCTACATCCAACTGCCTAGTTCTACAGGTTGTGGAAACGCAGTTGTCATGGCAAGGCACCATTAGAGTTTTCCCAGTATACCAACCCTCCCTGCACAGCTGCTCAGGAGCTTCAAAACAGCACTGGAGACTTGTGTTGGCTGTGTGCTGGTCTTCTGAATAGGACTGATTTTTTCTCTGGTAGGACAAGAGGACTAGACAATGTCAAGGGAAGAAAATCATCTAAATCCCCATGTAGGGGATGAATTGAAGGTGAGGATTATGTTCTTTAGACTCATAATACCCAAGGCATAGACTACGGAAACAACTTGACATGCATTTACTTGCTTTTACCTTAGAGGGGCTGTTATGATGATCACCAAACCTAAGATTTTTACATCTTAAAGCTCTGCTTTCTACATCCTAAAGCGTGTCTAGATTATCCTCTGGAGCTTGCATGCTCTCCCTCCCTTTTGGATGGAGTTATTCAAGTAAGTTCAGCCCTAGCTGCTTCCAACTCTGCTCAAGTGTTAAATGAGGCATACCACTGCAGTAGCCTAATCTGTACTCCTAGTAAAAAGTGCTTTGAGATTCAGCTATGCAATCCACTAACTGTCAACATTGCTGACTGCTCAATTATCAACCACGATTGGCAGTTTAGAAGGAAAAACAAGCTGGAGAAAGAATCATAAAATACTTTCAGGACCCACAAGTTTGACAAAGAAAAGCTATGTGGGCAGTCCAGGCTTTAGCGCAGTCAACCAGAGGTCTACAAACTTTTGTCATGAGCATGTGAGTAATAGGTTATAAAAAAGAATGTATGTGTTTGAAAGTTAGCTACTATGCATGAATCTGATTTTAAAATGGTTTAGTATGTAAGAATGACTTTGACACACATTTGTGGCACTGTTTTACTTAGACTGGATCATTTCTGGAAGTCAAATCTAGCCAGTTGATTCAAAAATTTTAGAGCTTTTTCCTTTCAAAAACATCTCAATTTGAAGACATAGTACTGCATGCTACTGAAATAATGTTTACTTGTGAGCAACAATATCTAAGGTGTAGCAAATGCATTTTACAAGGTCTTTTTCATTGTTATTCTTTTGGCTAAAATTTTACAGATCCACATCTCCTGGTAAACTTATTTTTTTATGAGTCAGATTGTACAAGCTCTCCTAATACTTCACGTATGATTGACTGGCTAGCAGCTTGCAACCAGATAGCTACACTTGCCCTTGTGAGTCATTTATTCAAGGACAGCTCAGTTCAGGCTGATGACTTACAGAAGTTAATGTAAGATGAGCTGTCTTACATTAATGGGATTCCCAGTAAACAGCTACCTAATCACCACTCAGAAACCTCAGCAGCTAAGTCAAAAGCGGAGAGTCAAATTCATCCTCCCAGTCTTAAAATCTGCAGAATCAAGTTGAACTGTACAGTAACGTGCTGCTGAAAGCCCAGCACTACAGTTAAACAAGCTTGCACTCTTCAATCCAACACCAATGCCTACCACTATGCTCACACTTTTTGTCTCGAACATCACTACATATTCTCTGAAGGTATAAAATTTTCATGGTATTTTTTCCACTGACTTGTTTTCTTTCTCTGTTTCTCATATGGGTCTAACTCCTCTGCCAATGAGGTCAGTAGGAATTTTACAGTTGACCTACATTGAAGAAATACTGGGGTTTAGGCCTATTGAGTTACAATTTCCACACAAGTAACACTAGAGAGGTGTTTTTTTCACTTCACACAAGGTAGAGAGCTTTTAAGGAATATGTGTAAATTAATAAGGTATCTAAACACAACTCAGAGACCAAAACCCTCAACAAGATTGACTGAGTGACATCCAAGCTAGTATTCAGAGCAAAGCAGTTTCATAAACAGTAATAGACTCTTATTCAGAAAATAAACGGTATCTGAACACACACTAAAGGATTTTATATCTATTACAATGATGAAAGATAGGGAATTAAAAACATCTTTAAATGGTTTCATTTAAAACACTATTAAAATCAAAGTCCCTTGTCCAGCTGGAGTTTCTAAAACCTTTACTCAAGTTCATTAGGCATGCAAAAACCGCAAAGATCCCTCTTGCATTAAACTGTATTTTGCTTGGTGCTGGTGGGATTGCCACAAGGTAAAAAGGTTTGTGAGGATATGGATTTGAAAGTATTACAAATGACTTTTTGCTGAATATCAGTATCATTTTATTGATAATGAGGGATTTGCTGATTATTTACCACTGACATTTTGAGAAGTTGTTCTATAATCCAAAGTGATCTCTGCTGTACAGCACTCATTTTTAAGCTAGGATCCACAGGGAAAAAAGTAGGTGTTCTGCACAGCATGACATTTTGATGTATTCTGAAGAGTTATTAAAGGACTTATCATCCAAAGTAGCGGGATAGATTAAAAAATACATAAGGACATTTTCATTAGAGATTGGCTGTTCTCAAAAAGTTCAGATGTTTTTATATGAAACAGAAGAGTTCAGACACTCATCTGAAATTGTTTCATGGAATTCAGGTCTTTGGCATCCATCGGATTTATTCCTAGAAAGGTCTTCTTTTGAGACTTCCCATTCTTTATATATCTTCTTGTATCAGACATTTAACAAGTTGGAAAATGAAGAAAAAAGCAGGCTTGCACGGATTTCCAGGAGTTTTGGATCAGGCAGGCACTAACAGAGCATACTTTTAGCACTCAGTTCAAAACTAGTAAGAATCAGGAACTTAGGAGAGCCTAAGGGGAGACTGGAAGTGGAGGCACTGAGCTTCTCTTCTCTCAAAAGAGTTCTGGTATTGTTACATATAAAACCAGAATGAACCCAGTTTTCCTGAAATCGTTTTCCTTTGTTTAACTGAATTGTTTATCTGAGTTTTTCTTCTCTACTTTTTCTACAACAACTTCTCTATAATAACTGTTCCGGCACAGTTGTCAAAGGAATGCTTCAAGCACACTTTAATGGTGCACTCAAGTGACTACAACTTACCAGCAAACACTAGACTGTAACTGTAAAAAAAAAAAAAAAAGAAAA
>VFFE01008282.1:4065796-4115526 GCA_008921705.1 Burhinus oedicnemus | reverse complement strand
AAAAAAAAAAAAAAAGAAAAGAAAAATTGCGCGGGAGCAAGTTGTTGGAGCGTCTCAAGATGTTTAAGTTTCTTAATTTGCGACAGGCGTAGGCTGGCGGGATTTCCGCACTGTGGAAGCCCCAGCGCTCCCTGCGTGGCGGGCCCCGAGGCCAGGCCTCTGCCCTCCGGGGGTGGCCCTGAGGTGCGTGCAGGGGGCGGCCTTACTCCTGCGGCGCCGCGGGGTTATTCTGGCACCCCCACGGGCGCATCTTGCAGTTTTAAAGACGGGAACTCAGTTCATGACCTTGTCCTGCCCTGTGCGTGGTTAATTACTGCGTTACCCTGGAGGTTTTTAAACCATTTCAGATCCTCCCCGACTCCCCAGCTGGTGTTCTAGGAGTTAATGTGTTCCCTGATACATCTCCCTGGCATTTACAAGGATCCAGCCATCAGCGTCAAACCCCACATTTTTCCATTGCCTCTCACAGCACATTGCTAATGTTAATCAAAGTTCATTCATTAACACATTTAAATCTTTATTACAGCTGATCACAAGGGTGCCACCATTGTGCAGAAACAAAGTTATCAAAGAAAAAAATCTGAAAAACTATTATCCTTCTAGACTTTGAAAACTTCACTCGATATTGAAACAGGTAAAGCAACATTAATTCAGTCTCAAGTAGAGCACTCTGTTCCATTAAAATTTCATTGATTTGCTGCTGATACAAAATGAACCACCAAAGACATTGATAAAAAAGCTTTATAAAGGGATACGGCAAGTGATCATCAATTACTGAAGTGTAACTTGAAATGAATTTTAGCACCGTGGGCAGGTGCAGACACAGTATTACAACCAGAATATTAGCCAGCAGGCAGGTTTCTCCTTGGTTGTTGTGAATTTGGTTCATTATTAATAGGTCTGGGGGAGGAGGAGAAGGGAAAAAAAAAAAAAAGCCATGATGCCTCTTAATTTATCTGGAGACTGTGGCCCAAAGTAAAAGCATCCAAGCCTTTTCAAATCACCTTGACTGTCTCCTTGGCAGACAGAATATTTTTAGTCCATTGGATTTTGAACTTCCGAGAACAGATGGGTTAGCACTTCATGACTGTATGTGTGGTGCTGTAGAACAGAATGAATAAAAAATGACCCGGATGTGAAATCCTTATTCCCCACTTACTTCTCATTGACTTCAACAAATTGTCTAAATGTCTACTCACCAATAGGACAAAGATGTCTGCAACAGTTTCATAGTGTCCTTTTCTTCCTTTGCAAACTGACTCATATCTAAGGTGGTATTTTTTTTCCTATCATGGAAATATTTCAAGGTTTTGAAAGTTTTCACACTCTCTCCTGACTGCACATCTCCTCAAATAACCAGTGATCTTTGACAGAGCAGCTGATTTCACACTGACCTGCAACTGGATGAAGTCAATGTTTCTAGTGCAGGTTAAGGTGAACAACTGGAGTCCAAGCTATTTATTTTTGCTATACGACAATGGCTATTCTGTGGGATGTTTCTCATTTGCATGCAACTGGGTCATTGCAAATGTTTCCATGTGGTATTTGAATATGTAGTCAAACACGTGTAGTTGTATTTCTTAATCAGAGACATTCATCCAGGAGGAGATTTCTGTTGTGACTAGTCACAATGACAACCTGGAAAATTAGATCCTTTTTCCTGCAAAAGTTCATGAATAGGCTGTCTTTTACATAACCATAGGGTTGACAGAATTAGCCTTTTTCAGAGAAACTGGAATAACAGACTTAATTTCCATTATGTTATTTATTATTCCATTTAAATTAATTATTTTTCAGTGTTCACGCTTTTTTTTGTCATCTATAAATGGAAATTATACTGTAAGGATCCAAGCATGTAACACAAAATATTCAAAATTGTGAACAATATACATCAATTATTTTTTCTGAATATACCCATCTTGGTAGCTTGTTTTTTTTCTGGAGAAAACATTATCTGGGATCTTATTTAAACCTTCATAAATTTATATCAGTTGTCAAATTAGATATTTAATGGGATTGACATTTTTAATAACGGTTCCTTGGGTACTTCCATTGTCCCTTAAAAGGAAACTAGCGTTAAGGGAGAGAATGGATACCTCATGAAATGTCAAAAACATTGAATATCTGTATTGACTTTGGAGCCTAATGCAGCACATTTTCTTTTAGGGCTGAATAAAAAAAATAGACTTCCTTGTGTTAAATTTGTCCATACTTTTCATATTTTCTGCAATTAAAAATACCTTTAGATAGTTTTAATCGTTTTTACTCTAAAAAATTGAAACAATTTCATGAAGCTTTGCATTTTTGAAAACAGAATGTTTCTCCATTAAAAAGTGTCAATGAAAGATTACAGAGTAACTCAATTTCTTTCTGGACACAGTGAAAAGTGATTCTGGTGGGCATTCCTTATAAATAATTCTCGTAATTATCAACTAAAGATTGCCACATGAACTCCAGTGGATGTTGTGGGGGCTGAGCATTGGAATTGGGTGAACAGCTTCATCCCATAGAACAGCTTGCTCACGTGCCCAGCTCTTTACTGTTTTGTTATTAAAAAATCTAGATAGGTTCCAATGTAGCACATAGCATACTGAAATTCAAAATGAATGAACCAGCGTGCTGTGAGTACAGCACATAAAAGGTAACAAAATACTGTCTAGGGGTCAGACCAGAACTGTATGCATTTAGTCATTGCTCTTAGAAATTTTTATTTTTTCTGGAATTCCCTGAGAGAAAATGTTAATGGTAAAAATGATAATGAAACATATACCTTAATACATCTTCCATAAAGTTGGATTTGAATGACTTACTAAAAACATATTTCTCATTAGCATCACTCTATCACAAGCAAGACGAGTTTGAGAACCAAGAACAAATATATGTGCAACAGGCTATCCTACTAATTGGAGAGCGGTGTTCAGTGTACAGCTCTGAAATTATTTGCTGTAATATTTAAGTCCATTATTAAGCTTAAACTCCTAGATGAGAATCCATTTTCTTGTTTACAATATTGACAGCATTTCCTACAGGAGAGGAATATAACCAGGGACAGCTTTATTCTTTGTTGACTTTTTAAGTGCTATAAAAATTACATTGGGGAGTTCATTATGCTTTATGTGGCAGGCAGTGTTTGGTTTCTACATTCTTATATCCTGATAGTGATGCATAACACATTTTAAAATTCTCTGCCCCAATATCATACAATAATGCATATTAACTCTTGTATTTCTGATTTTCCTTTCAGGCAATCTACATTCTGTGAATTTGTGGAATAGGAAGTGCATTGAGATTGGCCATGTCTTCACATGCATTGACCACTAATGACAGTCATATAATTAAAAGAATTAACTTCTACCAAACAAGAATTTGTAATCGCTCCTAGCTCTACACACCTATATACAAAATATGTCTTTACCGCGTTCTTGATCAACACTACTTCTGTACCATTCCTGGGGCACTGTAATATTACTCATTCAACTTCATTTGGGCCCTTTTCTCATCCAGTATGGATACCTTCCTGTTGCTGTTGTGTAAGGGAAAAGTAGTGACAACAGGTCTCAGCCTAGATCCTCTGAATGCTAAGCAGGAAAAACACTATCTCAGGAAATACTTAATTCAAGACTTTGCCTGCTGTTATATCTAAAATTATATGAAATAAGACAGTCCTACCTCCTCTCTTTTTTTTCCATTGCTTGTGAGCATATGACCTTCTCCCACATACAGTTCTCATTAAAACTGAGAAAGGGGAGAAATGACAGCTAAGCCTTAAAGGAGACATTAACACGCTAAGTGTTTTCTTTGCACATAGATCAAACGAACACAATTAGGACCAAACTAAATGTCCAATCTCTTTTGAAGTTATTTCTCCTCCATAAGAAAAATCACTTACTGATGCTTAAAGATACCATAAAATGACGTTACCTTCATTTAAAACTACTGGAAGAAATTCCAAGAGAGAAGAAACTAAATTCACTGAAGGCTCCAGCCTAGTAGAAAATTTGCATTAGTTACGGGTCATAATGTAAATATACAAAGCTACAGGACTAATCACTAGCAGTAAACAAATATTTGAAGAGAAGGTTTCACACAGTACTTGCATGGCAAGAAATTAGCTATAAAAATCAATTATGCATCATTATCATCAGACAGTACATATCCAGAAGATTCATTTCAGGAAACATAAATCAAACATCTGGTTGGGTGCAAACACCTCATTCTGCGATTGATAGCCCAGCCAGGGACACATTATTACTTCACAGAAGTCACTAACCCTATCTTCTTGGGAAGGGAAAAAGGAATCTTAAAGCAAAGGCATAATAAAACAGAAAAGAAAGTCAGTCCTTGAAAATAATTGAAAAAAAACCTCCAACCTCTGAATTATGCAAACAAATTTATTCAGACAAAGGAAAAGAGAAATTTCTCCCACTGTGAACTACCACATTTCACCTGAGACCAGGTTTGTGTTGTGGCATTATGTAAAGAGAAGAATTTAGACTGCAGTGAAATGTGGTGTAACTCCATTAATGCTCTATATTCAGGTCTGTGGGAACTCAGGGGAAGAATGAGCAGAAGTGGATCCCTAATTCATACAAAACTGAATTGTTTTACTGTAGTCAGTGTATTAATCTTGGCTGACTTCAGCAAATAAATACTTTTTATTAATAAATAATAAAATAAATAAAATACGTTTTATTAATTTGATTGAGTCATTGAAATCTAGTGGAAATTCTCACTCTGAATCTGGTCTTTGGAAAGAGTTTCTACTCAGCCAGTCTGAAAATAATCTCTGTTACCATTAAAATTTTTAGATACCTCTTTCTTGAGGCAGGAGCTATCTTCTTTTAGTCAATACTTGTTCAGCATAATAGGGATTTAGTACTTAATAGCTGCCCTGGATTATTCTTTTATAAAACTAGTACGTAAATACTCATACTACATAATTATTTCATTACAGTAATTAGAAGAGCTAATAGACTGACATCTACATTCTTTGAGTAGCCTTCAAAATCTCGTCCATGATTGCTGTCAATTTCTTTGCTTGGTTTTGTTCTCTTTAAGAGAAGAGAGCAGTACTAAATTGGAGATGTGTATGTACAATAACAGATGAAAACAAAATTAGAAAGAATGGATGCACCTGTGGAGCCAGGAAGAAGAAAGAATAAATTCTCAAGAGCTGCTTTTTCAAAGATATGTACAAACAAGCTTGGGACCTTGTGTGCCATATTTTATTGCTGTGAAACAGATATGAAGAAAAATTCAACTCATTTAAAAGTTTAAAAGTTTTCCTTATTGCTGTAGCATTTTTCCTTATGAAGCAGAATTACCATAACAGGTGTCTCAGTGTATTCCCAGTGGTCTCATTGACAAGAAATATTGACAGGAAATCTTATAATGAAAATCCGTAACATGTACCTCTTACAACTCAACAATAGCTACCACTAGAAAAACAGATCAGAAAGCAAGACTTGAAGGTCACTGTGTAATAGAATAAAGCTAGCCATTCCAGACAATGAAACTGCAGCACTAAAAAGATTTTGTATACAGCGATGAACAGCTTCAGACAGCCCTAAATGTAGAGGCAGACAGCGTGAAGCAGATGCAGCGTTCAAGGCCGCAGTATGGACCAGCTCAGCTCTTACAGACGGAGAGCGTAGAGTCTAGCTCCAAGGCAGATTTAGCTCAAAGCTGAAATCATGAGGACTTGCAGAGCGAAAAAGAGGTAGCAGTGCCTAGTCTTCCGCCCAGAGCAGTAAAATTCTAAAATGCTTTCAAAACAATGTGCTAAGAACATTTTCCCCTTTCTTATTTTCTTCATATTCCATATTTACTCCTTCACTGCTTTCTCTTTTATTCTTCCTACTAACTGGTTACCTTTTCATAGTCCATTTATTTTCTGGAAGGCAACAAGAAGCATTTGTTAGCTGAGAAAACATCTCCACATTTGTACCTCACCCACAGCCCTCAAGTGTGCAGCAGCTGCACATCTCTACCAAGGAAAGCTTCTGTTCTTAATTTCTGCTTGCTATGATCTCCTTTTGTTTCCTTCAAAATTCATCTTCAGTTAAGTTGCACTGTATTTTATTGCTGCTTCTGGTTATGTATTGTTGAGTTTTTCTGTCCGGGTAACTATGAACTGGCTGGCTATTTTTCATTATTTCTTTGGGGCTATGGAAAAAAAAAAAAGCAATTCCTTTACTTGAGAATTCTGACATTTATTAGCATAATAAAACTCTCAGATGAGATTGCAGTTTTTCAAGTAATTTCATTTGCAGGGGAACTTACAAGGGATTTATTTTTAAAGCCAGGTAAAACATAGAATGAGAAATGGATGGAACACAGGCAGAAAAATTTAGAAAATGAAAAGTAGGAAATGTGCTCCGAAATGAAAATGATGATGCTGTTGTGATGTTAATTACATCACAAGAGGACACATAAGCTAAAGAGCTAATATTTCCAAGCCTTCTTATTGGCTAAACAAAATGCAAGCAGTTGCTGGGAAGTGTGTCACTAGAAATAAATAGCTGTAATATTATTATCAGTCTCTGAATATGAATTCCCTATGGAATAATTTCTTCAATATTCTGTCTATAAACATTCCCAAAATTGTGTACAATGGGTTGAGTAATCTTCCAAAAACATTGGAAATTACATTGCATGTCTTCTTTTTTAGCATGCCTAGCACCTTTTCCAAAGAGAAGGCAGCATTTTATTCCTTTTTTGTTTTTTTACAACAAAAATGGAAAGGTCATTAGAATTTTCTTTTCACGGGTCACAAACATGGATGGATTACATCACACAAAAAGCAATGTTAACAAAAGAAAACTTTCCTGAAGAACAATGAAGTTTGTGGGGAAAAATCTGTACTTTAATGTGGGCTAACTGTAGAATTAATTATGAAAAAAATGTTGCTATTATTACCAAAAGTATTTATTATTATTGTAGCACCTTAAATTTATAGTATGCTTTATAAGCTTGGACAAGTTTCTTCTCCTAAACGGGCTTAGCAACTAGGTGAGGCAAAGTATAGAAGGTAACAGTGACTCAGGAGAAATGACTATTTGAGGAGAGATGGATTTACATGGGGTTCGGGAGGGAAGTCTACACTGGGATTTAGGAGAGAACCACATAGGAAATCAGAGACTGCCCAAAGCAGTAGCATATAGAAATACACTCAGTGTGCCTTTCCTATGTTTTCAGAGATTCCCAGGAAACCACTATCTGTGGAGGTACAGTAACACATATGGATTGGTCCACTTTACATCTCAAAATACGTATCAGGTATTTAAAAAGTACTGAGAAACTGCCTAGTAAAGGCATGACTATGAGACTAACCAACAGGTACACAACTACTTCATGTCCCACTTCACTCTTGAAACAAATCAGTTGCATACAAAACTGTCACAACCCTGTTATTTGAAATATTGCCCTGCAAAATGAATGTTTGGAGCTGAAAAGAACAATTCTATACCCAGTCTTTTCTATCTGGCCATTCATGGGAATAGAGCAAGGAGCACAGGAGGGTAATAGTAACAGTTCTGCAACTCTTTCACTCCATTTCCTGGACTGGCTGCCTCAGTAGCATCTAGCTTACCAGTGACTACATCTATACAGTGCGACAGTCCAGAGTGCAAGGACTGCTAAGACATGCATTTCAGGAGGGCAAATTAACTACTGTGATGAGATTTTTGTTTTATAGTCTAAACACTAAGCAACTACTCCATAGATCTAGGCTACAGGTCTATTTTCATGGGGTTTGGTATGGATGACAAATGGATCAAGAACACATTGTGTGCATCTTTTTTTAAACATGAAATAGCATGATGATAATGAAATTAGTTGCACCTTTTCTATGGATAAATACACCACGTCCACTTTTGCTCGTTGCTCAGCTAAGGAAGAAATCTTGTCCTATAGCAAAGTAAAGCTAGGAATCTGCAGCACGTATCTTGCACATCAGAAAGCAGAAAACATGACAAGGCCGGTAAGAGGAGGACTTGTTGTTGCAATTCAAACTGCTTTCATTAGAATAACTAGTTTAGACCACTTCCTGTACAGGAGTAAAATTCTTTCCAAGGCTGTTGGACTGCATGAAATTGTAAATAAAACATGAATGACCTTATTCTGTCTCTGCTGTGGTTAACTTTGTAGGCCTGAATTCAAAAGCACAATGGCAAGTTTCCAGCTACACCTAACCATTTAAGCAATAGCAAACTGCAAAAAGACATTTTAAGACTGCTTCTCTTGTTATCAAAAGTGCACCACTGAGTAATGAGACTGTCAACAGAAACTGACAAACCTTGCTTTGGAAAAAAGAATCTGTTCACCAATATTGGTACTTCACATAATACTCTATGAATAGTTCCTTCTTGCTGTATTTTGCATTTTTGATCTCAGACATTAAGGAAATTAGGAAGATAGGAATTTAGCGTTCAGCGCAATTGGCCACAACCCCTTGAAAAATTTCTGGGAATAGTCCTCATTTGTAATTTGCCAGTAATTTCTCACCTTTAAAATGTTAGCAATATGAATAGTGATGATAATTCAGATGCAAAACAGAAATATTTTGGGCCTTCTAATGAGGATACTTTTTGGCCACAAGACCAGTGGCTTTGGAAGTTTGTTAACTACTTTTCAGTGTTTACTTTTGTAGCTATCTATTACTACAGCTATCCAGAATGTGTTCCTGTTAGTCCTGGATCAGTTATTCAAATAAAGGGCTGTAGTCTGGTGGATTCTTCTGCTGTCCGCATGGGTCCAGTAGTAGCTCTCCACCTGAGGATGTGATGATTTCTTCCTAGAAAGAAAAAAACCAAAATCTTGTTCATAGATGTCTAAGCCTTTTCCTGTCTTCTAAGAAAAGCAACTGATAGCAATAAAGACCATCACTCCACTGTAACTGGTAACCAATTATGAATAAACACTTGATAAAATAAGTACAGACCAGCAAAGGAAACCTATCAACTCTTCATTTTCTTCATGCTTTGTTTATCATGTACTTAGGCCAGTAGTAACTTGTGCTAGTATCAAACAGTGAAATCAAACAGTTGGTGTACAAAAAAGGCTGTGATTTGTACTACCTGTAAGTTGCTACACTACTTAAGAAAAACAGCTACAGCTGCCTATAAAGGATGTTCTCAAGGGTTACTTTAACAGGCATATGCCAGTCCTACTATGCTACTTCCACAGTCATTGGGATGAAAGAAGCTTCCCCAGGCAGATTGAGCAAGAGGCTCAATGTTGAGTTACAGCTTTCCGACTGATTACAGAGAGGTGAAAGATATTAACCTTGCTAGGGTAAAGACAGTCTTTACAAATAGCAGACATTCTCCTTAATTAAATACCCACATACCAAGTCTGTCATTCCAGTAATTGGTCACCAAGATGAATACAAAAAACTTAGTGCAAAAGTAGAGAATTTGGTCTTTGCACTTATTTCTAGAGTAATGATAGTTCACTTTTATTTTTGTAGAAGTTTAAGATTCATAGATGCACCAAAATGAGCCAGAATCCAGAATTATATTGACTAAAATAGCAATCCTTCCTCTGAAAGTTTAGATCCAAGTTATGGATCTATATATGGGCCTAACATTTTCAAAACTTATCTAGTTTCTATTGAAATTCAATGGAAATTTTGTGCCTGATTTCATCAAAACACATGCAGGCTCCCAGTTGTGCTTCCTTCCCAATCACTACATCAGACTAAGTTCAGAAAGTTACTACTCAAGTAAAATGCTTTTGAGAAGGTTATAAGGAAGTAAATACAAAGATTTAGCTATTTTCTTGGATATGTTATGGCTGCTTTCCACTCAGTATTTAAATGCAAATAGTATTAAGAGAAAATGCACGCTCACACCCTCTTCTGTAAGAACTTTGTTCTTCCAGCTAATGGTTACCACCCCCTTGGATCTGTCAGCTAAGCTGCTTGGGTGACCTCTTCTTAACTTTTATAAATCAAACTGAAGCAGTTTTATATTAATAAATATAAGCAACTAAAAAAGTAGTTATGCCAGCCCTGCTCATTTTAACTGAAAGTGAAAAGGACCCTGAAAGAGAAGTCCATGCAACTTTTGGGGTGGGGAAGTATACTCTTGCCAAAAATAGTCCTGAGGAAGCACCAACTTTTCCAAACATCATAGCAATAGCCACAAGAGAAAGTGTGCTCACAGCACAACCATTTACATAAAGATTGCACAGTTGGTTACTGGAAGGCTTTGGGACACTTGACAATGTTCTTCACCAGAAAGGGCAGACAGAAAATCTTCAATGAAAACCATGTGAGAGACAGGATAAGATGCCTCCTGAAGTGATTGCCAAAGAAACCAGTTTAAATATAGCTATTAAGCTAGACAGTTAAAAGAGAATTGCATGGTGAAATTAAAGGTGAACGAGTTTCTCTGATAGCCTTACTACAGGGGGAGCTATTAACTATTATCTGGGGACAGCTAAGAAAACTTTTTTTTTGAATGTCAGGAACTAAAAGGCGTTCTGCTTCTGACAAGTGCCCTACAGCTGTCTGTAAATACATGTGTTTCCAGTACAGTGATTGCCAAGGATGAGCTGTGATGAAAATATAGGAATATAGCTGGAGCAGAGATGGTTGGAATTGGTTATCAACATCACCCCTCTCCAGGAGCACAGAGGATACTACTTCAGCCAGAGCTCCTACACCCAATGCCTGATAATATCTGCATTTGAGGTGTTGTATGTGTGCTTTTCTTTCCATGACAAGGCCCTGGTTAGACTCTTTCCAGTTGTACTGGGTCTGGCTGGGATGGAGTTAACTTTCTTCACAGCAATCTGTATGGTGGTGTGTTTTGAATTTGTGGCTAAAACAGTGTTGATAACACGCTAATGTTTTGGCTATTGCTCATCAGTGCTTGCACAGTATCAAGGCTTTCTCTTTTTCCCACTCAGCCCCTGCTGGCAGTGAGTAGGCTGGGGATAAATGAGAAGTTGGGAAGGGACACAGCCCAGTTGGTTAACCCAAAGTGGCCAAGAGGATATTCCATACTGTATAATGTCATGCTCAGCAATAAAAACTGGGATAGGGGAAGAAGGGCGAGGAGGGTTTTGGCTTCCAAAGGTGGCCAATGAGAGAGAATTTCATCAAATTAAGGGAGGAGGTATTTTTTTGTCAAATGTGACACCTATTATCCTCCCATGTGGAAATACAATTTGTGGAAATATAATGTCATAGTGATCTGTGAGGGGACACTATGGCAAACCTCATTTGTCTTAACTTTTTATTTGATCTTAAAATAAAGCCACCTCTGTGTGCACACATGCCAGTAGCTAAGATGGAGAAAGAAGGTGAGAGATAGGAGGCCAGCCAAAATCTAACTTTCAGAACAAATTAATGATTTTCAGTGACCCTGAATGAGTTTGGGATCTTCTGCCCTTGATTTTTTTTGTTTGTTGGAGTCTTAAAAATCCTATTTAGGAAGTGAACATCTATGTTTTTATGAAGGAGATCACATTATAATCTCTGTTCCTTCATGTAATGTAAATTCTGAGAAACTCAACTTCTTTTTGTTAAGTCAATAAAATCCAAAATAATTTACTTGAAGTGTACTGCTAATAACAATTGAAACGTAAGAATTACAGCTGGAAGAAATAGTGTGCAAGTTTGACTGAAGAGATGTTGCAAACTAGCTGAAATAAAAGAAAGATTTAAAAGAGAAGGGCAATTAGAAGAAAAATATTCTCTGCTTAGTGTCTGTGAGGCTGAATACTGAAAAAATTAAAAGCTGTGAAGAAAAGGAGGAGAAAAAAATGAATAGAATTAGTTTGAGACAAGAGTGAGAAAAGAATAAAAAAGAAAAGAGAACTAGAAAAGAGAGGATGAAGAGAAATTGTAAGGGTGGCTAAGAAAAAAGCAGACTTAAAACTGATGAAGATGGGGAGAGATCCAAGATGACAAAAACAACCTACGCTATCAGAAACAGTGGTACTGTTTAGTCACAGTCTGGCAACAAGAAACGCAAGTTCAAACCCATCTAAAGTCAAAGACAAGTAGTAAATTACTCTCGTAAGATTGTTTTGGATAATAAGGAGTGACCCTTAGCACATCCCTAAAAGAGAACACCCTCCATGTTCCATTCTTTACTGCAGGGCTCCCCTCCTTTGCTTTTGCACATTACAGCCCTCACATCAAAGGTTGAAAAATGCTGAAATTTTATTGAAAGACCTTCTGTGGTACTTCCAATCCAATTTTGCACAGCAAATAGTGTTAGATCAGTCAGCCCTTATTAGTCCATTTTTAGCCCAGGACGGCATGCATTGTGTAAGAATCTGCTTAGAAGGGGACACAGATACATGCTGAGGCATTTGAAAGAAGGGGAAAAGCCTTCTGATTCACTGTAACAAAAGACACAAACTATAAATGTTACAGCTAGGCTTACTGTAGAATATATACATATATTCTTTTCCCCACTACGGTTACTTCTGCTTTCCAGCGTGGTTTCAAATTACATGGTTCCTCTTTAAATTATTAATCCGTTCCACTCAGCTATTGATCTCTACCTAGCAAGTGTTACCTTGTGAAAATCAATAAGATCTGTCAGTGTTGCATGTCGGTTTGGATCTACCCCCAAGAAGCTGTAGAAATCCCCCGAAGCATCAACCAGGAAGTGTTTGAACCCACTTTGCTGGCGATAAGACAACGCATAGCCCCAGATTTTCTCACTGACTCGCACCAGGAATGTTCCTTCAGATTTATTCATCAACAACTCTTCTGCCTCCTGGCGGCTGATAATACCTAGCAAGAAAAAAACCCTATGATTATGCAGATATCAGGTCTGTCAGAGTAAAACAAATGCAACAAATATGGAGCAGAACTGAAATTAAAATGGCGTAACATCTCAAGATTGAAATCTTTATAGGAGGAGTTAGACCTATGGAGACTATGTTTATGCTATTTGCTTCTGAAGGATAGCTATAAGAGTTTTGATGGAGTCTGGTGGGATGTGCTTTTTAATTATCTGATTAAGAATGACTTTTTTGCATCCTTACTGCTTTTTCAAAGGGAGTGCATAAACGCAACTGGCCTATCAGACCAGCGAATTCTCTCTAAGCGATCAGTTAGCAGGCTAGCATGGTTTGGCATTGCAATTTGAATTTGCAATACATTGCTGGTATTTGCAATTGTATTGCAGTACTTCTGACTGTGTTGCCTTACAACTGTTTTATAGATCTTAAAGAAGGAATGTAAAGCAAGTGCCAGGAGAAAAAGGATTTGTCTGCTTTTATACATCCATACACACGCACATCCGTAGATAAATTGGAGCACAAAGAAATCAAATCCTGCAACTAACAGAGCTGCTAACAGACATGGGTATGTTAGATTACTTATTCACATGCTTGCATTTCAAGGGAACATTGTCACAGAGGAAAACAAGAAACAAAGATCACAGTCCTTTCCTTCTGGGACCTTTCAGGCTTAATATCAGAGTAATAGTCTCCTCTAGTTAAGAACCCTAGCCAGGAGCTAAACAGAGTACCAAAAGACTGAGTAATGTATTTGTTGACCAGAAGTAAGCTCGTCTTTACAAATCATAATGAACAATAATGAGTTATGCACCTTGCTCCAGGACAAGAGAAGACAAAATTAGTTGGGGCTTCTTGCAGTACATAACTGTCATCCTGTGGTCATTTTCTCTATGAACCAACTTACCTCTCTGGACAAACTCAATCAGGGAACAAACTCTCTCCCCATATCCTGGTCACCAAGCAGTTGTTTTAGAGGTGAATTCATTCCTTTGCTGTATGACAAACTTATTTGTCAGGGCAAAAGAAGGATCCCAAATTCAGATTTTCAGAGTAAGCAAGGGAAAAAGTATAACAGGAGTAGAGTTTTGAAGAACTTTCCCATTTTGTTCTTCTGTGTTGGAAAAATCTTCATCTTTCTTTTTCTTTTTGATCCTAGGACACAACACTGAATTTGCTGGTACTTCTGCTTGCAAACAGGGTGTAAGAGATAAACCCTATTCTGATCACACCCCGCATAAAAGGTGTGATCAGAATTGCACCCAGCACTGAACCAGGTCTTACCATCCACCTAGAGAGCCTGGTTCCAAGTTTGTCTGGTAAGTCTGGAGGACAGTAAGCTCATGTCTCATAATTATCTGTGAAATACCAGATGCTCACTTTAATCAGGAACAGATGTTAAATTAGACCATCCTGAATGTGAACATGGCACAAATGTCAATGAATAATATATGCACATGTTCCAAAATTACTCTCTGTGAAGCTAAACTTTCTCAAAATGATACGTGTAATATTTAATGGAACTGCTTGTCATCGTGGAATCCTACACATGTCCTAGTGAGAGTTCTATGGAGTCCAAGTATGGAAAAGCCACATTATTTTAGTGTAATAATAACCATAACCCAGAGATTATCAATTCGTACAAAGAAGGGCCTACCCAAAAGACCAAAGTTTGGGATGCTCTAATTAAGCCCACAAGGAAAATTATGCCTCTGGGAGCATAGGAAGGGACTGAGGAGATCTGGATCCTAAAAGCAAGCACTGTGTGATGTTAGGAAAGACAGAAAATAATCTCCTTCTTTCAGTTTTTGCCTACTTTGCAGCAATGAATTTCTTTTACAGTTTCACTTGCAGCAATGATGAACACAAGGGCTCAATCTCAGTGAGGCTCAGAGGTCCCTACCGAAATATTCTCAGTACTAAGAACAAACGTACACATCTATACTCTGCTGAATGATGTATAGTTCTCTTTTCTGGAGGATATCTTTGCACCATATATGCAAAACAGGCAGTAAACATGCAAACATATGCATTTGTTTAGAAACAGCATGCAACTGTTCAGCCAACAGTGGCAATTACTGCACTTTGCAAAAGTAAAAACAGTTTTATTGGAAGAATTCCAAGATGAATTGTTAAAAATTCTTTAAATCTGTTCAAATAAAAAGATAGTACTAATATGAATCCATATGATACAGCATATTATGTGAAACTGTATCACTAGATCCCAATACCAGGTGCCATGTGCCAAGAATAACACAAAAATTGATTCTGAAATTACACTATTTGTTCAGGCAAATATCCAGCCTTCTCTCAAATTGCCTTAATTTAAATATACAATGAAAGGTTTTATTAGTGATTATGATGCCTTATTCCTTGACAAATCTCTGCTAGAAATGCACGTGGATGAGCCACACTAGCAAGCTCAGAGCATTCAAGGATACAGGAAAGGATAAACAGTTCCATCACCAGCAAATACTACATTAATTCCAATAACTGGTATTTATACTGTAATTCTAGATTGAAACCATGCTGGGAACATTTGAGATAGGAACTGGTTGCTGTTACAACTACCCCTTCTCTAAGCAGTGTCAGAACTGTTATGCAGCCCTGCTAAGGGAATAAGGTGGCCTAGACAATTTAGCACCTATAAAAATAGAGGGTTTGTAAAAAACAAGAGTTGTAAAAAAAGAGGGTTTGTATTACATGGTAAACATTATTCTTAGGATATTTCTAGGATTTGAATGACCATCACTGTCAGGCATATAATACGAAATTAATTTAGCATCAATTAGTTTAATGCTAAACAATCCGTTCACCTGCTCGCAACTCCTACCAGTACAGCTAAAACACTGCAGGCTCCCACATGATGTTATCTTCTTTGCCAGACCTTATTTTTGTTCTGGGCGCTTTATATCATTGAGTAGGTGAGAAATGCTACATTGCTCATGGCCAGGTTCTTTTTTATTTTAATTCTCTTTTCTGATGGTGTAATAAATTATCAGCCAGCTGCTTTCTTCCCTTTTTTTCTCCTGATTCTGTTAACAGCTCATGAGAAACCATCTCTCCCCACCACCTCCTCCCTCTTTCTGCCTCCCAGTTATTTTATTTTTCACTGGTTCAATTCTTCAGTGGGTGGTGATTGCAGTAATGAAAGTCTCCCTCCATCCTTTAAAAAACATTATACTGTTCTCAAGACAACTAGAAAAAGAGTGGCACCACTCACTCTTGAGACGGCTGTAGAGAAATAAACAACATCTGTGAAACCCCTACATGAACATTTAAAATTGTTTGAACTGAAGTCAAGAAACTTTGGTTTCCCAAGGCTCTAGTAAGAGGTTTAGAATCACCAATGCTCTTATTTGTGCTAGTTAGGATATTAATTGGAAATATTCTCTGGAAAAGAAACCACTGATGCTTTGAAAGCTAATTTCCCCCCCTCTCTAATTCTTGCTAATCTCTTAAAAAAAAAAAGGAAAAAAGGCAACATTTTCACTTGGTGTAAAGCAGCACTGTGTCAAAAGCAGTAATCCTTTCATGCAAGCACAACTTTGCAAATCAATCATTTAAATAAATACCTCACAATTAATCTATCATCAGTATCATTTTAACTCGTCATGTGGCCAAATACACAATAGCGTATTTGGAGAGCAGTTAGCTACCCCACTGGAACTCACACCTTCTACCTGTCACACCAAATAATCTCTCTCAGAGTATACAAACTGCTGTTGTCTATAACAAACTGTAAAAGAGCAGTAGGTGTTTGATTGGGAGAGGATCAAAGGTGTAACTCACTCCTCTGGAAAGCATGGAAACTATCAGCTGGCTTGAGTTTTAGCCCCCTGCCCCCCAAATTCACTGCATGCATCTAGCATGTTAACATGCATTTACATGTCCACTTTAAACATTCTAGTTTTGCAATGCTTATACGTATTAACACTTTGGATTCTTAGCAAGAGAATAACATTTTGGAGGACTGTTATTTCAAATCATAGGACATTCATCATCAACTGACATGTTCCCAATTAACAGTTTCATTTTTAAATACAGTGCCTGTAATGACAATTTGTAGATGATAGGCAAGTTTGAACATTTTTGTTGTAATTATGTTCTTTTTACTGCCACCCATCTTCCAAAAAGGAAAAAGAACATCATAACATTTACAGTATATTAAGCTCACGTGAGAACTGCAGAGTCCTTTATGAATTTAGTGGGCACAGCTAAGAAATCTTGATGCTGCCTTCCAAGTTTACAGCAGCCTCAATAGCAGATAATGCTATTCTGAAATATTATGCAATGACACTTCAGCTTCCCACTCTTCTCTCGGCACTATCCTACATACATCCTTGAGTGAAACTCAGGAGATGAAATATATAAATATTTGCTAAGAGAATGCCATAACAAGCACAAATCCGAAGTAGAAAAGCTGACAAACTTTGCCAACAAGGCAAGGCTATATACTAGAAGTCTAAAATTATTTTTTTTATTATACAAATAAAGTTACATCATGTCCATTGTTGTAATTGACCAATGATCTAATGTACCACATGTAATAACAATGTCAATATGTAAAGATAATTTGGCCTTTAATGATCAATATATTTTTAATATGCATATGTGTGCTTATATATGCCAAGAGGTCGACTAATGTACAAACACAGCCCAGAAGGGACAGCAGGTACAAACACAGCCCAGAAGCGTTCATTTACCTTTCTGCACTAGAAGCTATTTGCTTAGCTGATGGTTTCTCTTTTTATATTTTTTCATTAGCTTGATCTCAAACACCCTAGTGCGTGAGGTTTTACTCACAGAGCAAAAGCGTCACAAATACTGGCATGAATAAATATTAATGAGTGCATTCATGCCAAAAGTGCTTTCATGACCATTATGAAAAGCCTTCTATTTCATGCAAAATTGATTTGTTGAACAATTATGAATATTCACAGGTAATCAATGAAGAGGAAAGAGACTCATCCTGTTTATACAACTTAAGACATCTAACCAGGGAAGTGTATGATTTAGGTCACCAACCAAAATTAGGAGCAGGATCCAAAACACAGAGAAGCCAATACCAATATCTCTCTTGTTTTCAGTGGGATTAGATCAAAGCCCATATGAATACAAATATTCCTGGCAATCGTTACATGAATAATTCACGTGCTAAAGGTCATACAGGCACATTACACCTAGAGCAAGTGTAAACAATAAATAAATGAGCAAACACAAGGAATTAGGAGGAATTAGCAGATAACTCCCGAATAATGTAAAGAACTATATTTGTCCAGTTATACAGGCAGATCTAAACAGTAATTTGAAAGATAGTGATAAAATGGCACAAGGGTTAGAAGGATCCATTTGTTAAGCACCAGCCAATACCTTGCTTTTTTTTTTTTTGGAACTGAAAAACTGAGCTAGACAGACATACTACTATAATTATACTATTTGGAATAAAATGTTCTCCCAAAGGGAAATAAACAAGCACATTTTCCAAAAATTTCAAAATAAGTTTCCTCTGAGACTTAATTTGAGAGTCAAAAGTTGGATTACACCTTACCTTGCAAAAAAGCTGAAACAAATTTCAGAACAAACCACTATAAAAGCCTGAAAATAAATTTGTATAGAACAGATTTTAGGGTCTTGGGTATTTTTAATCAAAACAGAAAAGTTCTGGTTTGAGGAGAGGAAAATACATCATAGTTTTTTCTGCCTACATCATTATAGTAAAAATCATGCAGTTGGAAGTAAAGACCCAACCTCCTTGGGACCAAAATATGAATAAAGGCAATCAGTTTTGAAAGAAATCATCAGAAAAGTAAAGAGCAATTCAGAAGGGATTAATCCAACTGCAGCCGATATGGTTTAGGAAGAGCTGACAGCCTGTGTTAGCACTCCAGCATTAACAAACTCCTGTCAGGAAGTGCAAGAACAGCTTGTAAGAACACTGGCCTATGAACCTAACAGAGGGGGTCATAGATTTCGGAGCCCATAGCAAAGAAGATACACACGAAGAACAAACACAAGCTAAGATGAAAACTGAAGGTTTAGAATAAATCTGACGGGTTTTGGTTCCCATAATAAGGAAGGACACTAAAGGCTTGAAACAAGTGTTCGAATGCATGACACTAGCAACCAGCTCTGGTCTAGGAGAAGGTGAAAAATCCAGCTCCTGCAACAACTCAGAAAGATCAAAAGCATAAAAGCAGGGAAGATGAAGTGATTGCTCCCCTGCAGTGCAAGAACTAGAGGAGCTATAGTTTATGCTGTTAAGGAAAAGCAGTTGCTACATCACTCAAAGCAATAGTTTCCTCAGGTTGACTTTTTCAGTTCTCTCCCACAGGTGTACCTCTATATGTGGACTCTTAAGCTGACTGAACATACTTATGGATGTTCATTGGGAAGGACACAATTAATCTACAAAACTGTGATGTCTAGAATGAATTCTTTATGTTCTCCTTGAGACTACCGATGTCACGTACAATTTAAAGAACACTGTTATCAGTTATGGTGATTTACGGACTGATCTGCAACTGAAATAGCCAAAGGAAAATGTACATATCTAGGTCATACCTTGTCATTTCTCTGGCATTTACAGCAGGAGTAGCATGCACAAACATTTGCAGCAATAGGATCTTGCAATGTGCCATTATTAAAAAGGTTTCATCCTCTCCTTCTCCTTCCTTTTAGCCACAATACTTTTTTGGATAGTGCAATAAAACAAATAGTGAAAGAAGAGATCAATAGTATTGTGTGAGAAAAGCTATGGCTGAGAGATAACAAAAGCTCTGCCTCTGCTATTTCAGAATAGAAGCAATAAAGACTGAAAAGCAAAGCAAGGGAGTAAATCAAAGACGGCTGGTAATAGGAACAAAGCTGTTGAAGCTATTCACCATCTGCTGTTAATGCAGGATAAACTCACATGGGACTAGATCTTCAAAAGAGTTCTGTTCCCATTGAGGCATCAAAACAAATGGCCAGTTGTGTTTTTTTTAAAAAAAAAAAACCCAAACAACAAATCAGCACAATGACTGTTGGTTTGGTTGGTTTTTTTCAAAACCTGGCCACAAGTGTCATGGCAAGAGCCCAAGAGCCAAGGGGTGCTGAGTTCCTATGAAATGCTGTTCCTTCTTACAGCTGGTGAGAATGCAAATATTTCATGCTGTGCTGTGTGTTGGTAATCTGATTTAAGTCCTAGTAAATACCCATAAATGTTACTAAGTAAGGGGCTATAGGCCTCTGTGCTGATAATAGAGAAAAGATGTGCACTAAGTCACAAAAAGCAAAACCTAAAACAGGAGTAAATAAACTAAAACCTTCCTGTCCGCATACAACTGCAATGCGGTGCAAAGCTGGGGTGTATTTAGAAATCAACAGGTAAAATGCACATCTGAAATACACTGGCCATGTCACAGGTTATCTGAGTACTCAGTGGTTGGTATGGGGCTGGCCTCCTCTCTGAGCTACGTAGGCAAAATGAAGTGACACTGGTTAGGGAGCCTCTGGATAAACCTTTTTTTGTTCCACATTTACCACCTTTTCTTCGTCGCAAGCTCAGGAGCAATGCATGCAGTAGCATACCTAAGATAGAGATAAATCTGTGCTGTTGAAAGGTGAGCAGGAGTCCATTACCCAGTCTTCACCATTCCTCTCCTTTGTAACCATCCTGGTATATTTAAGATATACATAGAATTGGGAAAAAACACATCAGTGAATCTTGGCTACCTCCCCAAGGGGCCTTGTTCAGTATGGAAAGTATGCTCTGGGCTACATACAGACATGTATAGAAAACCAAGGTCCAGAGGAATAATGTTTTTCTGATGGCAAGAGATCCCTTCAGGCAAGGATGAGGCATATTGGTAATGCACCATGCCCTAAACAAGCTCTCCTTCAAGACTTATGTGGTACATAGGACTATCTTGAGCCTCTATATACAGGAGAAATTCACCAAGGAAAAGTATCATATGTAAAAATATATAAGCCTGTTTTGTTGAGTTTTTTGGGGTCGGTTTTTGTTTCGGGTTTTTTGGGTTTTGTTGGGGTTTTTTTGTGTGGGTTTTTTTGTTTGTTTGTGGGTTTTGTTTGTTTGTTTGTTTTTTAAATAATATGGATTCATCTCTGTTTTGTCAGGATAAAGCAGTTCTTCAAATAAAGGAAACTGAGACCTCAGAAGCTTTCTTAATTTCCTAAGGCTGATATTCCTTAAAGCAATTAAAAACCCACTGAAATTCTGAAGGAAATGGGCGCCTTAGTCCCCTGGGAATCTTTGATCTAAACGAGTAATGCAGTTATAATGGGTATTTTTCCTCAGGTTTACAGAAAATCAGGTGTGCTACATTGTTGCCAGTGTGGCTCACAGCTAATTCCCTAGGCACTCTGCAGAAAATATACCCCTTAATTGTCTGCTTTAAAGTTCATTCTATATCCAAACTATCAAATACTGTAAAACCCCTTTATACTCATTGTCAAAATATTTACACCATATTCACTAACAAGCAGTGCAGCACATAAAAGATAGGCGTTTGCATTACTTGCCTGAATACACCACTGGTATAACAGAGCTATAAATTTCTCTGTTAATGTCTCCTCAAAGCATGGCGTTGGTTACTTTCCTTCCTTTCAGATCAGCCTATAGAATGCATTAGTCAGGAGGAAAACAAAGATTTCAAACGCTCTCTTCTCCTTGTACATTATTAATTGTCACCTATCAGAGGAGAAAAGGTAGAACAAAAGACCTTTAACATTTTCTCTCATATATACATTTCTGGATTTTTTTTCTTTAGAGATGGGCTCTTCTGACCTGAAATCTCTGCATTAAACCTCTGCTATTATCATGTAATTTTTTTGAGTTTTCTCTTCTCATCTGAACAGCTTCTGAAAAGAAGCTCATTTTTTAAAAAAACGGAACAGTAACCATTCTATTTTCAGTGGTTTCTCAAACTACTTCCCTGTGTGTAGTTTACCACATAGGATCAGTAAATTGATAGAAATTGAGGGGCAAGAATATTTATTTTTGTATTTTCACTGACTAAAGTTGGAAGCCTCTATGTTCTAGTAAAGTTAATGGAAGATCAACAACAAGGAGGTTCCAAGCATCTAAAGAGGATGCCTTACATAAACAGTACAAATATTCGTGATAATGATTTTTTTCTTTACTGATAGGATGACTGGAAAAATAAGAAAGTGTTTTTTGAAAAAAAAAAAAAAAAAAAAGAGATGTAATCAATAAAAGCACATTTTAAGAACATCTGAAGAACAATGATCATGCTAGTGGTATAAAAAGGAAGACGACTGGATTGGCTTTAGACAAGCAAATGTCACTGATACTTCTAGGAATCCAAAAAGTCTTCTATATGATACATCTCTGCAGCAGAAAAAGATATTGAATAAATACTGAAATTACTTTCCATAAAGGCAATTAATTTGCAGTTCTACCTAAAACAAACAAGCTTCACAATTACTACTGTGAAACAGAGAAGTAAGATTTTGACACGAATAAGGACTATTAGATACTCCAAATCTGCTTGTGTGTAAACAGAAAACCAAATCTCTCCATATATATCCATACTTAAGTCAGTGTTACGCAAATGTCAAATTTCTGTGAACAAACATCTTGAATACTGTAATACAAAATGCACACCTGTGTGGGAAAACTTTTATAAGTCTACTGGTTAATGACAGAGAAGTGCTATCTAGGTTGATCATGTTTTTAAGCACTAGGAATATTCAGAGATTTCTTCAGGAGTCTTCCTGGTGTATTGCTAGTTTAAATGGCTCTATTTTATGCTAGCATTGATTTGTCATTCAGTACACTGGGAATGCATTATGAATACAACTTCATTAATTTAGTCATCTCACTGTAAGAGCATTCACCCAATGAACGGACACTGAAACGTCTAGAAGTTAATTGAGTTACATGGTAGTAAACAAAATATCGCATTACAGCCTCTGACAAGCTGCTAATTTGCTAGAGTTGCTAATGTTTTTCACTGGCCTTTTTGTATTGATACTGATTTGTATTGATGTCCCTATGCTATTTTAATATTAATTTGCCTTTTATCTGAGTATATGGAAGTCAGATTTTGATTCTTCATTGCATCCAACAAGACTCATTAAACCTCTTGTTCGACCTCCAGCTCTGTAAGTAACAAGAGTTGACTTTTTGATTCTGGGGTTCATTCTACATCAGCCCTAGGGAGGCAGACCAAGGCTCATGCAGGTGGGTAAGGACCAGAATGGCATCATCACTAGGGTGCAGTAAGCTCCAGCTTCTCTCTTCCCATGGTATGTTTTCTTGTACCTTGTGACATAGCTGGGGGTTGCTGTATGCTCCCGGCATGAAGCTATTAATTTCAGGAAGAACCTAGACTATTGTTATAAATTTGGCCCGCCAATTTGACTCACTATCATGAATACACTGAGTAGATATCAGCTGATAATGGCAATCACATAGTGCACTTGGGTCTGCAATCACCACAACAATTTGTGAGTAGAAGATATAAAAACTTTTCAGGAGGTTTTAATAATAACTTTTTTGATTGTGAATTAGGCAGAAGAAAAGCAGTTGAATGCACTCTCAATTTGTTTTTAAATAATAACCACCTCTTTGGTTATTAACAAAAATTCATCCCACACTCAAAAACAACGGATCAACCCTTGTCCTTTTTATAATGAAATTAATAGATCCAAAAAGTAGAAAAACTTTACATGTATAGAAATACATGCATGTGTCCATGATGGTCTCCAAAAGCACATGTATCTTACAGCTCACCTAGAATACTATAATCTCGTAGATGTTAAAGAAGCTGTCAAGATACATTTTCCATAAACCTAAATGACAGCTGTAATAGTAAATCACAGTGTCAGCAGAGCTCACTCAATAGAAGGAGAAAAATAAAAGTCACAGTTAACATGGAGCCCTGGAATTCAAATTTTACAGCTACTGTTACAACAGATAACTAAGCAGAAAATACACTGTGTTCTTTGCTTTTCATGCTTTTTTAATAGATGAAGGAAAATGGTTTTGCCTCAAATATATTCCATTTGTGTAAAGGTTAGGAATGCATACATTTTTTTAGGTACATTAGCAGTCAAATCTGAAATCTATTTACATCTCTGAGAATCATCCAGATGACATCACTGGGCTTAGAAGAAATCTTTCTACATGTTTTTAATCAAGTAATCATTAGAATTTTTATTGCTAAAAGGAATACATATTTAAATCATGCTGTATCTGGAGTATTTTCCCATATTCAAATTAAAATAGCAGTTCCAGATAGATTTCTAGAAAGCAGTTTGAGTGTGGTATTTTCTGTAAGTACTTAAGAAACTATACTTCTTTATGCAGCTCAGAGAAAAGTAAATCTAGGGATAAGATTGATTAGTAATTTTTCTTCTCACACATTTGACTAGATTTGGGAACTTTAAGCTAACTTTTTAAATTATGTTGCTTTCTAGCTGCTTGCAACATTCTTGCATACCGATTTAGTGTACTGCTCCTCAGGGGAAAAAGTTAACTTTAATCACTCAATAAAGTGAACCAGACACTGAAGCACTGTTGAAAGTCAAACCAGAGTAACACTGGGATAGTAAAAACTCCACACCTAATGATCAGCAGTATAATAACCACGTGCAGCTCTTACAATGATCCAGTTCTGGACATCCTCTGGGTTTTGACCCAGTTAGCTAAGCCACTAAAAACCAGCCACTAAATAGCCTCATTTCCTACCAGCACTGGAATTAAGGTAAGTGAGCTAGCAGCTAGGCTGAAACTCACAGCAGGATAATCTGAATTAGGTGTTTGAAGCCACTATTCAGTAAGCAGAAATGGCTTCAATGGAGGGACCACCTTCAGCTGAGGTTCTGAAAAAGTTACAAACAGAAGCAAATAGAAATTTTTACTTAATTTCTAATACAAAGTCTGGAATTAATAGTCTTTCATTTATGCTACATTTCATCGATGGAACTATCATCGATGGAACTATTCCAATTTACATAATATGAGGAGCTGGACAGACAGCAAGTGTGCAGAATCATTTGTTGCTACCATTTAACTCTCAGAGCTTCCATCCCGTCCCCATCCTGTAAACAGTAACATGGTTGAGAGAGAAAATAGGAGAGGGAGCTCTGTCCCATGACTAATGAACAATTACTTTCTTCTATCTTGGACTGAAATATCTATAAATGTTTGCAGCGCACTTCAAGTACCAAAGATGTTTTTTGTCAAGCATACTGGAATGAATTTACAATAGCCACATGCCCTCATAAAAGATCCATGCTATGTTTAATTGTGAGAAGCAGCGATAACAGCAGTGGCAGAATGTTCCATGGAATTATATATAATTTAGAGCTGAGTCCTCCCTATCATGGATTAAGAACTATTGTGTATTATATTACAGATGCTAATCTTGGATGGAGAGGTGGGGTACGATCCAGGCAGAGCCATGCTAATCAGCATGCTAATTGGCATAGGTCTTTTGGAGTTTTACCTCTTAAAAAGATTCATGAGTGTGTGATTTGACAGTCCCATTCACTGAAAGGCCAGGAGAAGAAGGAAGAACTGCCCTTTCTGAAATCCAAGAGGGAAGAAGGGGACCTGTCATTCCCTTAACTTTTTCAGGGGAAAGGCCAATTTATGTTTCCCACACGCCACCCCATTCTGCCTCCATGCCAGCGTCACATGGCGAAGTTGCACATATCGATTAGTTGCCTACAGAGTCACAGAAATCTCTTCCCTTTGTTTTCCTATCATCTCCTACTGTTTATCTCCTGCGGTGAAAGCAGTTTAAGTGTCACAATCTGCTCCTAACTGGGTGAACGGGAGTTAAGCTAATCCAGCAACATAATTTTGCACAGTCACATGCTTTTACCCCCGCCCGGCATGACTACACACCACAGCTGCTGATACCCTGTTTCAGAGAGTTGTGTTTGCTCAGCAGGAAAATAGCATTGTTTCAAAGGGGCCATCGAACCTTGTAATCTTTTGCCTTGAGGCTGGATCAATAGGGCTTCAGTTTCAATACTTTGCATAGCAAGACAGAAGGACCCATAAGGCAGCCATCTGCTGGGAAACCAGTAAAATTTTCTGACCTTGGGTCTTCAAGTATTTGCTGTGCTTTAAACAGAAAATACTGCAGGTAAAATAATAAATATAACTTGGTCTAGCATAAGCTGAAGAAAATATACGGAAGCCTGTAAAAGAGAAAGCATGGTATTTTAAGTGTGCAGGCAAAGGAACAAGAGAGGGAGGCATGGCTGATAAAACAGTTAGATACAGACTAACAATAGGCAGGGTATCAGCAATTCATCCAGGACTAACAGGACAACCCAGGACACCTGCAGTATGCTAGAGGGGGTGATCAGGAAGCATGCAGCTACAGCATTTCAAGATATGCAGTAGGAGCTGAATGTCTTGTGTTGGGAGCAACTGACATCTAAGTGCACCTTGTGCATGGATAAACTAACTAACCAATCACCACATATATAGTTGACACTGAAAGGAGAAAGCATGATCCGGCATATAAGGAACAGACTATGATATATGTAAAAAGGAACCATAGCTCAGATCCAGGCTGCTGGACAGATTAATAAGGCCTTCTGCGTTCGCTTTGGTCACCATAAAGAGTCATCAAAATTTCTTCCAGTCTTAGCATAAACAATCTTTGTAGCTGTCAGGGCTTTTTACTTGACTCTGACGTTCCTTATTTTCTTTCAAATGGGGCAGTTTTAAGTCTTTATGTAAGATTTGTTCCAAATAACTCATGCTGTTATATCACTTGGTTTTTATAAAGCATTCTTCATTTCCAAACACTAACAGCAGAGCTTTCCATTCAGGAACACATCTCCTTTTTCTTTTATGTAATGTGATAGAGAAAGCCTGACTGAAGGAGCTGCAGTAACAGAGAAATAGCCTCACACACAGTCCAGTTCAATAAGGAGACGGAACACAGAACTGTCATGTAAAATTACAGGTAAATACATTAAGCTACCATGATGGCTTACTAAATGAAATCGTAATTGATCACTATGTCATGCTCTAATAGTAGCACATGGAGAAAAAAAAAAAAATCTTAAAGTGTTTTAAATAAAGGGGGCAAGAAGTCTTCAGAATGTAAAGCAATTTCATTTTCAACCGTAAAATATTTTTTCATTAAGAGATTAGTAAATTCACCTGGAATTAAACTCTATGAAAAAGCTGCTGCATATTCTTCACAAATACAAAGAATTGTCTGGCACAAGCTTGAACTGAAAGGACTTTTTTTTTTTTTTTTAAATTCTTTGACTAGCAGTGCACTATATGGGCACTGCACCTGACTTGTTTGTATCTATGAAACCGTTAAGACTTCATCAAACTTGTTTCCCCTTTGTGGTCAAATGCTCTTTATTATCTCTTATTTTTAGTGTCTACAATACCTGTTCAGAAAAATTGCTGCCTTCTATCTTTAGAACACACCTAATCCTTAGCACAGAGCTTCCAGTTAAAAAGCAGTCAAGAAGGACAATGTATTGTAAAAGAATAAGAAAGCTCGTTTCACATTAGCAATTAGCCTATTTACATTAATTATTCAATTGCCTCATTCTACAATTTCCCTGCAGTTCTTTTGTGCTTCCTTTCTCCTTGCAGCATGTTACAGCTCACATTACCTCACTTTGATACTTTGCTCCCTTCCAAGGGGAGCCATGAGTCTAAAACATTTATTTTGTTTGCTAATAACCTGTCTGCGTAGACACTTTGGAACTGTAATGGCACTCAAAAAACAATTCCAAAGCCTTCAAAAGAACTAGCAGACTGAAACAATCATTATGACCTAAGTGGAATGACTTAGTATACGAAGGATCATCTTATTTCTTAGAAAACAGCAAAACACCTCTCATTTCTTAAGGAATGAATTAGAGATGATGAAGTATTTAGGGTTTTGTCATATGTTATGGTTCTGACTTGACTTGAGACATCCATAATCAAGTGCCAGAATCTTCCATAGGATCTAAACACTTAACTCCAAATACTGTACTATATTTGAAAAATACTATCAGAACATCCAGTAGATGTTTGATACAAATATGTTCTGGAAATATAAAAAATAGTGTTCCATCTCACAGCAAGTAAACAGATTATCATGGCTCTAATAACAATGTGTAAATCCACCCATATAGAGAAAATATATAAATCTGCAAGGACAAACTGGTTCTTGTACAGTGCCCCAATAAAACCTGTACATGTAGGTTATAAACATTACTGCTTTGTAAGTATTTCAAAGTAAAGTAAAATTACAGTATTATTACTATTTAAAGGCCATGGTGCAAAACCAGAGTGAGCCAATCATCAGTCCTTCAAATGCTAGACACAGATTTTCCAGCCTGATTTGTCTCATTCAGTGTTTAGCAATCCCTTTATATAATACAACAGAGGGCTCTCATTCATCCTGCGTAACCATTTTGATATGAATGTCATTCATCTCTGTGTCGGAAGTACAGCACTGATGAAAAGCACAGGACTAAGCAGCCTTGGAAACTAATGTGCTCTGTTTAACCACAGAATAGGGACAATAGGGGTGACAGCAGTGCATGCCTCCCTACTCAGGCCTAACAGTATGCCTCAACCCATTTTCTAATGGAGGGTTATGCGATGAGAGTGTAATTTGGTGTCTAAACTTGTTCCATTTCTGTTCTTCCTGCAAAAATTCACAGAAAAGCTAACATTCACTCCAACAATATTTTTGGAGAAATCCACGCAGATTAGGAATGATGATTAATACTGAATGACTGTGGCATTACTTGTTTTACACAAAATCAACGAGGTGGCAATAACTATCAGCCCGTGTCAACCTGGATGTATCTTTGCAGCAGTCACAAGCCACAAAGTCTACAGATGCTTGAACTGCTGATCACAACTGCGTCAGCCCTCTTTGAGAACAGGCTGGTAGAGTAGAAAACAGAGAAATCTACATTTTTGATAAAGAGAGTAAGATATAATCTCTTCTAAATATAACATATAATCACAGAATCATAGAATCGTCTAGGTTGGAAGACACCTTTAAGATCATCGAGGCCAACTGTTAACCTAACACTGCCAAGCCCGCTGCTAAACCATGTCCCTCAGCACCATATCTACCCATCTTTTAAATACGTCCAGGGATGGCAATTCCACCACTTCCCTGGGCAGACTGTTTCCATGTTTGATGACCCTTTTGGTGAAGAAATTTTTTGTAATATATATCCTAAACCTCCCCTGGTGCAACTTGAGGCCATTTCCTCTTATCCTATTCACCTGCTACTTGTGAGAAGAGACTGACACCCACCTTGGTACAACCTTTCAGGTAGTTGTAGAGAGCAACAAGGTCTCCCCTCAGCCTCCTTTTCTCCAGGCTAAATAACCCCGGTTCCCTCAGCTGCTCCTCATAAGACTTGTTCTCCAGACCCCTCCCCCACCAGCTTTGTTGCCCTTCTCTGGACACGGTCCAGCACCTCAATGTCCCTCCTGTACTGTGGCGCCCAAAACTGAACACAGTACTCAAGCTGTGGCCTCACCAGTGCTGAGTACAGAGGCACGATCACTTCCCTCCTCCTTCTGGCCACACTGTTCTTGATACAGGCCAGGATGCTGTTGGCCTTCTTGGCTACCTGGACGCACTGCTGGCTCATGTTCAGCCAGCTGTCCACCAGGACCCCCAGATCCTTTTCTGCCGGGCAGCTTTCCAGCCACTCCTCCCCAAGCCTGTAGCGTTGCCTGGGGTTGTTGTGACCCAAGTGCAGGACCCGGCACTTGGCCTTGGTAAACCTCATGCAGTTGGCTTCAGCCCATTGATCCAGTCTGTCCAGATCTCTCTGCAGAGCCTTCCTACCCTCAAGCAGATCAACACTCCCGCTTAATTTGGTGTCATCTGCAAACTTACTGAGGGTGCACTCAATCCCCTCATGCAGATCATCCACAAAGATATTAAACAAGGCTGGCCCCAAGACTGAGCCCTGAGGAACACTGCTTGAGACCTGCCGCCAGCTGGATTTAACGCCATTCACCACAACTCTCTGGGCTCGGCCATCCAGCCAGTTTTTAATCCAGCAAAGAGTACACCTGTCTAAGCCACAGGCTGCCAGCTTCTCTAGCAGAATGCTGTGGGAGCCTGTGTCGAAGGCCTTACTAAAGTCCAAGTAGACAACATGCACAGCCTTTCCTTCATCCACCAGGCGGGTCACCTGGTGGTAAAAGGAGATCAGGTTGGTCAAGCAGGACCTGCCTTTCATGAATCCATGCTGACTGGGCCTGATCCCCTGGTTGTCCTTCACATGCCACGTGAGTGCACTCAGGATGATCCGTTCCATGATTTTTCATGGCACTGAGGTCAGGCTGACAGGCCTGTAATTGCTTGGATCCTCCTTCCGGGCCTTCTTGTAGATGGGTGTCACACTGGCAAGCCTCCAGTCATCTGGGACCTCCCCTGTTGACCAAGACTGCTGATAAATGATGGAGAGTGGCTTGGCAAGCTCCTCCGCTAGTTCCCTCAACACTCTCGGGTGGATCCCATCTGGGCCCATAGACTTGTGGCTGTCCAGTTGGTGTAGCAGGTCACTAACTGCTTCCTCTTGGATTATGGGGGGTTTATTATTATACTATAATATATATTATTATAATACAAGTTATATTTTATAAGCTATATTTCCCACAGTTGAATGACACCAATATGCCCAAGTGTTGCCGATGCTGTTCAAGGATTCAAAATTAGTAGACTTTCAGAAATATTGTCTTGAATCCTTTACTGAGAGCGTCTGATTTGCAGAACCATTGTCACTATTTAAGTCTGCTACATTATCCTCTTGACAACAAGTTTCTTCCTGAAAACAATATTAGCCATCTGAAATTAAACCTTGATCTATAAACGTTTGCAATATGATCCTGTTAAACTGAAAATTGTCCTCCCTGGCTACCCTGACCTCAGGGATTACTCAGCTTCTGCTTCTCAGCATTTTTCAATCCATCCTTCAACTTGCTCTGATCACTCTCTTCACAGCTTGCCACTCCCTCAGCCAGTAACTGCACTGCCACCCTGGCTTCCCTTGATAAAATAGTTCTCCACAATAGAAACCACGCTACTGCAATTACCTTTTAAAGGTACAACCTTTAGGGCAACTACCTCATGTTTCCAGATCTGTGATATCAGTCTCTGAACTTTCCTTTCAACCTGAAGGCAAGTAGAGATCTGATAGTGCTACAGTAGATGCTTAGCAAACACGCATACAGCCGCCTCACAGACAGGCAACAAATAAATTCCTCATTTCGTTATACTGTATTATGCTCACTATACATCTGAGAGATCCCTTTTATATCATGGATAAATAACATCAACAATCATAAAACCTTGGTCTCAGCTAAAGCTGGGGAAATATTTAGAGATCAGTGCCCTCTGCAAACAGTGCACTCTCCTGTGTTCTGAATGGAAAACGACCAAATGCAGAACAGAATATGCGAGAGTGAAAAGTCTAACATCTGAAGTTAAAAAAAATATGAAAAATATCAAAACTAACAGCTGACAAAGCAGTGAGAATGGGAAAAAAATGCTGAAACAGATTTCAAGTGAAAGAGAAGGGTTAAAGGACAAATGAAAGACAGAGCAAACAAATGGAAATACTATGTTTCAGTCACCAGCATCCTTTTTTAAATACTTATGGGAGGAAGAGGCCTCTAGTTGTGTTGCCATATGGAATTCTGTTCCCAGTGTCTTACACCTGCAGTAAACTGAAAACTACAATTTGCTAATGTCTGTGATAGAGTTGGGCAAAACTCTTCAACATATAGGGAAGGCTGGTAACTTTCCCTTTACTTGGCATGGGTCGCACTGAGGTTTGAAAAGAAAATGCCAGTTCAAAGCTAAACTTGGCCGAAACAATGAGTCTGTCTCCCTTTCTAGCCCTTTTGAGAGACAGACCTCCCATCCTAAACACCAAATGATTTCCCAGCTTTCAAAGTGTACCAGTAACTGAGATCTTGGCAAAATGTGTTCCAAATTCAGATTTACAAAAAAGCTTCATGTCTTGATCCAACATTAGGATACCCTTGTAAGTCAGATTCATCTGCCTATATTCATCAATAAGCAGGTAAGAAATCAGAATATGATTATTAACTTCCTGGTTATCAAAATGATCAGAATTTGCCTTTAACTAAATTTAGACCAATTTCTTCATTTTCATAATAAAAAAATCGAAGGCATAATTCTTTTCACTCAAACCTAAGGCAACTAGTAAATAATACAAAAGAAATAGCTGGTTTTTGTACAAAAGATATAGGCACTAATTACCTTATATCCCAAGATGGTCTCAGTGACACCTTAATCACTTGCTCTGATTCTCCGTTATTTTAGCAGTTTGAGAACTGCACATCATTGTGCACTGTAGCCAGTAAGTGAGCATAAGCCACAAAAAAGAGATTAATTGCTTCCCAATCCAAATGAAGACCATCTAATTTTATGGTTTCTGAAGGGATTAAAGATGGTTTCAAGTTATAAATAACATTTCAAATTGAATATTTAAAAAATCACATTTTTTTTCTTTAGAAACTTAAAAAAATCATCCTATATTGAAGGGGTAAATGATCTAGTTTTTGGCAAGGGTCTATTACTCAAACATAGCAAAAATAATAGAATTTACATCCAAAATTCAGCTGAACATTATAGTTTGTATCTTTAACATGTTAATTTTTTTAATCAAGAAAACAGTAAAACCTACTCAAAATGAGCTAAAAACATGTTTGTGGAGTTCAAATAAGTGACGATAATTTCAAGAGAGAAATAGAGATGAATAGAGTTGAAGCTTGTATTTGTTTAAGAAGTAACTTTTTGTGAATCAGGAAGGAAATGCTCAGATTTGAAAAGACTTTTCTTTACTACAGATTTTACAACTCCACTTCAATTGAAACGTTTTGTAATGATTCTTCAAATGAAGACAAAATGAAAACTTCAGGTACATCAAGTATGCCATATGTTACCCTGTTTCACTTACCATGAAAATGCCCTATACAATATGGATTTTAAAACAGAATCCAGATCAGTTTGAGGACTTAACATGGGAAATATGTCAAATATATGAGGGTAAAGATATTTTTGCATTATTATTTAGACTTCGTTATTTTAGCCAACCACATCTGTCTGAAACCTTCATCTCAGTATAATTAAAAAATATCATATGTCCATAGTACAATTTGAAGACAGTGAATCGGCTAACGCTTGACTTCAGCTAAAAAGCTGAACAACATGACAGTCAAAGCAGGTAAGCAAAGGTCTACTGACCTTGGCAAAAACACGTAATTCTGTAACAAACTAATACCTACTTTTTCAGTACTGATTTAATAGATCTCTTAGTGCATTGCATTCAGAAAGCCTTTAACGTGAGACAGAATATTATCTTCCCATTTCATGGTCCAAAACTGGGATATAAGAAAATACAGAAGTTGTTCAAGGATGTGAAGGACCTGATTATACCTGTTTTGAGAGATACTTGAGGCTTTAAGAACCTGTCATCGTAATACAGTACAACACTAAATACTAGGCAGCAGTTCTTTCCACAGAAACATCCACATGTCCAAATGATGATGATATTATTGCCCCAGTGGCTCAAGTGGTTAGCCATAATTCTGGGCTTTGCATAATGGCTTTCATTTGTATTGCCAGTTTCTTATGCAAGTCATTATACATTCTGCTGTATTTTTGTTCATACACAAAAAACATATCTGTGTCCTGGTTCCCTAAATACAATACAAAACAACAACACACAGAAGATCCTAAATAGGCCTATACAACAGAAGTCACAATCTTTATTTTAATGAGAAGTTAATAAAGAATAGAAAACAGACTTTTTGCTGGATCAAAAGTTTTTTGGTTGCCTTCCTCTCCCCACCTCCCCTCACCCCTGAACTGGAGGCCAATTCAATGAAGAGAGGCTGGGTTTTTTTCCTGGAAAAAAGAAGTTTAAAGTATATCCATACTTTCTAACATTTTGCTCTGGGTTTTTTGTTTGTTTGTTTTTGCTCAAAGTTTGCCTACATTACAAAATGTAATATAAGCACTACATAACACTACAAAACATTGACTACTGTGTCTGTAACAACCTGGTGTTTAGCTTCCACCACTCCAGAAGAGTTACAAGGCAGCTGAATTGTTCACTAAGTATTACAATGAATCTGACCAGAGCTGCAGAAGCTAAAACAGCTAACCCAGCAAACAGGTATCAAAGAAGCATTCGTGTGGATCTCTGCAAAGAAAACCACTGAGCAGTGTGCTGGGAATCTATCTTAATTATCTTTGTCAGGCTCCTTGTGTGGGAGGAGGACAAACGAGGTACTTTGCTCACTTTTGTAAATGTCTTTGGATAGTCACATTTTCTTAAGATACGAATGGCACGATCTGAGAAACTAAAGAAAGATCATGAATTCTCAATTCTTGCAGTGATTAACAAGCTAATCCAAAAGCCACTGAAGTTAGTAGAAAGACAGCACAGGCATTAGCTCAAGCCCAGATGCCTTCTTAACTTAAGGCGTGAATTATGTTCATACCTACTCATGTCAATTTATACGGATGTGAACTTCCCATAAGCAGGGAAAACATTTACCATTGGACCACACAGAAAGATCATGATTGAAAATACTTTTGAAAAATGTCCAATGATGAAATTTTAATCAGTTTGTCTCAGAAAGAAACCACACCAAATGTCTCTTGTAGGAAAACAAAAAACCCTGTCTGCATCATTGTTCATAAGAAATGGAAGTGTGTAGCATTTACAAGCTCTTCATGACTGACTTCAGTGTCTTTGACTAATTAAGCCAATGAAAATAGCAGCTTGCTGATGTCTTTTAACACATAAGGATTTGTGTATCATAAAAAGAAATCTGAAACATATGAAACACTAAACTTGTTCAGAAATCTTCCTTGCCTCGTTCAGTTTAGAACGCCCACACAGCTTCACGTTATACTTAGAGAATCATGAAAATAGGATCAGGGTCAGCTTAGCACTTTGAACAAAGAAACATCAGACTCACTAAAAGCAGCAATGAAAAAATTTAAAGTCTTTCCAGTCCCACAATTATGTCAGCTATTAAGCTGGAATTCTTTTTTTTGCAAATTTAAGTGTAACAAATATAAAGATCATTGCTAATACGTATGAAAATAAGATGTCTTACCTGTCAATTTGATATCAAAGATTCAGCTGCATAGCAAATGCTATACAGGGCCAAAGCCTCAGAGATGCTAGGAACTCTAGCAGATGTGACAGCAAATTATGGATCTGAACAGGAATTGGTTTTCCCCATCTCATGAAAACTGTCTAAAATCATACACTGCCAATTCTGAGAAAAATCAAGATCTTTCAATATTTTTGTTTGCAAAAAGGAAGTAGCAAGAAAGAAAAAATGCTACCCTGGTTTAGAAAGTACAACAAGGACTAAACAGACATGAGTTCAAGTCCTTCTTGCACATCAGGTAAAGCAAAAACTTGAACGTCAGTCATCCACATACCATATCACTATGGATGGTATTTACAGTTTGTTTTGGAGTCCTCCTCACCCTATATTGGTCTCACTCCTCCTGCTTGGCTTGCTATTTTACAGCAAGTATATTTTGGCCAAAATATTCCTGAAAAAACACTTTGGTGATAGTAGTCACAAATTAGTCTACTACATCAGAAAAAAGAAAACAGGAAAATCATATGCTAATAAAAGGAATGAGGCAAAAAATCTTGTTTTAATAGGCACTGGGTTTCACAATATCAGCAAATGTTCCTTTTTGTGATGAAGGCTGGCAAGATTTATTTCCTGAGCATATGCTTACAGCTCTCTATATAAGAAATGATCAGTGTATTACCATGAAACCATTGAGCAATCCTGTTGGTGTTCCTCTCAAATCCAGCACGTCGAGGGATTTGCTCTTCTTTGAACCAGCGAATGACGACATCTCGGGAAAAGGGTCTAGAAGGACGCTCCCAGATGTTACTGCATTGAAAGGCAAGTAATTACAGAAAAGAGTCATACAGAGAATTAGCAGCGTATGAAAGCAAGGGACAAGATAAATATTAATCTCTTTTTTTGGTATATTTACAAAACATACAGCTACAAAATGTTCAGTATAACTGCTGTTCAGTAGAGCTCACTGAACAATTTTAACCTTTTTAAAATTTGTTAAAATTATTTTGAATTTTTATGGAAACCAAAATATTTTGATTTTGCATTTGCAATGGAACCTTAAATATTTTCTTAAGCACAGAACTTAAATTGAAAAACAATTTATCACAAAAGATGCAATGGACACTTCAGTCAGCTTTCCTTTTCCACCTCATTTTTATTCCAACGTACATACTGACAAGCAAAGTTTATTTTTTTGCTTAGAGTATACTCCTTTTTACTGGCAAGAAATTCTAAATCAGAATCAGCTATAATAGGTTGTGTATCCAAACCACTGAGCATGAGAGGGGGAATGTTTTGTTTAAACTCTTATGTTCCCTTTACATTCTCTACTTGCCAGCCTCCCTTACTGTTTCTATTACTTTCTATGCATTTAAGATTATTTTAGCTAGTAGGAGGCAATTCAGGTAAAATATGTGGAAAATCCATCTAGCTACCCCAAATAAGGAGGAAGGTGTATTATGTTGCTGAGGAACATGGTTTAGTGGTGGTTTTGACAGTGTTAGTTTTATGGTTGGACTCAATGATCTTAAAGGTCTCTTCCAACCTAGGTGATTCTATGGTTCTATATCCAACGAAAGCATGGCAGCATTCCAGTTAAGCATACAGTCTCATTTACCGTGGTAACAGTAGTAAAAGGGAGGTTTTACAATGTGTTTCTGTATAGTTTGAAATCCCATGGGTTTCTGAGTGCTCAAACTGTTAACAAGAATTACCAAATCTTCATCACTGTTCTTCTTCAGATAAATAGGATGAAGGCTAGTGTGGGCATGTCTACTTGTACTATAATTTCACTTTCATTTGCTAAGACATACACTTCACAGTGCCCAGTACAGTAGCTGGCTACATACTTCTAGCTTTCCTACTCCACCTGCCATGGAGCTGCCAGTTAATGTATATTTCTAGACAATGTAATGGAGAACTACTACTAAAATTAGAACGTCAGCTCAGAATTCACCAAACAGCGTTAAACTAATTTTTGCAAGATAATCAAAAACCCTCAAAACCAATCAAGGTTCTGCAATTCATTACAGCAAGGTGCTCTTTAGAAAGGAATGAAAGCTTGATGATACGCAGCTGAGTCCTCCTTTCAGCTTGTCTTGCTATTACCAAAACTAGTGATTGATTCTGTTGATATCAAGTGATGAAGCCTGCAATGAATGTAATAGTTATTGCTAAATTACATAAACACGAGTAGATCTGACCAATAATCATCATAAAATTTGAAGATACAACCATGAATGAGGGGAGAAAGTGAGAATTCAGTTATACACACACATCAAAAAAACCAAATTACATCTGTTGATTATTTCTGTTTTTGAATATTTCCTATAAAGAAACAAGAAACCCTTTGGAATTCCAGGGCTCTACAGTCCATTCTTGTTTCTTAACTCATTAGTCTCTATTTCAGTTTAGTTTTGAAAAACTTGTCAAATTCATAATTTTTTCTGCCCTGGGCTAAATCTCAAAATTGCAGTTTCTGTACAGCTACTGTGGTCAAGCTTGTCCAGTAGGGTCAGGAAGAAAGAAATACAACCACAAAAGTAAAAATAAAACCCCCACAGTAGGCAAAAGGATGAACGTGACTAAGCGGGCCAAAGAGTTTCATTGGGAAGAGAACACTCAGCAAAATAAGAAAGACAGTAGTTAAAAAATGGAATGGAAGCTTTCTAAACTATAAGAAAGAGAGATCTCAAGTAAAAATAAAAGAATACTATTTTCATGCCACTTTTAAAAGAAAAAGCAAGGCAAGGTAGAAACTACAGGAACTCCACTTCATGCTGAAAAACTTAGAGACATGACATTGAACCTACATTCCCTTGAGGCAAAAAACCTGTCTCACACTGGTGGTAAATAACAACATACTGTGCATCTCCTTCTTGACCACCCAGGCCACTGGCAAAGTCAAATTTTAGATACACATCTGCTCCTGCTTTACCATACCACTGTTAGGTGTGAGGAGTTGAATTATATATATTCATGTCTATTCACTACTAAAGCACATGTTTAAAGCAACTTTTACTTTTCTTGATACCTTCACAATCAAGTCATGGACACTGACAAAGAGGGAGCCTTAAGAGACAGGAAAAATAAATACTGCCTGTTTTTTGAAGTATAGGCATAGCTTAGAAACAGATAAATAGTATTGAACGTGAGCTGGATAACGATCAGAACATTTTTCAGCTTCTTTTTGGGCCCTTTTTGAAAAGGATCACATGTAGCACCAGCAAATTCTATAGTAAATAACCTCACCTCAGAAGCTCAGAACTTCAGGTCAAAGTTATGGACTGTCTTTTTCAAAATCTGCCACTTCTACTAGTGTTTTTATTACTTCAATTTGAAGATGACTTTAAGTAGTTTGGAAAAACAATGAGAATTCCTTTGACCAGTTGATTTGATGGTAACTTTCAAGATCCTCCTCTCTCTGACAGTAAAATTCTGATTCCTCCTCAAATTGGGAGTTTTGGCTGCTGTTACCCAAGAGCTTCTGTGTCTCAACACAGTAGAGCAAAGAACTTGTCAAAGCAGAACACATTTCCAAACAACGAGGGACTGATTCCCTCTGGTGCTACACTGACTGGTAAAGAAAAACAATGTAATGGGACTCTCCTTTCTGAGCTTGGATATTGGTTGTTGGGATTATTTTTTTTTTTTTTTTAGCATTTAACGCTACCAACTTGCCAGTGATCACATTGCCTTTATCACCACGTGAAGCCAAATTAATGGTATAAGACATAACCATGAGAAGACCAGAGTAACTAGTCAACTTTCTAGCACCTATCTGCTAGTTTGGATTCTTCTCCTCTTCTGCAATTCATGGTGCTCCCTAAATAGTCAGATGAAAGATTAATAACCACCAAAGACACTTGATTTTGCCTGAAGAAAGCCTTAAAATCCCCAAAATTTAGAAGTATGACAGGTCTCTAAAATGTTTCAAAGAACTGTTAAGCAGCAGGCGGTTTTAGGCTTGAAGCTTAAGACTTGCCTAAGAATTTGTCCATTTGACTTCTTCATATCACAGCCTTGGCATACTAATCTCATACTGACTTTTGAAAGACCCATCTCTCTCTCCATGAACTCTAAGAAATCTGTCTGAAAAATAAATGGCATTTAGTTTACATTAAGTATTCAATCTGTTTTAATTTTTCTTTAAACATTCTTTTTCTGGTCATAATGAAAGAGCAAGACTGAGAATTTCTAGCAACTGAAGAAGAGCTTGTCAAAATGGTGGGGACTGGAGAGGGAGCAATTCAACAGAAAACTATTTCAAAGTCACTCCTGTACAAACCAACCTGGATGCTGCAGAGAGAGACAGCAAAGGACTTGCACTGTTGTTGTTCAGTTTTATCTCCTGATCATTATTCAGGCTTGTACCCTGGAACAAATTACTCAGGCCAGCCACTCTTCCCTTCTGGATGGCACGCAAGGATTGTCGTCGGTATTCATCCCGGGCCCTGCGTGCTTTGTGGCTCCTTTCTTCATCTGCAGCTTTGGAGCGGCGCACTGGGTGGAATGAATGGGAAAGGCGGGGGAGGGGAGACTTTAGAAATACGAACAGCCATTTACCCCTTTCCTTATAGAAGAACTTACTATCTTTATTCCTTAAATGACCTCATTTTCAGAACGTTCAAATTACAATCCACTATCAAAGAGACAGCTAACTGGATGACTCCCCTGATGCTTCAAATACAGGCCCACCACTAGAAGAAGCATGCCAGACTTGAGCTATCAATGATCTGATCACTCCTGGCAATAACTGAGCCTCTACATACTGCGATTACATCTGACACTTGCTTTGGCTGTAATAAGAGAAATTCTGTTTCGGGGCATCTTTTCCGCTGGCAGTGTACCAAGTTTTATGTTTCAAGAAAGAATGTTAACTACTGCTTAAAATTACGTCTGTGTTTAACAGAATTCTTTGCAACTATGCACATAACTAGAATTGCAGGAGCTACTCCCAAAATTTACAGCTATAAAACCTAACATGTAGGTCACACTTTTTGTTGTTAATATTGCTTTCTTTCTGAAAGGCACACGCTATCTTTGTTATGGTACTTAGTCACAGAAGTCTCCATCTTGAAAACTGCAGTCTAAAAAAGTGGTTTCAGTACCAATGGAGAAATTAATAGCCATTGGAAAGGGCATGCTGATGCTATGGAAGGGGTTGTCTCACACTTGAGTCTCCAAAATTGCATATAAAGAACCAGAATCTGTACTCAAGATTTAATACACACCTATCAATGGCACTGACCAGGGAGTTACATATTTCCTTAACCTGAAATGAAACCGCTGCTCTGGCTTTTGCAGGTCAGGCATCTTTCACTAAAGCTTCTGCATTTTAAAACTAATGTACTAGCAATCCTATGTTCAAAATGGTGTAACTTAAATGCACCAAGAAGAATTGTACTGCATATATTAGCCATCTATCAGCTCTTTTGTGGTGCCTCAAGCCCCATTTTGATGATTTTTTTGAGACATAAATAACTTGAGGCAAGCAAATTATTCCAGTACAAAACAAACCTTTAACATCCAGTGAAGCAAATATTAAAGAAGCAAGCTATTGCCTCCAGTAGCAGTTATCAATCCTGCCATGACTATCCTGCTTAGATCATACCCAATTCATAACGTGCACACACTATTTCTTACTCTACTGTGATTGTACCTGTGACTAGGAATGCATGATATAATACCAGACAGCTGCATTTCATTAGGCTGTTTGCATGCCTCTTGTTTACAGTCCTGATTTAAAGCAAGCAGAAGTATAAATGGATTTGTCCAAGTTCTGAAAAGGTTTAATGGAATCAAGAAATAAAAGCACTCAAATCAAAATGAAACAAAATAAAACCCTCTGGGCAAATGAGGGAAAGAGAAAAGACCTCTAAGCTTAGAATTATATCACATTGTCATAGGTAGACAGGTATACAGGACTAAAAGCTCATCAAGACAGCATAATAAATGAGTCATAGATGCTTCATATGGATACAACTGGATTGCTGTTTCACTTAACTATATACCCTGTATTTTTAGCTAAACACAGTAAAAAACAACTGTACAGCACAGAAAACATGAGTAAAGGGTTTCACTATTTATCTTGCAGGTCATTATTTTTAAGGGAAAATAATGTCATTAAATATGCTGTTTCAATGGCTCAAGTATATTAGTTACAAAATTTCTGTGATTTATCCTTTGTAAAGCCATTCAGTAATGGCTGCTTTAAATGTGGACTTTGTTTACAACAACACGAGAGGCAGCAAGGAAGATGAGTGCAATGCAGCTTGGTAGGACATTTAGAAACCAGTCATTGTTTGTCCCAATCACAGTGTACAGATCAAGGGCAGACCGCCCAGAGCTTTCTGGGATTCTTTTCTATTGATGTACAGGCTGCCTAGTGATGAAAAAGGCAAGGTATCTTCATGCCCCACTTCTCTCAGCAATAGATACTCTCTTCAACAGACATTCCTACAGTATTTTTGCTGGCTAATAAATCTATACCATCAGAAGCTAGTGACCTGGACTACATTTTCCCAAACAGTATCAAATTTTAGTATTTCTTATCACAAAACAATGGGGAGAGGTAGCACAGTTTGCAATTGTCAAATATCAACATTAAGAAAATTTTCTGAAAGTACATATGACATGCAGCCTTCCCTATCCATACATATATACATATACACCCGTATATGTGTCTGTGTATATGTTGGGATAGGAAAGGCTGCATGCCATAGGTATCTAAATGCATGCATATAGATTTTTTTTTTTAAATATCTGTACATATATAGGCATCTCTCTCACGTTATGAAGAATTTTTATTGAAGAAATTTTATCTGAAGAATTGTATCATTGACCATAGGGACACATAGGGTCTCTTAATCCATTTTTTGTTTTCATTACTGGAGTCCTGATTTTCTCCCTATCCCATTCCTTATAGTTATTCCCAGAAACCTCTCTCTCTTTCCTCACATTCCTCCATCTTTAGGAGTTGTCTAGCATAGCTCCTACTGTGGATCTGTGTTGCCATGTTGTCCCAAATTTCTTTTAAAAATCTCTGACTGGTCAAGGGACTTTGTGTTGGGTAAATAATCAAAGTCACTGGCATCCATCACTGGTTTTGATGACTGGAAATAGAATTGTGAATAAAGATTCATGCAGCCGTTGTGGTCAGGAATCTACAAAATGTTTTCCACTACACTCCAGACAAGATGAAGTACGTCACATGAGCTCCCCTCTCATACTGACACCTCCCACAAATATATGTATCTTGAGAAAAATCACTCAAAGTGTGAAGGTAAATCTGGACATATTTGTGTAGCAGGTTTTTCTTGCAATAAAATTTAGTGAATATTCATATTTCTCTCTGACTCCGAACCATCTCACTAGAAATAAGAAGTTGATATCTAGATCAAGTCTAGCACAAATATCCTAAGATCGAAGAAGCCACAAATTCTGCATTACTTGTATTTCAGGACATATCATAGCCTTTCACGCAATAAGAAAGCAAAAGTAGTCAGGTCTTCTAGTGCTATCTTAAGTAGGAACAGATTACTTTTCTTGACTGGCTGTCCTTTTACAGTAAACATACTTCTGGCATGACCCCTGTGCAAAGCATTACATTCAATAGTCAGTATTTTTAGTAGGGAGATTATATATCTGAATGATGTCTTCCATCCTTAAAATCTCTGAATCGTCCTCATAGGTCCATATATCTATCATCAAGAATTACAACAAATAATAATCTACATTTTCTTCATCTTCCTTTTATATTATGGAATAATGCGAGGACTGACAAGACTGGGAAATGAGGAATTTGATTGATTTGTCAAGCTCACAGGATCTCTACAGTCCAGCCAGGTCCCATGAGTCCATCTCCACTACCAGTTTTCTCTTCAGGTGTTGGTAATACCAACAATGGGTACATTCTCCTTCAGCACTCAAAATTAAGCACACTTCTGCCCTGATGGCACTGTAACTTGTGTAGAAACGCCCAAGCTGTTTATATAGGTTAGGTACCAATACAATTGTAGCTAGAGCAGAGCAGGCCAAAAAGGGGTTAACAAGCCCTCTTGGAAAACTGGTAAAAATATCCAGACTGAGGTCTGTGCTGTCATGATTATATGGTTATCATTACTAGAAATAAATAGTTTAAAGCCAGCTTGGACATGTTTACATGACCTGCAGTGTGAACATACTCTAACAACAAAGAAAAAACAACAAAGCTTGTGTATGCAATAGCTCTTATGATCCTATAGGTCTAATTTGAGTTTGCCTTGTTTACCTTGAATGTTTTACAAGAATCTGTTATTCCTCTATGCTAACCTAAGTTGTCTCTTCAGTGAAAATGCAAACCTGACATATTTTCACTTAGGATTGGGAAATCCCTATTAGCAGTCCTAGCAAAGTTCTAATACCAAATCTTTTGATACAGATGAGGATTAACTCATGCTGTACTGCAGCTGAAAGTGATCACATAATTTGTGAAAGACTAGGAAGTCTTCCTTTTGTATAATCTATTTTGTCCTTTTGAGGAGCTGTAAGCTGCCGTCAGAGCGATGTGAAAGCAGAAAAAACCCATGTGCCATGAATATGCATCCTCATTTTTAAATTATTTTGTTTCAGCTTTACCCTTGTTAATAATTCTTGGAAGCTTGTTTATGAGCAATTCAAAATGACTACTTAATAGATAAAATTCAATCTTCAAATTTTCTGAGTGCATATACAAATCACACAATGTTTTTCCGTTTCCTAATTGGAAAATAACTTCCCACAAATACTCTGCAATATGGCTCCAGTTCAGCAATCTTCTTATCTGAAAGCATGTGAATAATCCCATCCCTATTCAACAGCGCACTCTGAGACCCATTGAAGTTCAGTGAGCACATACTTAAGGTTGAGCACTTGCTTAGTTAATGCATAGCTGAACTGAGGACAACTCACTTCAAAATTCAGCATTTTAGAAAATGCTCCTGCCAGTACACTCACTCACTTGAATTTCTATGGAAGATAAATACCAAACAAACATAATTTCTTTAAAATTCAGGCAGAAATAAATTCATAGACATTTTGTAGAAGAACATAAAAATACAACAATATAAAAGAAGCTATAATGAGTCAGCCTGGTATCCTGCTTCCAACAGAGACCAAAAGTGGGTGCTTAGGGAAAGGCACAAGAATAGATCAAGTCACTCAACTCTATTTACATTTTTACTGGAATAATTTTTGTCTGGAGATGAGTACAGCTGGTCAGATGGTATCTGAGCAGTTCATTGCTTGATGCAGTTTGCAGAGGTTTGCAAGCATACCAACAGAATGCCTTTTGCAATATTCAATCAGATGAATATTTATGCTACAGTTTTTCCTATTATGTTTTGCAAATTCCTTCTCTGCTTTCACAGAGAGAGGTCACACTTAGAGACTGTAGTATAGAGTATTGTTTATTGAATACTCTAGAAACCTGCAAAATGGAACAGCCTATAGAAAGGTCCAAAACCAATCAGAACATGTACACTCCTCTACCCAAGCTTAGCCCTAGTTCTCACTTCTCAGTTTCAAAGAATAAGAGCTTTGAACAGTGGACACTTCGAATCAGTCTTTGCCACTATTCATCTCCTTTGCCAACCAATATACTTGCTCCACATATTAACTGCCCTCTAATATACCCCAACATATATCCACTATATGAAATCAAAGTGTATAATTGCTCTTACAACATCATTTTTTTCCTTTTAGTACTGATTTCTCAAGCTACTCTACATTTGTTATTTAGTATATTAAAAAGCACTAAAAATATGTATTTCAATTAACACAGTGGTTCTATAGGCTTTTATTGTTATTTGGCACAATCAGGCAAACAGCAGAAGCAAACTGAACCAAACAACAGAAACTAATATTAGCAACACTTCGCTTATTGCCTTGGCAATAGACAGCTGAGGGATAATGTGATGAGGAGAGATGAATCCTCATCACATTCTAAATTCCATCTACTAAATAAATTAGTGGTGTCATCAATATCATTGCTACATTTGCTCTCCACAATAGCTGCTCTAGCACTGCTGTTCCTCTTCATACTGACCCCCCAGCACTGTTGAATATGAAGGGCTGACTTCAAGGAGGTAAGACACAAAGGAGCCTGGCCTTGTTCCTAATGAGCAATATGGTTTCCATTGCAGGTGTGTAGAGACAAAAGATGTTAATATTACATCTGCTTGTAATTCTCTTATGCATTCATGCATTTATTTATTGCCTAGAAAAGATGACAAGTGGATAGCTTTGCCTAACTTGACTGAATTTCCTCTCAGTGTCCCAAAGGAATATTTGAAGACAAAATGAAAGGATTACCATAAAAAGGGGGGAAAAAAAAATCTGAAACTGAAATAAAGAGTGAAAAATCTGGTGAACCCGAGGTACTAGTTCATTCCATAGCAATTTCAGATCTTCCCACTTCCAAATACTTGTTATTGCCTGTCTGCCGGAGGTTCTGGCTTCTGCAGCAAAGTTAAGGAAACTGAAGATGTTACCATTCCTCAGGAAGCTCAAGGCAAAGTCTGACGGCATAGTCTAAACCAGCCAGGAACTGGTTTCAGATAAGGCACTAAACACCGCATCTTCATATCATAAGTTGTCACACCCATTTGCTAATGGAACACAGTTCTAAGCCCTCAAACCAACTGGGATAAATTGAGACACTGAGATAAGCGTAAGAGGATAAACAAGGATGTGACACACTCTAGTCATTAGTCTGCAGTTAGTTTAATGCTAAATCAATTACTGATAACAGCATAAACTCTGGCAGCCCAGAATTTATAGTAGGCTGCAAAACCCAACTGTGGTGCCGCCAGCTAGAAGGTGCTGAGCTTTTATTTTGCCACGGCAGCACTATTATTGATGACCAGGCTAGATAGCTTGAAATTATATGAGCTGCAGTCAGTCGCCCTTTTGACCACAAGCAGACAGATCTATAGGTATTGAGGCACACAGGCTGAAGGTGACAATTCCTTCAGAGCGTACAGAATACGCCAAAGGTTACACAAGAAAAAATATTGGTGGTCGATTATATCCATCAGCACATGATGCAGTCAGAAGTGTTCCGACAGACTAAGAATGCCATTACAGAAATCATGTTCAAAACCTTTCATAGCTTGTTCCTTTCCTCTCTGCCTTCTCGCATAATTCCTGTTGCATTTCTGATATCCGTCCCTGTACAACCAGCATACCTTGAGAAGACTGAGACAACAGTTTAAAACCTCAGTTACCTCTTCAATGCAACAGTAAGAAAATGACAGCTGGTTTTAGTATAGTATTTCATTTTATTGACAATTTCAGTGTAAAGATAGGCTGGATTTTATTATTTTTTTTTAATAACATGGTTGCCGATGTATTTTGTTTCCTTATCTACCAAAGAAATGCTAAAGTACGTAATACCATCCTCTATGCTAGGTCGCCAGCTGATGCTAATTGATGATGCCTCATTTTCTACAAAACTAAAGGGATATTTTTTCCCCAACTCATTCTGCTCTTAAACACCCAAAATACAAAAAGCTACAGTTTTCCTTTCCAAATAAACACATACACCCGGATTTAGATAATTCTTCAGGAAATAACTACCTTCTCTCTTTATTGACAGTGTAATATACAGAGGTTTTATTCATCAAAAATGAGTGTAGCCAGCTATAAGCTTGGAAAATTGCACCAGTGTATCTTATATAGATTTAATTCATGTTGTACAGAATGATTCACTATCACATCAATCCCAGGTAATAGGACTTCAGCAATTAGTCTTTGGGAACTCCTGAACTGATGACTAAAACCATAAAATAAACTCATTGCATATTTTGAAACATTTCTTTTACTTCTGTCAGGAAATAAGTAACACTACAGCAATTTTTTTTTTCCCTACTTCTTGAGGTATTTCATGCAACACATACTGACTATCAGCTCCCTAAAACTCCATTTTTAGTATTAGTTGATCAACCTTTGTATCATATATAATTAATACAATAACCCCACATGAGCTAAAACTTTCCAATCATTACATTTCCTTTTTCTGCAGAGCAATCAAATCAGTATAGATGTGGCAATAAAATATTCTTCCCCCAACAAAATTGCAGAATTCTTATCGCACACAAGTTTCCTACTTCTAAAGCCAACTATAAAATAGACTCCAGATGGAGCAGATGTACCTTTTATTCACAATAACCTATTAAGTCATATTTACTCATAAAGTGGACCTTTACTTACCGACAGTATGTATGTATACATATATAAAGTAATACATTTTTCCAGCTTTTTATAGGCTTTTAAAAATCACTAATGTATTTTAAATCAATCACAATGATGATATTAATAAAGAATTTCAGGGTGGCTAAAAAGGAACAGCACCTCCATAGAGCGTGATCATCATCGTAACGATGTTTTTCAGGGCAACAATCTAAGTATTATTTACTGTAATCTTTTGAAATTAAGTGAGTTTCAGTGCTGATATCTAGCTTGACCCCATCACCATATGGAAGTAATTAAAATACAGATGAAGACAGATTTTACCTTCTTCAGAGATAGCTGAGGACAAGCTGTCGAAATAACTGTGTCCACAACTATTATAACTAAGCCAAAACAATTAATTAATTACATTAGACAAAAATTAATGATCTCAGTCACTGTACACGAAAAATTTTCTATAAGGCATTGACACAGATTCTTATTCAGAAAGAAATGTGAAATTGGTAAACTCCCAGTAACTTCTGTTTGTCAAGCTGTTAATTTCCTGCAAAATAATATAGCATTTTACATTGCTCTAGGTAGAAGAGATTTTCACCAACATCTTTTTCCATTCTACTTTTTCCAGTCTCCTTTTATTTCCTTCTGGAAATATATTAATCCCGTGAAGGTAATTTTACTCACACTGTTCTTCCCACTCCTGATCATCATCACTGTGTTGACTATGCTGCTGAGCTTGCTTGAGGCTCAGATACAACTCTTTTGCTCGGATTTCTTCCTGCTGCCTTATTTGTTCTTCACCCTTTTGTCTTTCCTCTTCTTCTCTTTTCTAGGCAAAATAAAGTAAAAACAGAGGTGACTAAAGAGGAAGTATGTACCAAAAGTTAGGACACTACTTCACTTGCTTCCTCCCACAGAGTAGCTAGGTTACCCTGGACAAATCACTGTCTCTTCTAACTTTGGGTGTCTCACCCATCACAACAGGCTAACAGAAGTTTCCTGCCTCTTAGGAATTTCTGAGGAAGGTATGTTTTGAGATGCACAGGTATCACAGGAATAAGGAACATATAAGTATCTAAGACCTGAACTCTATATGGAAAACGTTTTATTATGTGGCACCAAAGCCTGTGCTATCCCACAATCCATAAGCAGTGCTCGTTTTAAGTCCACATGTATTCCCACTGGAGATACCACTATCACTCAAGCAGTATACACATCTACAAATCTGTAGAATTCAGTAACTGATTTACTGGTGTTTTTAGTTTAGCAACTGTCACCATGTGTCATTGTAACCAACACAGAGAATAATCTTTTCCAAATACCAAGATCATTACTTTCTGGAAGACAAGCCATATCCTTCTGCACACACCAGTCACTTTGCAAAATGTAGCTAAAAGTAACATAAAAAAAGTTCCCTTCCAAGACGACCTGAAAGGAGATGGAAATCCAATAAAGACTGCCTCTGCATCTGGCCTTCTGCATACTATCAATAACAGAGGAGCTTGATTACTGCATAAATAGGAATCTGTATCTGTTTTCTAATAAATTTTCTGAATTTCCTTAGGTAATGAAGAAGCAGATTTAATTCATTGTTCAATTGACCCCCCAAAAAAAACCCCAAACTGAACTTCATGAAGTGTTATTCATATTATTGAAATAATTTGAATTATGAATAAGAATGTTTTTTTATTTAATTTTATAATGGAACCAACACTATACACTTTTGGGTAACAAACTTATGGATAAGAATTTTGTTATAAGTCATTGAGTAGAATCACTCTGAATTACTAACCTAGTTACCTAACCTAAACTGTAAGTAAAGGAAGCCCAAAGTAGATTGTGAGTTGTTGCAAAATATTAATCCTATCAAATTTCTAGGTTGAAGCAACCGACATCCAGCTGACTAAAATCTGGTGAAACTCTGCTTTTTACATTAGGAGGTTTGGGGGAGATCCTTCTGTCTTCCTTAAATAACTTTTGCTTATTAAAGGTCAGAAGTGGACTTCATAACGTTGCTCCCTTTCAGTGGGATTTTAATGTTTCAGTGCAACGGGACCAGCAATAGTTGAGCACGGGGTGGGAACCAAACCAAAACCCCATGATTACTTTAAACTGGAAAACAATTTTTTCAAATGCACCAACACATTCTATCAATCAGCTGAACTGATATATTTGAGCAAATGTTTACCTACAGATTTTGTACCGGTAATTTCTTTTTTCTTAAGACATGGTATGTTGTAAAGTCTGAAAATTATGTTCAGATGGGACTGCTCCTGCTTTCAAAGGGGAATCAGACATTTTTAGCTTCCTTTTTATTATATCATATTTGTGCACTGTGAACTTTGTGGAAGGGCGTATTTTCTAAGTTTGAAAACAAAATTCCATCACAGCAGGATTCACAGCATGACCAAAACAATTCAAGGTCTATTTTCTACAAATATGAGTGGAGAGATTTAAAAAATGGGGCTAAAAGCTGACTTCTGTTATTCTCTAAACTCAGTTTTGGGTTCAGGAGATGCAAAACTGAGCTTTCATGATGTTTCTCATAATCCTGCAAAAAGTAACTTGCATACCTTTTTTTTTTTTTTTTTTACCCATAGGTTCTTCC
>VFFE01008282.1:4044646-4065776 GCA_008921705.1 Burhinus oedicnemus | reverse complement strand
TTAAAATGGGAAAAAAAAAAAAAAAAAAAAAAAGAAAAACAATCTCACAGCAGTTTCCCTGAATCACAGAAGAGTTTTGTCACAAGTTTGGTTTTTTTAATGTAGCTATTGTTGAAGCATTTGTAGTAAAAAGATGAAAGTGTCTAAAAAACAAAACAAAACAAAACAAAACAAAACAAAACAAAACAAAACCAAAAACCAACAAATCAGAATTCAGGTGGAGTTTGAACTCTCAATGGAAAGCAGTAACACCTACTAAGAAAATTCTACTTTTTTTTTTTTAATCAAGAACGAGATTTAAGTCAAAGAAGACATAACAGCAACAATAACCTCAATGCTAGCACTTGATTGTGAGTTCATAAAACTTTTTCATATCATCTTCCTTTTTAAAGGAAGCAAAATTTTAAATTCTATTTATCCAAATTAGCACATGAATGCATGTGCAAGCATATTATGCAACTCCTTAAAGGTGTGTGAGGAGAAACAATCCTTGGTAGTACAACACAGGCAAGAAAAGTCATCCTTCTGTCAAGTATAAGTAAAACATGTATGTTTGTATTTAAAATGAACAACAATTGAACTTTTCACATTTACTCCACTGGAAGAATACAGCAACCAGTTTATCTGCTTCTCCCTGTGAACCCAATCCTGCACATCAGAGCTGAGAGTGAAGAGCTATAGTAATCTACAACCATCACCTTCTGCCTGACAGCTAAGAGAGGTTGTATTGTGTGCCGTGACCCTTTCAGCTCTTCCAGAATAATTAGGAAGGTGACAATTCAGTATGTAGTTGTAAATTGCCAAGAAATACTAACCTGCGACAAATCACACTGGCAATTCAACAGGCAGCAGTAATCCTCTCCAGCTTTAACTCCACTGGAGAATTTGCACATACTAAATGATCTTATCTAGCCTCTGGCACTTGAGCATTTACCACAAACTTGTTACTGTAAATGTGTACCTCAGTGTTTGATAGCTTTACTACAACCAGCTCTAAATATTATTTAATATTAACGATGGTTCGCTTCTAGTGTTTCAGTCCAATACAGATGAGAGGTTAGGTCAGCATTTATTTTTTGCTGCAGAAAGATTTTAAAAAAAATGCACTGAGGAAAAGCCAAAATACAGCAAATTTTTTTTTTTTTTTTTACAATGGAAGACTGAACTTCTGGCTGCCATGGTTCCTGGGGAGTCATAGGGGATGCAGGGCAGCTGAGTGACTGCCATCCTACTCAGGGCAAAACCTACAAGACACATGTGTTACAACAGTCCTCTCCGAAGCATGGGATGCCTGGGATTGCCTCAACGCTTCAGGCTAGCAGGAAGTGTCTTTGGCAGCCCCAAGAGCTGCAGCTAGTCGGCATTACAGCTGCTGCAAGTCTCCCAAAACCCCTCAGCAATCACCCCTGAGCCAGGGCAGGCATTCAGACTACAGCTCATCTTCAGATCTGAGCCCTTAGGACTCCCTGCTATGAAGAAGGGAATCTGGAAATCCCAGGGTCCCCAGCTACAGGACAGCCTGTTCTCAGCAAGGCTGAATTCAGAGATCGGCGTTCTCCACAAAACCCACCTGACAGTTTCCAACAGAGCTGTATCAGCAGAAATATGTCCAACTCCTTCCCAAGCTTTTTCTGAGAAAATTCTTTCACTTGCTTCAGAAAAGAAAGAGTTTGCAGAGACACGTAATTTTCTTCTCTATTACCAGTGTCTCAAAAGGAACACAGGGTTTGCATCACTTCACTGTGCATGTATTTGCACAGAGACAAATGTAAGAAGTACAGTCAAGCTTTATGTAGAAGTTTTGTTTCCACCATGGATACTCCCTGGGACATGCTAGTCACACATGGCTCATATAGGGAGGTAACAACATACTCTGGTTCACAAAGACCCTCTTTTAGATGAGGCAGAAAACAAAGCAAAGGACTATTCCTGATTGGGAGAGATCTGAGATTTATTGCACGTGCTGGAGCAGACTCTGCTTGGGTAACTTGCCATAGAGATCCAGTGACAATCTACTAAGAGTTTGTCTCTGGATCTTCGGGACTCTTCACAACTCGAATTCCTGATATGTGAACTATACTTACTAGTGGCTCAGATTTTCCCATTTACCCATGCAAAATACTAGAACTTTGCTAGTTTTTACTAGCGATCCAGCAGCACAATCATTACTGATGTCACTGCAGAAAAGATTTTTCTTTAAAATTAATATCACAGTTCCTCGCAAGTAGGATAGAAAACCCTGAAGACTGGATTCCCAGCAGAAACTAGCAGCTGCCTCACTTCTAACATTGTTAAAGAGACAACTGCATAGAAAAAAGGTTTCTGAACTGAGGTCACACAAGAGGAAACAAAATGAAGTATTACTGAATTACTGTAATTGTGATTGAATGGACCTAGCTGAGGCATTTTCAGAATGAACTGGGTGTCACATCCCATCAAGAAGCTGTTGTCATATTCCTTGATTCTAAATATGCTGTCCTTGGGAAAGAGTTCAGTGTTTTCTTGGCACAGCGAAGCACCGAGCTGAACTTATCTGCGCTTAAAGATAACAGGCCCACACAAGTGCTTGATGTTTACTTGGAGACAAGAGGGGTTTTAAGATCAGGACAGAATGCTTACTGCTACCTCATAAGAAGCCCACAGTACTGTAAGTGGTGATGGTGACATTTTACTGTATTCCTAAACTCTACACCTAGCAGCAATTGTCTGAAGAAACAGGTCCACAGTACTTTTGGGCACAGTAAAGCACTCAGACATGTGTTGACAGCCAATCTAAGTCAGTAGGACTAAAGTGTGTTCTTTCTACGAAGCATGAGTTGTCTTTATTAGAGATTTCTTGAACTGAAGTACTAATTATTCTGTTCTTCTCTGAAGGTTGATTCTAAACCTCTGGTCTTTGATGAGAACAGAAAGAGCCAGGACATCGAAATTCTTGGATCCACACCTTAAAAAAAAACTCACTTCACTCACCACAGTCCCAACTGGAATTAAAGGTCATGAACTTGGATCAAAAAAAAAAAAAAAATTTGTGGAAGGAAATGGTAATGTATTGTTACTGTCTTGTTGCCTATCAAGAGAATAAGTACTATTTCTCCTTAAGTGCCACTCATTAAAACTCCTACTAGATATTTTTTGGTGAAGAAAACCAATGCATATAAAAGTTTATATGCAGCTTTTGGTAAACACACATTTCATCGCCCAAGGAATTCTTAAGAAGGAATTTAGCTTTACTGTCGACTGTGCTTATATTATTAAATTTGGCAGGTATCTGATGTTGTCATACAGACAGTGCTGTAATATTAACATTCTCTTGCTTTATGAAGATCAAGCTGAGAGAGTATCTCGCTGTTATTTCTAAATGTAGCTGAAGGATACCACCCACCCCTGGCTGGCTGACACTCATACCTTTAATTTGCCCTAGCTCTGCACATTGTTCAAGACTCTTAATGACAGCAACTGATAACAGTAGGAAATTATGCCTATGATCTCATAGCCTTTGTGAATTAGCAAGAAGATTAATGATAGTAATTGGCTCTCTTATTTGTCCTTTGCTGCGTAAAAGAATAGCTGTCCTTAAACTGCAAAAATAGAGCAGTCAACATTTACATTCTAGCATCATAAATTAAAGACATTTCTGCTTAAGAAACACCAAGGAAAGCAATACTTCTCTAATAGTGTTGGAAAAGGAAACAGGGATCATCGTTCACTTTGATATGTGAGATATCATTTATCTAGTGCAGACAGCCCTAAAGTCCCATGATAGGTCAAGAGGAATAAAAGCGTTTCAAAAAGGAGTGTTTGTGATACAACATGGTCAGAAATTAAACACATCAGCAGAAAGCACCGAGTTTCAATCTCCCAAGTCAAAATGCTTCAAGACGATGAAGTATTAGTAGAGACTGAACTTTTCATACCCCAGTTTGGAGACCACTTTAAACACGGTCTGGTCATCATCACAGAAGGATGATTACCAATGTATTCAATATTTTAAACCTGTTAAAGTGGGCTTGCTATATGATCTGCATCTCATTCCACACCCTGAATCATTCATGAAAGGTACATTTCTTTGTGATTTCAATGATTGCAGTCATACACAAGTAGATTCATTAATTCATCTTTTTCCCACCACCTTAGTTCTGTTCACTTTTTGCAGTTGGAGGCAGATGCCAGAAACATAACTTTCCTATTTTCCTGTCTAGGTACCTTTCCACTCATTCAGCTTGTAAATATTTCAGGTACTTCTTCCACTGCGCACAAATAGTTATAAAAAGAGTAAAATGGGAAGGAGAAGTAAAGCCAAGTGAGCTTAAATAAGCCAGTGGACAGAGAAGTTAACAACTCCCCCATATTAGCCTGTGAGATTTACTTGTCTTTGAAATGCCTTTACTGTTTTAAGTAGTTCTACAGCACTATGTATGAGATCTGCTCTTTCAAGACCAAGTAATAGATAAGCTGCTTTTCTGAGTACCAAAGGTGTGGTGTTATAGCACCAGGGATCAGTCCTGCATTTGGATCTCTGCTGGTGGAACCCTATGTTAGTCCAAGTCCCCCCTAACAGATCTCAAATTATAGACCTAATTGAAGACCCGGGCTGGAAATGTAACTAGACTACGTTGTACTAATACAGCAAATGCTGGGAACGCACTCAATAAAGGGGCATTTAAAAAATAACCACCACATACTATCTTGCTTCCAAACTCATTTTTGAAGCCAAAGAGTTCATTTCTGCTGAGTCGTCTTAAAAATTTTGGTCCATTTACTTAAAATTTTTTTGCAAATATTCTCTTCAAATGCTTGATTTAAAGGAAACCATGGAGGGGGAAAAGGGTTTCTGTTTCTTTGATAAAATAAAGATGTTGGCAACTTTATGAATAGGGCTAAAGAAATCCTGGCCAAAGGTTAGTATTTGAAATTCAAAGTAGAAACTGAACCAGATTCTCATCCCACTGACAGCAGTGCAATTCTTGCTCCTACCAGGTACACGGTTGGATGGAAGATACCTGCTCGCTTCCAGAGAAACAGTGGAAACACAGATCATTGTGACATTACCTTTCCACCAACATGAAAATGAGCAGTATTTGGTGCCATTCCTTTTAAATTATATTAACAACCGAAAGACTAGTTTTCCTTAATAGAAAATTATGACTGCTTGCCACTAAAAGTCTTACAACTTGCTCACTCTGCTTTTTGAAAAAGTCTATTTGAAACAGAAGAATAATAATAGTGAGCTTGTGGACATTTACCCCATCAAGTGCACTGTAAATCAACCAGAGATTTAAGTGAACAGGCCTGTATTGGTCTTTGTTCAAGAGGGCTTTGCCTTCTGAAAAGCGGAGGAAAGAGTGTTTAATTAGTTGCTCTGCTCATTATTCATACATTAACAAATGCACTTGAAAGGTATAGTTTCATCACTCATTGACATCAAATTTCAAAGGCCCTGTTCTCTCCTATGAATTCAAATTAATTATGTGAAGGTAAATCAGCAACTTTGTGCGGAGGAGGCTACAGGAACCACCCTTGCTTTGTGCTACATAACCATCCTCAAATCCCAGTCCCAGTGTTTACAGAATGACAAGTAACTTGCTGACTCTAGCTTGTAATCAAACCGCATAAATTTAACACTGAGATTTTCAGCATTCCTCCCATCACAGAGGGACAAGGGGGGAGTCTGTCTGCACTTTCCACACCTTTAATCACCATTCCAGGAAGGGAAAAATGACATAGCAAGCTGTCAGCAGGAGAGAGGCACGTAGATGGAAGTTACTGGATGCAGATCTCCTAGAAGTCATATTTTGCTACAGGCTTTCTCCATGGAAACCAAGCCTCATCAATCTTGTGCAGTCCCACAGTGCACATCCCAGACTCAGAAGACTCTGATAATTTCTCTGCACACTAAACCAATTTTTTTCCCCCCTCATTTTTAAACAAGTTTTTAGCTTTATAAAGTAATATGAGAAGGAAGGGTAGACAAAGGCCTTCTTTTCCTGTTTAGTTTTCAAATTGTTATTTTCAACAAGAGAAGGTGAAAAAATATTATTTCAAACAAACATTAAAATACTATAACTGAGCTCATAGAAAATTCATTATGAAGTCAATAACAATCAGGCAAATGAGCTTCTCTCAGCAAAGCCAACTGGACTTTTCTCATATGTTGAGTAGGAGAAGGATCCACCCTTCATTATCTTAAAGAAGGTAGTGACAGAATTTTCAAGTTAAATATGTGAACAACTCATCCAAAATAGACAAAATATGTTCAAGCAAACTAACTTAAAATGAGACATTTCACAATTGTACATTTTTTTCCCCCAGTATGATTCACTCAGCACAGCTGACTGAACAATTCTGTTAATGTGTGAGCTGAATAACCAGTTTGATTGTCCTGACACTTTTGAATGAGATATGTAATTTTTTCACATCCCTCACCCAGCTGTTCTGGTGAACACCATGTAGCTATTTGTATATTCCAGGATGAAAAATTACAACTCTGGGTTTTAAAGCTTATTAATAAACATGCACTGAAGGTGACAAGAACTTTGAATCTATATAAAAACACTATTTAAAAAGCTAAATTATTCTATGCAAACCTTCAGTTCCTCCTGAATTTTTTCCTCCTCCAATTTGGCAGCTTTCCGATCTTCTATTTCTATTTTCCATTTTTCTGCCACTATTCTGGCTTTTTCTTGAGCCATAGCATCCCGGAATTTCTTTGTAATTTCAGCCTCCTTTTGTCTCCTTCAGAAAAGATTTAAAAAATAAAAATAATTTAAGACACTGATTTTTTTTTTTTTTTTTTAAATTAAGGATCAATACTTCCTCACTAATTGCAACAAATAATTAGCATAAGACTTCATGGAAATACATAAGGAAACAATTAAAATGTATTTAACGAGAGACCTACCACAAATCAGATTTGAGGAAACTATCCAAAAGCAGATATTTTCAATTTTTGATAAATGACTAATTAAAATAGCACCTTCTAAATTAGAGTAGTACTTCTTGGATGTCTTTGAGACATAGCTTATATCTTTCCTTCCCTGGATGAAAAAAAAAGATTTTTCTGTCAGTCTAGCACAGCATGCTTGGGAATTTATTGTCTCTCAAATATCAATGCAAATATCTGCCAAATTCTCACACTAGATTGTTTATCAATACTGACAATGTAAAAGGAATGCAGAGCACAGGTTGAAGCTTTTAATCCCGGCTTAAATATGCAATCACTATAAGTAAGAAGAATCTCATATGAAAAGGAATAACATAAAATAATCTGATATTTAAACTGTCACTTTTCAGTGCTGCACTACAAAAGGAAGTGCAGGAGGCAGGTGGCCTACTTCCCAACAATATCAAGCATCAAAACACTTTTGAATCTCTCTCAAAGCTGGAAGAGGCCCTGCTGGAAACACCAGCATGGCACTTGTGTAATCAGTTTCTGAACTGCTGGGATAACAATTAATACAAGCAATATGCAAATAAAACCAATTTCAAAAAGAATTTTATGCACCAAATCTCCATTGTGGGCATAGATTCGTGATGCGACAAACATTTCTAATTCAATCATCTCAAAACCACATTGTTTCATGTTTATTTATTTACAAAGTGGTCAATGGTTTAGCAAAATTCCCCAAAATAAAAACGTTTGCTTCACTTTTTTTTTGTGAAAGAGGGGTTTTGGTTTTCAGTGTTCAATAAAAATAAAATTATATTTTTCATGTGCTGAAAAATTGCCAAATTTGCCAGTGAAAGCAAATGTTCACAAAACATACTTACCAATTTTACCCACCATTACCTGCCACCTTTCTACAAGGCCATGTCTCCCATTATGTCAAGTGGACCCTGAATTCAGATTCTTAAATCCTCACCATAGTTCTTCTGCCTCCTTCTGTGCTTGTTGCCTGGCTCGCTCTGCTATTAGCTCCTCTGATATCTGTTCATACGGCTTGTCACCTGGGGCTTCTCCCATAACCCAGACCCAGACCTCACCATCCTTCCCACGTAGCCACTGCACGTGTTTGCCATTACCTGCAACAGCCACCAAGAAGAAACAAAAAATATAAATACTGGGTCAAATTCTTAGGTAAATATAGATGAAAATATGGGAAATCTGCAATTTAGAAACATTAAGTTTGTGTCCTGGTTTGAGGTAAAACAGGACCAATTTTTTTCAGTAACTTTATTTTTTAGCTATGCCTCTTCTAACTACTGAAATTAAGAGCATGTTGTGCAGAAAACTGTTCACTCTCAGAACTAAGAAACTGGATGAAATCTTCAGATTTGATCAATCTACCATGCTGGGGAAGAAAAAGGGTTTGTACACTCCAGATCACACAATCTTTAAAGACTCACTGCCCCACAAAAATAAGGAATTATTAATTCTGACATGCGTCTCCCAGAATTTAGGTATTATGATCCCTTTTCAATTGTCATAAGTGTATTTTCTTGCTTTACTCAGCAAGGGATGAACGAAGAGAATGGAAAAAGAGATGAAGTGACAACAACCAATGACATTATGTGACTAGCAATGCTTCAGCATACGGAGAATGTCAAGTGTCAAGCATAGAGACTTTATCAGAACCCCTGCAAAAAATCCAGGAATTTCCTGCTCTCACTGTGTGAAGGAGGAGTTTCAGAAAGCCTGCATACTCAGAGCACACCACTCAGCGCTGCAGAAGCTTTTCTGTTCAGGTAGGCAGTTGAAAGGGATTAAGTTTCTGGTTCAGTTTTCATGAAAGACACCATGCAAAAATCTATGGTTACTGTGTTGACAGAGTGACTTTAAAAACCACTAAAAAAGCCTGTATGCTCTTGTCGCCTTACAAAATAAACTACTTTTGGTGAACCTTCGTGTCCAAGATTCAGCTATAGCATTCCTGCTGACTACAGAGGGCACTAGATTAGATCCTATCTGAATACATTTTCATAGTCACATACACTACCTGACTTAGTGTGGTTTGGTCTTTTCCTTCTGCTTTTATATGTATAACTCACAGATATTTTATGCATTTTAGAGGTTCATAATAAGGAATTGGTAGAAACATCTCTTATGCATCCATTTTTATGTTTTATTTCTTGCAAATTTGTTGAAACTGTTATTCACAAAAGGAGATTCCACCACAAAGACCATTGCCAAGATGGACAATGGATTTATTTTAAAGAATGCAGACTAAAAGGCCACAAAGGCTCAGCAGCTCATCTCGCTTCCTGTATATTACAGTCCAGTAGATTTCACCCTCTCACCCAAATATTGGGGTTAGTAAATTGTGTGTGGCCACATAGTTTCTAAAAGGTATCCTGCCTCATTTGAAAATGTGAAGAAATGGGCAGTTTGCCATTTTCCTACATAGTTTTTCTCTGATGCTCCCATAAGAGTTAAAAGAAACCAGGTCCTATTTCAATGGCCAGTCTTTGCTTCCTGTCTTTGTCTTTCTCTACTAGCATCCGCTTAGCTACTCTCACCTTCAACTACCTGTTGTTCTGCAGTAGGACAGTATCCATTTAACCAGATTAAGTTTCCCGATGCACAATCAATAAAGTGTTTTTGACATCCCAGACTGAAGAGAGAAAACTGCAGGAGGGAATGAAGCAGGGCTGTTGACAGCAGGCAGTGCCAGTGTCAACGCACACTCACAAGTGTTGACAATCTGAACTGAAGGCAACTAACGTATCGGGTCTCTCAATGAAAGCTAATATTCTATATCAAATCTGAAAATGTGATTTTATACAAATTCCCAGTGTTGGCCTAATGGTACTGACTGAAAGTGGGGGTGGAAATTTAAGCTAATAATGTTTTCCTTCAATAACTCTCAAAAGCATTTGCTCTTTCACAGTCTATCAAATTATGTCTTCGGTTAAAAATGTGAATGTATTTTATTGTTCCTATTCTGTGCATTTCTGTGTTCCTGTCAGCACAACATTTATGTTGTACTTTTTGGATACAGCATTTGAACACCTTCTGCTGAGAACTGACTGGCCATATCAGTATTTGTCCACAAGGGTTTCACCTACTGGGTTTCATGGTAAAGTATCTTGAGGAGTATGGAATGATTTCCTAGGAGTACTGTTCCCACATTACCAATGCAGCTTTTGTTTTAAAAGTGGCCCATTTCCTCTTTCCCGGGAGAATCTGAATATCCTAATTGTTCCCCTTCATTTAGTATTTTAAAGAAAACATTGTAAACAACATGCCTCCTGTTAATTTATTTGTATCATAACTGGTAGATACTAAGTATTTCTACTGTTCTGAGACAACTTCACTACTTCTGCTCATTTACAGGCTTACCAGATGGAAAGAGAATTTAAAAAAACCTTTTCAGGTAAGCAGACAAATTTTATCTTTGCTTCTTTCCAGGTTTTTTGTGCCAAAGAGATATTATTATGTTTCTCAGAGGCACAACTTATCCATTGCTACCCAGCCCCATAAAAAAAAATAGTTGATTTGTAGACATGTCTTGAGAAATTGTTCTCTTTCTTCCTTTTAAAACAATGGATCTCTCTTCTAAAGCTACAGACGTAGATGTATAAACTCTTTTGAAAACATCAGTATAACATATTGTTGGTTCAGCACTAACTACTGTATACTACAGTACAGTATACTACTGTATATGCATCCGTAGTTCAAGTTGAAAGATAATAGCGATATCAAACAACCTGCCAATTTTAAGCTTCAGCATTAAACAGACAGACCTCCACATGTGCAATTTTAAAACAATTCAACTTGAGCACATATGCCTTTATTCAGGTTTCTCTTTAGAACAAGAGAAGGTTTTTCACATACAACCACCCTTTCTATTATTTTACTTCTAGAAATTTCTCCCATGCAAATCTTCCCCTAAACCTACACTCCCATAAAGTTGGAGATGGGCTTTACTGTACAATCTGATCATAAAACATGGTGGCTTCTCAGCACAGAATAACATTCAAAAATTAGTGTGCAGGAAAAGAAATGAGCAGCTTAGGGAGAAAATCTGGCACTGTGAAAATGGAATTCCTGCCATACAAAAAGCCTTTGCAACCTGCAGAATCAGGTTCACAGTGGTCAGTGTCAGCTTTTCCAGGCTAACAGTACTGGGCTTGCACTTTTAAACCGTAGAACCTGTTGCAAGATCTGAGCTGAAAGTACAGAAAATTATTTTCCGTACTATTTTTAAGAAAATAGCGCTGTCTGCTTTGCAAGCAGAGAATTACCACCACTGAGGGCTGATTATAAAATATTTTCTGCTTTAAGAAGTATACCTCTCAAGTATTACATTTTTCTGCAAAGTGAGATATTTTGTTACCACACTTTATTTCTAAATGAAACAGAAATAGAAAAACAAACAAAAAACCTCAGAAATATTCAACTAAATCTAAAAGGAAGAGATCGGTCCTGACTAAATAAATTCGAAATCTAGCTGATAAAGAGGCAAAGGAACCTGTTTCCTGTTCAGAAGCAAGCTTCTGAGCCTAGTCACAAAGCCTAATGCAGAGTCGGGAAATAAAAATTAAATCTCTTGAGTCCCAGTCTTGTGCCTTGACCGCAAAAGTACTTTTCTTTTCCTGTAGAGCCTGTGGCAGGCTGCAAATAATTACCATTAGGAAGTAGTGGACATCAAAATTAGTCTGGATTGGACAGTGGAAGTGAAAGTAGTTTAGAAACAAACACTGCTTTATCAGGAAAATGTACTGAATAATTTACCAAGTCTTTTCTATCTCTACTCTTCAGACCAACGATTTATCAGCTGTAGTATTCTACCATTTTTTTTTGTCTAAAACCACTCTGTAGCACCACAAGGCAACATTAATTCTTGCAGTTCTTTTCATCTGTAGCTCCTCAATGAATTAGTATATCCCACAGAGTTCCCCTAAACCTATATCTAGACTGCTTTGAGACCAGTAAACTGGTTTCTGGATATTGCTCCTTACTCTGGACAAATGCAAAATCAGGTATCCCAAATTTGCAGCACAATGGGATCACAGTGAAAACTTTCTTAGAAACCTACAGCTTGAACCAATAGCAACATAAATTTGCATATATAAACACACACAATCAAAAATAATACCAAATCATGTTTTCTATTTGTTTGTATTTATGCAGCAACGAAGTATAAAACAATGCCCTAGAGAGCAATAGGGCCCAAATCTCACCTATAAGAATTATTAGTCTCTATGAGCAGCACCACTAACCTCATACACACAGAGTGCTGCCGGAGTGCAACCGTGAGTTGGGCTGTTGGGCACCACAGGCTGCTCTTGGCTTTCATGCTACCATCAGGAAGACCCTGGTGTGGGCAGGGTGTCACTGCTGCCACGGCTGAGCGCTGCCAGAAAATACAGACACGGCCAACCGCCTCAGGAGAGAGAGTGAGCAGCACCTGAAGGTGCATGGGAGGGGGAATCCTGGCTGCGTGCAATGCTCAGGCTAAATCAGGCTTCAATTCCAATCGGCTCAGGCTTCCACATTGTGACTAAGCCTCACAACAAATGGAGTTACACAAAGGAGAACTGGGCCTTTCATTGCCTCTGCTAATAGGGAGAGAGGAGCAGAATCACAGATTGGGTCTGGGGGTTGTTGTTTGGGTTTGGGGGGGCGGGGGGGTTGGTTTGGTGTTTTTTGGTTTTTGTTTTTGTTTTTTTTTTTAAATGACAGTTTGGGATTATATCTGGCATCATTTTCACACACATTTCTAATTAAAAGTGCTTTAAAAATAACAGTAATCAGAGCAAATGGAATACTACTGGAGTCAGTTTCCTTCCTCCAAGCTTGTTCATCATTGCTTTAAGAGTTAGAGCACCCCTGACAATTCCCATTTGTGATCCATCTCCAGTGTTTACAAGGGAACTACTGCAAGGACCACTAGAGGCCTGATATGGTGTCAAGTCTCCCAGCTGTGCTGCCACTTAGCCACAGTCTGCCTGCTTAGCCCAGCAAACTGAGAAAGCACCAAGTAACCCTGACTGCCTTTCTATCATAGGGAATATTACAGGCTGTGTTAAGTGTAAATTCAGAAAATTAGATCACTGATTTATAATCTCAGAAAGATGGAATGGCATTCAAAGTCTGCTTAAACTTTCTCAAAAGAGTCTGCTATTTCCACAAACAGTCTTGTTTCTCTCAGGTTGGACTTCCCACCATAGTTCTCCTGCTTGGAAGCTACAGATCTCTGCGATAGCAATTGACTCTCCTTCCTCACTCACTGGAATGCTTTGTGGTCATACAAATACCCTTAAACTCTCTCTTTGGAAAACAGTCCTTTTCTTTTCTGTCTCTGTGCTAGAAAAAGGCTCCTGAAACTTATTCTGCATTTGAAATAGGCTGCATGAGCATTCACTGCTGACATCAAGATGATCAGCCTGATCTACTTTTGTTATTCAGAGATAAATTGTAGCCTGTGGAGTTTGGTGTGTTTGTAGGGTTATATCCACACATAAAATTTCACTTCTTTCTAAGGAGAAAACCTAGGAAATTACTGTGAATGTTTCTGAGAGACTGTTCGAAGGACAGAATGCACTCTTCCAAACATTAACTGCTGTAAATCCATTAAAATACATATGGAATAATTAGGTGGTAATGGTGAAAGAAATGAAAACAACATAATCCCACAACAAACTGAAGATCTACGGTCTGTCCCTGCCAATAGTCATGCACCCCTCTCTTTCAAGAATATATTCCAAAAAACCAGTCACTCAATTCTTAAAACAAGAAGAAAATGAGGAAAAATGCTGAACTTCTCAAGCATCCCCCCCAACATTTCAGTTTACACACCCTCCAATTTCAACACTGTGTTGTGTGCCTTTCTATTTTAAGGAGCATTTGCAAAGGGAGAAAGAAATTCAGCTGATTTACATTAATATATCAATAAGGGTTAAGGATCTCAGCATTGTTGAAAAATCAGCCTTCATAGCTTTCCAGCTGCTTCCTGATCATATAACAAACTCAATCTTCTGTTTATGGAATTACAGCTTGTTACCATGGAAATAATTATGCTGCAATATACCCCTGCAGGATCAAATAAAGGAAGAGTGACTGCAAGAGAGCAAACATTAAGGGACAAAACAGTTTCTCAAATAAGACTACGGTAATTAACAAATGTAGCAAAGATAACTGTACAGAACACTCAAAGGTAGGTGGGTTTGCATTATCACATGGTATGCATATATATGTTTGCATATTGTAAACCAAAAAAGAAGAACAAAAAAACCAACACAGAAATAAAGTAGCATTTATGTGGTCTCTATTTAGTATGCCCCAGATATTTTCTTGGCTCCCTGGCCAAGGCACACTGTTACGCATAACAATTTTGTAATTTGCCCACTTTCAGCTGGGAGGTAACTTTCAGAACTCATTCTTAAAGACATTGTTTTAACTCTGTGTACAATCTAGAGGTAGTCCCTTGTCTGTCCATTTTAATGACCCTTTTACTGTAAACAGTATAAAAATGCAGGTACGCATCAGATCAAAGTTGAAGGTGTAAAATCATTCACATGAGGATCATTCATTTGATTATTTTTTTTCTTCATAAAAAAAATAAAGTCAAGAATATAACACTAATTTCTGATTCCTGATCTCAACTGTCTCTTGTAAAGAATAAAAGCTATATATAGGGCTTGGTTTCTCACACAGAGCTATCACAAAGCATCCAGGTTTTCCCATTGCTGGAGAATAAACAAAAACAAGTCTGCATGGCTACTTCAGGGTCTGCTGGAAACTCAAAGCAGAAGGATAAGGGTTCTCTGTCACAGAATGAACAGAGGAACTGTGGATCACTTTCTGCACCAGAGTCCCCTACTTAATGCAGCGTAGCAGGTTTGCACTGACCCCTTTTATTAGGCACACAAGACCACAAAAGCAGGGAGAACTATACCACTACAGTGAGATTTTCTAGCACCACAGCACACAAGTGGACTTGAAAGTTAATGAACCACTGTCAGTGTCTGGCTAAATCCACTGCTGACTTGAATACACTGAATTTTCCCATGTCTTCCAAATCCTGCTATCAAAACGTGATGCCTCTGTCCTTAAGTGTTTTAGTCATTTATGCTAAAAACTGGCAAAATCAGAAAGGAAATATTGAATTAGCTTGGGCAAATCCCATTCTCCCCTTGGCTGCAGTACCGTTCTCTTTCCATATCAAGAATTCATGAGCTTGCAGACAGTCACAACCTCATATCATTACCAGAGCACTAGTACATCCAAGAAAGCCCATCTAACACCACTGTGTCCAGACAGGCTGAGGAACACAATGCCGCAGAGAAACAGAGGAATGCTCTCCGTGCCAGTGGCTCAATTAACCCAGTAGCCTCTCTCTCAGAAAGCAGCTGATGCCAGATGCTTCAGCCAACAGGAGCGCTGAGGATCGCACGCGTGCAAGAGAAGCCTCCAGTGTAATAAGGCCCAGGTAGACGGCAATATTCTGCTCTTACTTTTCTGCAAAACAGAGAAGTCAGTTGCAGGGCAGGATATGAAACTAAAAAGTACAGATTTACAGTTAATCCTAGGCAGACAGAGAAGTTCCTCTGGATTTGTTCCATCTGGTAGATGTTTAGGTCATATGGCAGTTGGGGGTCTCTTTCTAGCCCCAGGTTTGAAGAAGCGAACAGACAGTTTAGAAGCTGCTGTTTAACTGTACCTCAGCATACAGCCACACTGAGCACGAGTTCTGAGCAGCTGAGTTCTGGCCCCAAGGTATCCAGTACGAACAAAACTGCATCGTATCACAAGCTGCTATACATGAATGTTGCAGTAAAACTTTTCCAATGTCTTCAAATTAGTTGGCTCAGTCCCCTAATAAAAATTATTCTAACATACTCACTAATGTTCTCCTGTTACTTTTTCAGTTGTATCTGAATTGGATACAAAAGACAGGGCTCTACAGAATTCAAGACCACACACAGCCAGAAGTTTCAGAAATACTCATCTGATATCTCCGGTTAGACCCATATCCAATGATACAGAGAAAGAGACAATGAACACTGCCAGAAGCACGCCTCTGTAGGAGATAAAATCTTAGCTAAGCATTACCAGGGTGTGTAGAGGCCTTCGTATAAATGAGGAATACACTTCTGAGTTCAAAAACATAGAAAAAATTGTCACTGCATTTACACCCACTCACCCTTCATACAGACACTGGAACACGTACTCAACTCACTGGCCTTCATATGTGACACTGATGTATCCTCCAACCATCCACTTGTGATATTTTAAATACTTGCTTCCAAATAGATTCATCTATTCTCCAATGATTTTCTAACACAAATGTCATTTAGATAAAGAAATTATTTTCTAGCCATGCTGTGATAAGCCTACCTAATATTCTCCCAGCTACTCTTGTTAAAGACAGGTAAATAAGAGTGTTTACAAATAGCTCCTGTCTGAACATCATGAGCTGCAGTTCACAACGAATAAATGTCAGCATAAGCAGCAGCAGCAGACCAGCATTGTCTTCCCTCCCACATGGCTGTCCCTCAGCTACCTAATGCTCCATAGTTTTTGAGATCTCATTTTGGGTATACTGACAGCTCTGGGTACTGCATCAGAGTCAAAATCCAAATCGGCAGCATCCTTTGCTTACTCCCCCAGCTCAGCTATACTGGTTAAAGGGTTCCTGCCTAATCAAATAAATATGTTTCTTTGCAAATTGCAAAGCTGCCTGTCGGTCAACTCTCAGCAAGTCCCAAAGGGATCCTGAAATTTTGAGGAAACTTCCTTTGGTGATTTTAACACAATGAGAAAAGGCAACCTGTTTTATTACAATGAAAATATGTTCCTGAAAGATCTGCCCAGGCTAACTTTGCAGATGAACCGGAGACGCACCTCCAAGAATTCAACTCACTTGTGAAGTTATTTCAGCACAAGCCAGCAGTGATGATTTAATTAAAGCTATGAAATACTTTTTTTACCTTGAATAAGTTCACTAAACACTGCAGTTGTGGAAGGACCCCAACGATGCTCAAATTCTACTAATATTTTTAGGCAAGGTACAAATGTAGACTAGGTACAAATAGCAAAAAGATGGGAACAGTTTGTTCAATATCTTCTGAAGGAAGCATTTAATTGTGAAGTGATGTTTACATATTGCTCCCTTTTAGACATTGATCTGTGTTTTTAAAAAGGAAAGGAAGGTAAAACTGTTGAATAATCTGAAAACATTTCATTCACCCCTGAAGTGAAATAATTTCTTTAACATTGACTCATTCTGATACAAATTTCAATTTTAACCTTTCCTCAAGACACACGAAACCAAACAATCCAAATGGAAAAGCAGGCACAATTTAGTATTTACTGAAGGTGACTAATATTATTTTCTTTAGAAATGAAGAATAAGACTACGCATAGACTGTTACATTATTTGGCTTGCTAAGTACCCTCAACAACTTGCATCTTATTTCATGGTTTGGACTTCTTTTTGTTTTCTAAGAAGCAAATTTCACAGTACTGAATAGGACATTTATGGACAATCTGCATTCAGTGGTGCTTCTATAAAAATCACTGTAGAGTTTGGGCCTTCACTAGTTAGTTTTCACACAATTAAAAAATGATCACACTGACGAGCATTTCCTAAACCTGCTGTTGATTTTAACTCTAGCACAAGGCCAATCTGACCTGCATATGCCACTTCTTTCCTCCTCAACTCTGCCCTTGTGGTTTCTGTAAAAACAACACATCTAAACTGTGCACAAGAACCCTTCATCCTCAAGTCTGAGGAAAATCAAAATTGGATTCACAATCACTGCTCTGTTTCAAAAAATCCACCTCTTTTGCTGTGCTGCTGGGCTCACAGGTACCATTGCACATAAGCTCTTGAACTGTTGAAAAATTGTACCAATTGGGGCATAGGACTCCAGATGAAGCCCAAGAACTTTTTGGAGCATTTTTATTTAGGGAAGTGCCCATTGACATTAATTCCTTTTGTTCTATCTCAACCTATCCCACCCCAAAGACATGGGTCAAAGTTTTCATATGTAGCTATTCAAACTATGAGGAAAACAGAAGGATTTGAAAGGTAGTCCTATAACAATAATTCTGATTAAATTAGTAAAAAACTATTTTATGTGAATGTTATGTTGTATTCACAAACAACATACGCATTTTTCTGTTAACTAGAAAATTTCAGAAACCTGGCACACCATTAGAGATATTAAAGTCTCACCTCTGTTTTCTGCTATATGTCAGGCTACAAAGATCTCTATAAAGCCAGAGTAACTCTTGGCTTCAACAAAATAATGCGAACATAAAACCTGCGCCACGCAGTGGAGAGTCAAAAACAAAACCTTGCAGATGAAACTGCTCAAATCCCTCAGTTTCAAAGGAATAAAGAACATGTAGTTGTGGTAGCTCTATATTTCCTGGTAGCCAGTAATTTTAAAGAGGAATAAAAATTCTCCCTATTCTATGCTGTGTAGCAGAGGGAGAATATTTGGAAATTGGCTTATACATCAATGGAAACTGAAAACTAAGCAGCTTCAAGGACCACAAAATGTTGATGCCAAATGTCTCAAGGAAAAAAAAAACCCACCACACGTTTTAAGATAAGAAACGATTATTACAGTCATCTACTCTGACCCTTTATGTCATATAGGCAAAAATATCGCAGAGTAATTCCTGTCTTAGACCCATAATTTCTGGTTTACTTTTTTCACTTTTCTTTTTTTTTAAACAAGAAACTAGATCCACTATGAGAACATTTACCACCATACATCATGGAGCTGTACCGTAGAAATCAGTTACAAGTATCTGTATAGTTAATGACCAGCATGCCTGAAAGATAGACGTTATCTTTTGTAACTCTGGCCCACATCAGTTCATGGAAGTCAAAATACATTTTCAGTGGAACCAAATGCCTGACTTGCAAATCTAATTCCAATGGTTTTTTCTACAAAAAAATTGATAAGATCAGTTCTTTAGTACAGTTCTGAAGAAAGTAGAAAGTTTCTAACAGTGGGCAAAAGTCAAACCTAAGGAATACCTTAAATTGGCAATTTGAGAAGGTAAAATGGAAACGGGCTATTGTGAAACTTAACTCCATGTGTATTTGTGAATAGTTGTCAGAGCAAATATAATCTATAGGTTACTCTGCTGCTCTCCTTTCTCTTATTCTTTATAAATCAGAAAATTAATTACCCAGAAAATGGTCTCCTGTAGTAGGAAGCTGAACAGGTTTAATGTATAATTTATATATGGAAATTTAGGTGTCAACACTGTGACAAATCATCACATAAATATTTTTGCAGTTAGATTTTTCTGCATCTGTCTTCCTCAATGAATGAGCATACTACAGATTATCTCAATGATATGTTTTTTTGGTATTTGGAGCTGAACTGCATTTTTAATTTTTTCTCAGCTACAAAGCAATCAAAATGAACAAGGTTTTTGTGCAGTATGAGAGAAGCTATTTTGACGCCGTCCCTCTTCGGAGAGCGCCATTCACAGTAACACTAACATGAATAAAATAGAAATTAAACAGAATGAGGTTTTCCCAACATCCACCTTGCCAACTGTGAGGGAACATTTCAAACTCCTATAATGGCTGGTTTGGGTGTTCTGAACGTTCCCTCTTTATTTAAGGCTACCACTGTAACTTACTGTAGCATAATTTCATAAAGGCCTTTGCTTCAAGTCAGTCTTGGAAACTAGTTTTGCTTTGAAACACATTTCTTTAATAATAGTTTTTGAATTGTTAACTAAGAAGTCTGACAATTGAATCCAATAGTCTATCTGTATTGAGGTGCTCCAAATGAAGCTTTCTACCACAAGTGTGTTAAGATGAGCAACATTCTAAATACTGACTGCAGAGTCACATAGCTATTAGAGCACTTTCTCAAAATCAGCTACCCAAAATTGTTAGAACTTTTGAGTATTCAAGTTTTAATAGATTTAAAGATAGGATAATATATTTGGCATTTCACAGGGGAAGGAGCATTTGACATATCTCTGTGACATTTCCTTGTTGAGTGAGGAATCAATGCAACTACATTTCCAAGACAAAATTTTTTTCTATCTTGCATCAGCCTAACAACTTCCTCCTGTGAATGGGGAAAGAGTTGGAAGCCGCTTGTTCAGAGAACAGAGCAAGGAAATAATTATTTCTGTTTATTCCAAACCACTTGGACCCAAGACCAGACACTTGGAAATGACCTTAGGAGAAGTTATGTTTTTGATGTTTTCTTCCATGATTTCGCTTATTTGCTTTTTAACGCGACATATACATTTAGCATCCGTAACAGCCTATGGAAAGAGCTCCAGCGTAACTACATATTGCATGAAAACACATTTCTGGGTTTTTTTTCTTTTTTGGTTGTTGGGGTCTTTTAATTTTTATTTATTTATTTTTTTTAATTAACAAACTCACCCCACTATTCCTGTTCCCTGGACACAATCTTTTGGAGAGTGTTTACTAGAACAGTTGGAAATTTAGTCTCATATGGTATGGCTGTTCTCACATCACATCTTATTCACAAACAGCCCTTCATAACAAGTTCAAATTCAGGAATTTATCTCCTACTCCAGCCACTTGGAAACATTTAAAACGCCAAGTCAAGAAACCTCAAAGGCACAGGCAAGATTGCCTTTTGCCTGACTGAGGAGCAGGGGTGGGGTTGGTAGGTGAAGAAAAAAGCCTTAGGGAGTGGAGGGGAAACTTGGTCATGGTACATCTGTTACCACAGAGAGAATAGGAGCAGTGACTCCTGACTGAAAGAGGCACTTCAAAAAGATTCCCCTTACACTAAACTATTCCCCTGGAGAAAGGACCAGCCTTGAGAGACAAGGGGCAGGAACATGGTGCTTTTGCTGCCCCCGACTATCTTTTTGCCTATGGGGACAGATGGCAGCCTTCCTTGTAATCTCTTCCAGATGCATGCTCCACCATAGCCAGTTGTATGCCCACCATCCCCAGCTCTTAAGTATAGAAGGAGGTCATAAATCTTACTCTGTTTGCATCTTGCTGTCTTTCTCAGCACGGTATCCTCCATTCGTGCTTTTTCTTCCCTCTCTTTCCAGCGCCTCAGCTGCTCTTCTCTCATTTTGTAGAACAAGATCTGCTTTTGCTCTTCATTCAGCTCTGCCAGGAGCTCAGGGTCAATATACATATCACGCAAAATTTGCTGCAGCATGACGACTCCAAAAAAAAAAAAAAAAAAAAAAAAAAAACTACTATTA
>VFFE01008282.1:4029354-4044626 GCA_008921705.1 Burhinus oedicnemus | reverse complement strand
CTCACTATGATGACAAAACTCCACCGACAGCACTCCAGAAAGCAACCTGCAGCAAAGGAGCTCTCCCACGCCTGCCTGCCCAGGAGAGTTTTAATTCTTGCTCTGGGTCTCTTCATGCAGGCATATCATATTCTGCTCCTACGTCTCTTACAGGGATGGAGTTCTCTGCTTATCTCATCCTCCAAAGGTAGGGACAGGTGTCAAGTGAAAGGAAGAGGGAGGAACAGACAAAGATAAGGAAAAAAAAAAATGAAAAGGTCAGGAGAAAAAAAAAGTCAATTCAGTGCTCCTGACTGCAAGGCAGTAAAAATAAGGGATTCTTGACTGAACCCGTCAGCTTGCTCCCTTGAACAGAAGGAAATTCAATGTAGAGAAAGTCTTAGACTTTCAGCTCAAGTGGTTCCCTTCAGCAGCAATACACTCTCAAGGTTGTAAGTGATGTCATGGTTAAAGGTATCACCTACACCAACAATATCTATGTCACTTTTGGAACTGATCTCTTCTGATAAGAGAGGAGAAACGAGTTTGCATGTTATTTCCCAGTCTAGCCCATTAACTAGTCTTAACAGGGTAGGTCATATTAGAGGTCCTATTTACATGGTGCTGACAAATATTGTCATGCAGCAAGCTGATTAAAATGCCTTTAAAATTAAAAGCAGATGTAACAAAAGCCACAAGAATCTTGTTATCGCTTATAAACAGTAAATTAATATTAATTAAACAAGAGTAAGTTTTCAGCAGTTCATGCAGAGCATGCAAATCCTGCTGTTAATTCATTTTCCACCTTATGACTGGAGAAAGTTACAATGTTGCTCTTCACGCAAATTGTGGCTTTTTGCGATTTAACAGTTTTACCAAATTCCGTAAAATAATATTACTTCAACAGCAGGGCCAACAGCCACTTAATTATGTAAAAAAACCCCCAAACCAACACATCAAAACACAAACCCTCTGGATTCCAGAGCCAGCTTTCACCAGGCAGGGGCCCAGCTCCTCTGGGGAGCCATGGCACTTTGTGGGAACAGGGCCATCTTCTCAGGAGAACCAAGATATGGCCACTCCGAATCATAACAAAACACAGATCACATCTGCAGGCTGAGCTGCATCCCACTGCACGATGTTCACACAAGAACGAAGAGCAAAAGCAGATCTGCATTTCCTCACAAGAAAGCTGCTTTATAGATAGGTATCTGTCAAAAACTTATATGACTGCCATGATCCTCATATTAAAAAACTTACACTGTTAATGCATCTATTCATGTAATACTATTTTAAGGTAAGCAAAATACTATCGTCTTAATTTAGGCAGAAAATACATCTGATCTACACTAAAATTCAAGAGAAGACATGGTATGACCTAGAAGCATGAATCCAAAGATTATACTTGAATGATGCCTTCAGCTGAAACAATTTCAGAACCCATCACCTTTGGACTTTAGAGTTCAGTTCACATGCATGCTACTTTGCATTCAGGATCTCTCTTATGTACAGATTTTGTCTCCCAAGATAAAATGGTTTAATTTTTTTAATTTTTATTTTTTGAGAAATACAGTTTGGCAAGAAAAAAAAACTAGGGTAAGAAAGACCGTTACTGCTTTTTTCTTCTATTTTACTTGGTCAGGTATAGAAGAGGGAGAGCCTGTGGGGGGATTGGCCTTTGTTTCTCTGCTTTTATTCAATTATATTAGAGCTGAGGCTCCACATTTTGGCACTAATTGAAAAAGACTTGCCTTTGTAAAGGCTTCAGGGCAAGCAGTTTTGCTGTTCTACCCGTTTGTCATCTTTCTTATTTTATTTTACTTGACTTCACAGAACAGAAATCAAATCCTGATCACAGAAGCTATCACAGAGCAAAGAACAAACTCTTCATCAAGGATTATGTGCATTTAAGCATGATAAGAAAAACCATTTTGGAACTGCATTTAGCTGCAGAAGTAACTCAGTATAGAGATACAGGATACAACACAGCATACAAACAGATTTTCAGGCAGCTACTGGTAATGTTCAATGAGCAATTACACAATAAATATAGCAAGAGCATGGAGATAAATATTTCACGAACAACCCATGGCCTGAAGATTGTTCACCAAAAATATTTGAGAACAGTAAGCAAATGATCAAGTGATTAATCTGTGGAACTTTTTTTGTTGTTGTTGTTAAAAAGTCACATGTGTAAGTGTTATCATCTAATCACAGCAATGAATCTGGTCAACTTCCTCTGTTGTAACTTTTCTTCTTTGGATCATAGCAACCCCAAAATAAAAAAATTGGGGAAATGTAAAGGGGAAATGCAAAGGGGAAACAAGGAAGGTAAAGAAATACTCTATCTGACATAAGCCAACATCCAAGGGAAGTAGAAAGATACATCATAAAGTCTGCCATTAGTTTCTTGTCAAGATAAAAATACTCTGCCTCAGAACATTTGGTCTTCAAACATGGGTGAAAGTCTTTCATCAGCTCTCTCCCTTTCCTTTCACTGTAGCTAAGTTTGTTTTAAGACTTACGTTTCTCTATGGAGTGGAAAATCCAAGAGGACCAATGGGAAGAATCAAGTGTTTTCACCAGTCTCTTCCTTTCCTAATTAACATTTGATTCGATAACAATTTGGGAATGGAGTGAATAGAAGGAGAGACATGGTTACCTAGCTGCAGATCTCAAATGTATAAAGAACCTCAGTGATGTAAGTAAATACTAGGCATGCTTGAGAAACCATCCAATGTTCCACTTACCAGAAAAGACTAATGGTGGATGACGTTTCCAGAAATACAAGCTTTGAATATTTTGGGCCAATGAGGCATTTGGCCCAAACTAGGCCTAACCTGTTGGCTTCATCAGGAGCTAAAGCTCCTTCATCAGGAGCTGACAACACCCAACCCATCTATGCTGAGCACCTTGCAGGATATGAAAGAATTTGACAGAATGTCCACCTTCCATATACTTAGAAGTGCCAAGGAGCAATAAATAACTCAGACAATGAAGTGTAGTCACTAACCACCATTCCAGTACCTCAGATCTCTTCTGCATCTGAACAAATCTTTTCAGAATCACATTTCTCCTCTCTGAATAAATACTCCTGAAGAACAATTAGAAAATAATTAAATGACCTCTCTGATACAGGCAGAATGACCCCAAATATGCACTGCAAGGAATAAAAAAGCCTGACTACACAAAATGTAGTCATTTGCCCCTTTGTATAATCATCATGGGGAAGACAGACCGCAGGAAAATTCTCCCCTTCATTCTTTTTCCAGCCAAGTTTATTTCCAAGCCTCTCCACTTGCTTTCCTGCCCAATGTGGTGAAGCTTCTTGAGAATCCCGTTTCCTCAGCTGGTGGTCCAAATGTAAGAGCCTTCCTGACTAGCTGTTACCTGTTACCCACAATGAAAGAATTTTTGTGTAAAAACGTTCTCTTTCTATACTGCTTGTCTTCCTGTGGGAGGCATAATTTTAGATGTTAATGCCCTCCTCATATCTGGCCTTTAGTGATCTTTAAAAGTAGACTGTTTTCACAGCCCACTCCCATAGCACACAGGGGTGTCAGGATGACCAGCAAGACACAGGCAGCTGCGCAGCTTTGCTTTCTGCTCACCCTCTTCACTAAGAGCAAGCTAGACACCTGCTCCCTCTAGACGATATCTAGAATGATCTCAGGTAAAAATTAACAGATTCTGATACGAGCAATGTCTGACAATCAAAGAATCAAAACACTCACCATAGTTAAAGTCAAAAAATGAGAGGCTAGAGATTTCCCTGCATAAGCGAGAACAGAATTTCCAATTCTAAATCTATCCTGCCAGAGGGAGAGGAAGTGTCTATCTACTAGAAAATGATTTTTCTCTTCATCGAAGATATGGTCTTGTTAAGGAGATAAAAGGGCTGCTTCTGTCTCAGCTATCTCAGTGAACCTGTTGTCTGTATATGAAATGTTCCCAGTGGTATCCTATGCAAATCCAAGACCGGATTTTTAACCTAGTAGACACCAATTCTCGTTATAGTTCACATTTCCAAATGAATAGTCTGAATTATCACAAAGAAATTATCATGACCTCTCCCAATTTCTCAGAAAATTTGGAAAATCTGTGAAGTCCAAAACTTAAAAGGCAACCTTGAAGAAACACAAAACCTACTTTAAAAACTCTTGCTACTTCTAGCATTAGCTCATATTTTATAATGGATGAGCTTTGCAGTGCCAGCCAACCCAGAGTCAGAAAGCTGATGAACAGGAGGTAACTCAGACAAAACATAAGATAAAACTTTCTATTGCAAAATAAAAAGTCTCTCTCTTCCCTTCCTTTCCCAGACCTGATTAAGATATGGATGAATTAATGACCCAGAAGAACAAGGAAATTTGAAGTAAGGGTGCCCGCTTCCTGATTGCGGCTATTCATCATTTTCCCAGCCTTTCTGGAAGTATTTTGAATAGGTTAGAGGGACAATGAGCTCTCCATTGCTCTTCCATCTTGGTTACCCCTAGGCTCAACAGTTCAAACTAAACAGAAATCATTACAGAAAGACATTACGTCTCAACAGCCTATACACAAAATAAAAGATTACTATTAATGCAGTTCTTTGTTGGCAGTCATTACATTACAATAACTGCCACACAACTTGATGCTCTAATTAGTAGCAGTCTCTGCAAGGAGCTCAGAAGTGTTTAAAATTTAAGTTTGGAGTTTCCTTTAATCTTTAATGGTATCTTCTGGAACGAGACACACTCTGTCCCATCGCTGGTATAGCATCTTTCTGGCTAAGCAGTCTTCAGCTTTGCCACTAGAATTCATATGCTGGGCAAGGGGGAGGGAGAGGAAAAAAAACACAGGAAAACATTTTAATTCCATTTTTAAGAAAAGGGGAAGTGCTTAATTGGTCAAGGCTTGCAAGTCTCCTCATCCATTTTCTTCCTAGCATGTGCATCCTCCATTCCCTGAACCAAATAGCTCACTGGCAATGCTTATGAATGCTGAGCCAGCAGAACAGCATTTTCATTTGGATTTTACAGCACAGCCATATAACCTATTTTAGCCATGTCATTTACATAAAAATATTCTGCTATAACCTACATATTACAGGGAAAGAGAGGGAGGGATAATGCACCTCTATCCTTAAAGAAAGGGATACAATTAAAAAAAACCAAACCAATAAACAGAAAATGTGGCAACCATATGTTTTCCAGACTGTGAACTCCATAGCTTTAATCAATTTTTTGCTTTGTGTCTTTTTTTTTTTTTTATTTTTTTAAGAGGAAGCACTGTATAGTACCTGAATTTATCAAGTCCTGCCGTGTCAGCATCAAAAGGAGAACAGTGGAATCTGGAATTGAATGTGTGGGAGGACGCTGAACACGTGAAAGGGGAAAGGCAAAATCAAGATTTGTTTGAGGCCTTCTAAGCCCTACAAATCTGCCACTAGAAAAGCAAATACATTAGGGCACTCACCACAACAAACCAGTCTTGTATCCGATTTGCACATTGCTGTCAATTAAAAACTAGAAAAAACTAAACCAATTGAAAACCATCCCCTCCCCACCTCCTGTATCACAGATGGATGTAACAAAACCTGCCTGTTTTTCCTCCATTTCCATAGTCAAGTCTGTGGCTCCCTCTAAGGGCTAAATCGAGCTCCGCAACAGCACAATCTGCAGCTGGATCAGAACGATCATTTCCCTGAAGCTGCTATTCCCTTACAAAGTATCACATAGAGCAAGAATGAGTGTATGTTTTTCCAGACCTTCAGACCTTCCTTTTCCATACAGCACTAGTATCAGTAAATCAGACTATGGAGTGTTTTGGAGCATGGACTGATTTTGTGTGTTTGCCATCTTCTCTGTACTGGTTCAAGACTGATATTTCTACAAGGCACTGCCATAATAAAAAAAATAAAAAAAAAAAAGAAAAAACTTGAGGTCTGTATAGCAAAATAGGAATGAAATAGATACATTAAAACCTCATCTTAAAGAAATTAAATACAGCAGAAGAGCTACAAACCAATTAATAAGAAAAGAAGTCTTATCTTACTCTCAGTCACATAGCTGTAAGTGAAGTGATGCTAACTTGAGATTTTAATGGTGCAATGATGATTTATAGTGGAAGCAGTCTCATCAGATAGCTGTTTTTTTTCAAAATTCAAATCTGTTACTCCTCAGCCCCCCACAGAAATCAGAAAATCCCAAATACAGATAGCACTGACAAGAAGGAAAGAAAAGGGACAGACACTAACCCAGAGAAAATAGTATTTGAAGTCCAAGGCTGCACACAGTAGAGTGATCTGTCATTACTGTACTCTTCCAAGGTTAATTCTGTACTCTACAACATTACTTGCCCTTCAGAAGAAGTCACACCAGCGCTTATTTTTGCCTGGCGGCGTGGCAATCCTACCCAGCCAAGATTACTTTAGGCCTATTCCTTTGTGTTCTGTGCTACAGCTGTTGTACACACGATTACACTGGAGCCTGTAATGCCTTCATGGTTCAGTACAATTTATCAGAGATTTGGGAAGCTGGGTAGAAAGGGCAGCACTCCAATTTTTCTTCAAGTTGATAGTAGGTATTTGAAATTCTGACCTACATTACAAAGGTCTGAGGTTAATACAAGTTTGCCAACTTTAAGTTTAGACTTGTTTTAATTTTAATACCTCTATAGTAACAGACATGGATGCAACCCAAACTAGAATATTACATACTTGATGTTTATTACCATTAATACACTCACAAAAGCAAGACACATCAAAGAGCTGGCAAGTCTCATTGTAATTTTTCAAACGCAGAACAAAACATCTACCATTAAAATAATTCAGAGTGAGAGCTAGTACAGTAAACCAAACAGAAAAAAGTCAAGCTTCCTTGAGTGAGTTCATCTGAGAAACATGATACACAGGCTTGCAAGCAACAACGAGTGTCCCATAAGCCAAGCACTGTAGAGAGATACTTTGCAGGGGAAGGGCAGAAAAAGAAGGCAAAACACTCACACACACTGCGGTTAACTAAAACAGTTCTCAGTACTCCACCATCCTCTCACTCAGATTCAATTGGTATATATCTTATTTACAGAACAATAGTCAAGCTCTTCAGGTTGGACCCTCAGTTACAAACGGGGTGTACTTGGTTGGTAGACAGCAGGCTCTACTTAGGAAGCAATTACAGCTCACTAAGTGTCTGTAGGGACATAGATTAAAAGGCCCACTGGCAGCAGTCTCCAAGGAATTTCTTACTTCAAAAAGATACACAGAATGCACTGCCCCTGCTCTCTTATTTACACTTCCTTGCTCATGTCAGATCCTGATGTTATACCTCACTGTAGTAAACACGACATGTGCTTACATTGCATACTGCAGTTCAGTTTGGTGCTGTTTAAGTACAGAGTACATCAGTCCATCTGTTTCTCAGCAGAAGTCTCCATAGCTGAGGGCGGCCATCCATGCCTCTTCAAAGCAGAACTGGTTGCCTTTCGAGTCCTGACTGACAGCCTTTTCTTAAGGGTCTACACACCTTTCCTTTTTATTGATTTACCTCTACCTGATCTTTATAATGAACTGTTAACCTAGGACAAAACTCCAAGTAGACAGCTACCTGAAGAATACTGGTATCATCTGCTCTTCTTCCCCTGTCCCTCAGCACAGCCCTTTCCAAGACCCAGCTGTCTGCATAATGACAGGATACATATCTTCAAGCAGGAATTCAATATTCTCCTTTACATGAGTTATTTGCTTTGCGTATCTGTAAAGCCCAAGAGACCTTTGGATTCCATGACCTAGTTCCTATGTGAAATTATTCCAGCATTTGGTACATTTTCAGTGAAATTCATTACAATAAGCTACCCAAGAGATATCGCGCTCTAAATTATGTGAATTTCTTCTCTCAGATATATATCAATTTATGAAGATGCTCACTGACTTCACCTTTTTCCATCTAACCATAAGTGCATCAAAATGTATCATGTGAGAGCTAATTTTCTTTAATATACTCCCTGGTACAATTTAGCTGCGTTACGTATAATGCAGCAATCATATCATATCAACTTCACATCATATTAGACACTGCATTATGGCAGCTAAATTGATTACTTGTGTAATTGAAGGCCACCAATAGGAAAATTTTTAATCATTTAAATGACTCATCAGCTTTATATATAAAATGCCTTGCTTTAGTGGCATCATGCAAGTGATTTTCTTTCAGGGCATAGCACTTTGCCCATTTAAGCCACTTCTTGTCATCTTTGTTGGCAATAGAATCCTACAGATTTACAAAAGGCAAAGCACATTCTGCACACAGACTATATAGGATTTGACTATCAGACTCTCTTTTGCACGACCTGATTCAGCTATAGAAGGCTAGTTGCCATTCTGAATTGCAGCAACAAACTTTTGATGATTTCTGTTTTGGGTTTTGTTTCTGGTGGGGTTTTTTGTGGATTTGGTTTTAATATTTCACTCACTGAAAGAGGCTAGAATTTTCTTTGTTTTCAAGGGTCAGCTAAAAAAAAATCCACAAACACCTTTGTCATCATATTGTTCTTTAAAGCCCTTTAATTTTCAGCTTCACTTGCTGTCCAGCTCCTAAGGTGGCAAAACGTCTGCCACAGGAAATCCGTAACTTTCTGCTGCAGATCATATTCAGTGCTTTCCATGTCTTGACACTGAGGTGCTGTTCAAAAGGTTTAAAAAGCAGTCCCTAAAGCATTCTGAAAATCCTTCCTTTTTACTTCATAGCGTTTTTAAGACCTCTCCACTCCTGTCACATACTGTGGGACAAAGAACAGCTCAGGACATTGTTAAGACTTACTTGATTTTTTTTTTTTTTTTTTTTTTTTTTTTTTTACTTTTTACTCTAATCATCTTCACAGTTTCAAACCACAAAACCTGGATTAAGCCGCTGACTCATTTTCACAATACAAGCCTTAGCAGCTTTGGCATTCATGTCTGTGCTCCATTCACCTGACAGAAAAGACACTCTTCAAAGCTATTTGCAAAATCATGACAGATCCAACTTTCACAATAGGGATGTGCCCCTATCAATCCCTTATGGCAGACTTATGAAGTAAGAGCTCTGTTTCTTCTCATTCTCTCTTCTCATATCCTCAGTCATGACAGTCACCTCCTCATTCTATTCCAAGTGCCACGCAGTGCAGTTCTTCACGCTTTTGTTTATTTTCTCCGCTCTTCTAAGCTTCTACATTTCTAATGCTGCTTCCAGTGCTAAGCCTCTACCCACTGTCAGTAGCTACTTCCTGAGAAAGAGCTCAAGTAAATTCATCCCTGCTCCTCTTGCTGCAACAGAGGACTGTACTGTCCCTGTGGTATCCCACTTATCCCCTCTCCCAACAGGAAGATGAGCCCCTCTACATTCCAAATGAGCCAAATACACAGAGGTAATACACTTTATTACATTAAATACATTATAGCCAAAAAATTACTAAAGTAGTCACGTGACTGAGGAATTTCTTCCTACAGAAACTCTTGCTTTGGCAAAACTGCCACTGTACTATACAACCTAGTTCCTGCAAAGAGACAACTACCATACATTGGCCAGATTTTCCAGCCATTCTCAAGTAACAATGGATTCAAACAGGTTATGGTTATTGCTCCAGGTCTTTCTTTCCTTTTACTAAGTCATCTTAAGCCACCTACATATTCAGAGGTTTCCAAAAATAAGATCCTCTCCAATTGCCAAACAAGATTATTTTTATCAGCACATCTTAGAATTCTTTAAGTACCTCTTTATCTTACCATCAGGCAGTGAGCATGCTGTTGAGGTGGGAGACAGCGTACTAGTACTGTTTCACATTTTTATCCTCTCTCACCACTACCTGTATGGATCATCAGCAGTTCAGATCTCTTCCATTCTCTGCAAAGTATTGAATGACAGAAACTGCTGTCAGCTGTCCTGAGAAATCTGGAGGAAAGCTCAGTTAGCTGCTGCACCTCAGTTATCAAAATGTGCTCCAGTCATGGGCACAGTCATGCCTGTAATGGTTAGTCTCCAGTTGAAAGTCACTCACAGGTCACTGCAGCTGCCTATAGGTCCATTTCCACTACAGCTGGAATAACTACAGCTCCTTGAAATTTGTTAGCACATTACTGGTTGAGTTCCTGTGATATTTTCAGGATTCTGATGTCTCATACCAAAGTTTACTTACCATATTCTACACTAGTATTTACCATGCTAATAGGTCCTGTCTTCTCTTCCACAGACCACTTGCCCTAACTACACAACCAAGTAACTCAGAGGTCTCCTCCATCCCCACTGCCATGAACTCCAGAAGCCTTAACTAACTGTTCTGATCCAGACTACAAAGAAACTCTGTTTTTTCCTTAGCCTTCTTTCAGTCCTCTCCTAACAAGTTCAATGTCCAGGCCAGGTTGGCACACAATCTTATGACCACTGTCTGTGCAGCCTGTGGCCCAGCTCTCCATACTAGCCACTGGGCTTCCATAGAATCTGGGCTTATGCTGCCCCTGAGTGTGTTGCTAAACCTGTTAGGTAGAAAAGATCATTTATTCCTCACAAGAGCAAGCAAGTAGATCAGATCAGTTTATGGAAGTAAAGGTGAGGCATCCAGGAATTTAGTCATTCCTAAGTTCTCATAGTTAGCATAACAAACTGCCATCTGGCTCAGACGCCGAACTATGGAGGAAGACTTAGTCCCTCTGATTAGACTGGTGAAATGTGATTTATTTACTAGAGGAGGGAATTTTTACATTAATATTGTTCTGAGTTTCAACTGAGTCATCCAGTAAGTTGCATCTTATAGACACAAGCAGCTCTTTGATTAAATTATCCTGATAATCATTAGTCTTACAGCGAGACTAGTCATAGAATAACATGAAGCTGAAGGCCCAGGTTAGCAGGAAGTTTTTAATTTTTCTCTACTGGCACCACAAACATTTCTTTGCAAACTAAATTAACCATCAATTCTGAGTGCTAGAGTGCTTCAGCAACTCCCATGAAGCCACTCCATTTTCTCCAAAGAAATTCAGAAAGGTTATAGATCTGTTACATCCAGCCTTAAGAACAAATGCTACATGGACGACTGGGTGAAGTTTTAATGGCCTGTGATGATCAAGACAATCCAATAGTCCCTTCTGGCTTATTTACTATGAATCTATAAACTCACCCAGGAGTGAGACAGACTGCTCCCGAGTGGAGCTGTCACCAAACAGCACAAAGGAGTTAGCACTTAAACACAATAACTGCCAGAAGGCACTAAAGTAATGCAGTACTTGTGCTGATAATTTTATTTAGTCTTTACTTTGATCATATAAATTAATAATCCTTATAACCATAACTATTATAGAAATTAAAACAAAGCAGCTTTCTATCCCTCTCCAAAATTTATTGGATTTTCTTGCAGATTTGTCACCAGAGTCTTTCCTTTGTTGGCCCAGCTGCTAATGAAAATATAGACTGAAGCAAGCACTTAACTTTACGCTGTATAGTCAACTCTGGTAAAGCCAATGGGGTTAGCTGGAGTGTGTAGTATTAAAAACTTTGTAGGTCACTGAAGAAATGGGATCAGACACTGCATCTTCCGTGAAAAAAGCCCAATAAGTACATGGGAGTATTATGCAACATGTGGGGGCATAGGGAAATACAGGCCAAATTCTTATCCCCAATATAGCTCTTTGGAATCCACAGGGACCACACAACCAGCTTAGCTAGTTTCCAAAGGACTCTCCATTCCATAGGTTGTGTTGCTCCATACAGTCTATACAGCAGCTCACAAAAACAAGCAAACGTATCAGCTGAAGGGCAAGCTACAAGGCATCGGCAGGATGCTATAGAACAGATGGCTTATTTAGAGAAAAGATGCATACATGCAGGTCCCTTTGGGCCAAGAAAAAGTAGGTAGAGCACTATAACAACCTTGAGGCTTCTCTAGGCTACACAGGAATTTGAATTGCCACAACTTCACTCCAGGCGCTTCCCACAGAGCCCAAGGTTATAGAAAGAGTTCAGCTCAGCTAAACTGAAGACTAAGTCCTTGAGATTGTCATTTATTGCATTTTCTTCCTTTCTATTTAAGCCTCTTTTCATATGATTCTACAGAAATAATAAGAGAACATATTTCTTTAGCTGTTATTGTTCCATTACAAAAATGCTGCATTAAAACTTTGTATTTTCTGGAAATAAAATCATAGAACCATAGAGTGGTTAAAGTTGGAAGGGACCTTGAAGATCATCTAGTTCCAGCCACCCTGCCCTGGGCAGGGACACCTTCCACTAGACTAAGTTGCTCAAAGGCCCATTCAACCTGGCCTTGAACACCTCCAGGGATGGGGCATCCACAACTTCTCTGGGCAACCTGTTCCAGTGTTTCAGCACCCTGACAATAAAGAATTTCTTCCTAATAACTAATCTAAATCTACCCTCTTTCAGTTTAAAACCATTCCGCCTCATCCTACTGCTACACTCCCTGATAAAGAGTCCCTCTCCATCTTTTCTGTAGGCTCCCTTTAGGTACTGGAAGGCTGCCATAAGGTCTCCCCGGCGCCTTCTCTTCTCCAGGCTGAACAACTCCAACTCTCTCAGCCTGTCCTGATAGCAGAGGTGCTCTAACCCTCTGGTCATCTTCGTGGACCTCCTCGGGACCCACTCCAACAGGTCCATGTCCTTCTTATGTTAGGGTCTTCATAGCTGGATGCAGTACTCCAGATGGGGTCTCGTAGAGCAAGATGCACAATATTTGCATTCTCTAGGAGTGATACTACAGATGTTCATTATCTAGAACAGGGAATAAATAGCCTATTTAGAAAAAAAACAAGCTGCAGGAAGATACAGATGGTTGGTATAGGAAGTCATTTTAAAGTCTGCTTTAAAATAAAAGGGAGAAAGGAAGAGCTAAGAACATTACAAACTAAAAATAAAATAAAGGAGACAGACTACACCCTGGTTTAATAAAGCTAAATCCCAGGTTTTAGCCACAAAAATAATATTGTAATCTGGATCTGCAATCAGAAACTCTTCTATTAGAAGGATTCCTTTATGGCTTAAGGACTACAGCTGCTGGACAGGTGGAAATTCTGAAATTGCAACCAAGATCCAGACTTTCATGATGTTTGTCTCCCAGAAATTCATAAACTTCTAGATTTACTATGGCCTATTATCCATTATGAACATGTTCTCTTTTTTTAATTCAACAGCGGGTTGAATACAAAGGCGGTTCTCCATGACTGATATATTATTGTATTTTGCAGCTCTTATATTTCAAGAAAATAGCTCATACCATTAGTGATACCTGATCTTCTTGCAAGCAAAGGTATTTTGTGGTCTTTGCTAAATGTTAAATAAGCAAAATCATACATAAGGATATATTTCTGTGTTTATACACTCCTTTACCATACCAGTATTGTAAAAAAATTATATATGCAACTCCACTTTAAAAGAAAAAACCTTGATCTCATAACTTTTTATGTCTAATGATATATAGTCATCACTGAAGTGGAATGAGATGAAGAAAATCCACAACAATCTCAGAAGAATACAAGCAGTTCTGAGAATCATAAATACTTGCACATACCCTTCCTTTTCCTTTTCTCTTAAGTTCATGTGTACCAGCAACAAATCTTTTTTGTGGATTTAAAATGCATTTAACAGGCTCTTCTATGCCCTACAAAGTCAGGTAGGTTCAGGTAGTTTCAATTATTTCATATGTTTTCTTTAAAAAAAAAAAAAAAAAAGAAAAAAAGAATACCAATGCAAATTTTTTTTTAGTTTCCCAGCAATTTTATAATACCATAAGCAAAATGCACTAGCCCTTTTCTCTGAACAAAGAAGCTACTGGGTTGCTTTATTGCTCTTCAGATATCTATTTAAGAACAGGCAACTCTTCTCTCAAATTATTTAGAAGAGTATTTCATGAAAAGACTCAGGAAGATATCACAAGGAACAAGCATGGTTGGGTTCTCTGCATCTTCTAGAGTTCCTCTAAAGGTCAGCCGGAATGATCCTCCAATATCGCTAAGCAAGGACTCTGGTCACTTTTTATACAGCTGAGTATCTGCTATTGACCTATCTGCTTCGTTCCCTTGATGTTAGAATATTCACTGCCTCACGAGGCAGAGAGCTGGGAATAGAGCACCAAGTCAGAATTGATTCAGTGGGCTCTGAATCTGTCTCTTAAGCTTGTGCAACTGAAGGAGAACCAGTCTAAAAAAACCCAGCTCTTAATGAAAATTACAGGAAGCAAACCCTCAAATACTCAGAGGACCTAAGAAAAGAATTGACACCAAAAATTAATCTCAGCAGTGAAGAAGTTCCTCTGATGTCCATTATAAAAGGAACAGCAGGTTTTATACAATAATAGGTAATTAAAAAGTGGCATAGAAGATATTGAATATTTCACTAATATCACATACTACCGTGCTGTTTGAATTCTGGAGTCAAATATGAGTTCTCTGAGCCTGACAGAGATAAAGTACAAACAACTGAATCTAATGCCTGCTTTTAAACCTTTTCCTTGAGCAATAAACATACTAATTGCAGAAAGCAGGATCTAGCTTTTCTTTTGTGCTGTACATGCTGTCACACATGGATGGAAATAATTAGAGATTATCAGAATGGTTTTGTCTAAAAAGAGTTCTGTGAAAGCCTAAATATTTCAGGGACTTATCAATAAACATTTCATTAAGAAAGGGTGGTTGAGGCTAGGCCTAAGTATGAAAGTGAGACATTCTCATTGCACTAGCCCTAATATCAAAGTCTTTGATGTACCTGGATGAAGTCTCGTTTAAAACCTACTCTCAGCAGATAGCAGGCAGAAGTGTACATTTGCCCATTCCCAAACTGGCTTTACCAGCCTAGCACAGTCTTCTAGTTGAAATCCCTAGGTTTCAATTCCAGAGGTGACACCCCATTACAGCTCTGGTTGTGGAAACAAAGATGAAGCCAAAATCTTCCCAATGTAGAAGAAAACGAAATGTCAAAACCCAAGTTGGTGTTGTGTAGCCAGCTGCTATTGTAACATGTTATGAGGCAAATTATCTTTTTACTGAACCAGATAGGAAGAATGAAAAATCTATAGCTAATTTAAAGTCTGCCTGGTACACATAACACCCAGAATATTTTGCAAATGCATAGTGGCAGAACATTTCTCCTGAACAAGGCATTTTCTCAGTTACCCTCCAAATCATTAGTGATACTCCTGTAACCATTCTTGACCAATGTCCTGAAGGAAAAACGATTCAAAAGTGACTTACATGGACGGACAGACATGACACCTCCCAGCCACAACAGAGCTAGGGAACCTACAAGAAAAGTGACTATTTCTTCTCCTCCTTG
>VFFE01008282.1:3831897-4029334 GCA_008921705.1 Burhinus oedicnemus | reverse complement strand
CCCCCCCCCCCCCCCCCCCCCATTTCTTTTTTATATGAATAAACTCTCACAGTTAACCAATGACAGCCCAGGATTTCACCCATGCTATACATTACAGCCAGAGAATCAATGAATGGAAATCTGACCTGTATTTATGATAATAAAGGGTTCCTAAGTAAAAGAAGGTTGTACTAGTTAGTAATTACACTTGTCCTTTGGTCACGCAGATCCACAGTTCTTGCCCCACTGAGCAGAGCTCAGGAGCATGCACATTAAGACTGCATAGGTTTTACTACCTTAATTCAATTCACAGATTTCTAACTCACTACAAGTCAGTTTACTCATTGCCTCAATATTCCAGGGAGAGAGGAAAGCATTAACCCTGTTTTAGCCCCTTTAACTAAAAACTGCAAAGAAATAAATCTTGTCACACAGCAGGTCAGAAGCAGCTCTGTATGTGTAAGTCTATGCAATGGACTTTCAAGCAGCCTGAGAGCTTCACTGGCAGCCCCTGTACAAAACCACCAGACTTCCAAATAAACATATACAATAGCAAGAAACAGTATCACAATAAAGGCTTATGCTGGTCCGCTACAACAGAAGTACAACACTGCCAAATTAGAAATGAAACTCAAGAGCGTGAACGACCTTCTGGACTGAAGCCACAGCAACCATTTTGTCCCAACACCACTCCTTAAAATGTTATGGGCGTGAAAGATAATAAATCCAAATCCAGTGTGCATGGAATAGAGCTACTCTTTAGCACACAATAATTTCACCAACATCCTGAGATTAATGGCGCTTATGACTTACAGCTAATTTGAATTTCTTCTGTGACACTGCTACAGCACCAAACGAGGCTAGGAATAGTATTTTGACAACTCTGAGAAATGTTAGTATGTGGGCCAGTAAAAGTGACTCACACAAAATAACAAACCAGAACATTACATCGCTACCACCAACTTGAATCTTCACATGCAAGCTTTCTGACTAAACTTAAATCCAGCCAGGATCACAAACTATCACATCTACTCCTGTTAGTCATTTCTTTGCCTTCCAGAAGCATCTCAAAAATGAGGACTGACGTGACTGGTATTTTTCATCTGTCTTTTCTTAAAAAGGGGAGTTTCTTTCTGGTCCCTAAAATCACAGACTTCAGTTCCTTCAGGTCTCTGTCCATCATAGAAAAACTCCAGATAAGCTTCTTTGAAACGTGAGTCAAGGGAAAGAGAGGATAATGGTGGTGGTTTTTTGTCAGTTGAAGATATTCAGACATCTGCTGCTTTTCCATTTGGTATTTTTATTCTGTACTAAAAAGCATAAAAATCTGTGGGTGTATGTATATTTTTATTGCACCAGCACCACACAAAACAGGAAGCAAGAAGTGGTGCATAAAAATTACAGCAAGGGAGAACAGATACCGACAAAGTTATTGAAAAATTAATAGGCTTGAAGGATCTAGGTACTTCATGAAAAGGACAACCCTCCTATCCCTGAAGTACTACAAAGTGAATTCAAGTAGTAAAGATGGGACAGGAAACAGACTGGCTTGAGTACTAAATTCAGCTTTTCATACTTAACCCTTTATTTGCTAAAAGATACCATCCCTTTCTACATCTTATTTTTCATCATTTTGGTCAACACGCTTTTCCTTGTAGAGTTCCCTGATTATTCATTGTCAAAACACAAACACTGAAAGGATTAGAAAAGTGTTTATAACATTAGCCCTTACTCTTCTCAGTAGATACTCATAAGCAGACTTTCGAAAGTAATTTGATCTTCAACAGAGGTGTTACCTAGATGCATTCTCTAAGGTTCTCAGTCAGTTTACAGTAAGTATAGACACCACTGTTTCCAAGTAAATATGATTACTAATCTGCTTAAAACTGCATGGCATTAAGTGAATCCTGGACCCTGGATGATGCTTTATACAAAAAAGTACAGTCACATACAACACAAGAAGATGAAATTGTGTTACTACAAATTTAATCACCTCCACATTTTCATATGATGGGAAGACCCTATTCCAGAGAAAGATAAAACTTACAACATGGGCATGTGACCAAAAAAACCCACCAAAAAACCCCACCAAACGCACAACTTGAACATAACCAGAGAAAAACTTTAACGACCCAAAGTTTGAAGAGCTTATCTCTAAAGTGAGTGGGACACTTAATTACACATACAGAAGGAGAGACAATCACCTTTTCCTTGGCAGCCAAGGAAGAAAAAAGGTCCAAAGAGATGTCACAGCTAGCTGACCTTGTTTACACTGAACCATGGCTCCAACTTAATGCAATCCATTTTCAAGCAATTCATTTAAAATCTTTGGTAGAAGTGTCTCCATTATGAGCATAAGAGTTGTGGGTTTTAATTTAAATTAGGAATACCAACCTAAGTAAGTCTGAAAATGAAATAAGAGTATTCAGATGGCCCGCTGCCTCAGTTTCATAAAGTGAGGACTTTTTAATGCGTAGACAAGCTTTTGGTAGCCAAATTCTTCTCATAATATCGAGCATGTATTGGTAAAAACTGCTTGAAAAGAAGTAGCAGTGACAGCAGCAATTCATACACTCTTTCATTGACAAGTCCTTTTTTGCCATCAAGAAATATTGTACTTAATTTGAGACATGACCGTTAGGTACATCCCGATACAACCCTCACCAAATTGCCAGAACTCCAAACATGGCCCCTAAATATCCACAAATTTGGTCTCCAGCATGTGCGTTACGATCAGAGTGCTCCAGATACATAATAAAATTTTTCCTGGATTTAGGGATATCTGTAGTCCACTCAGAGCTGGAATTACAAGAGAACTGTAAAGCATCAAGAAATCCAAAACAAACAGCATGCTCAGGTCACATCCAAGGTACACCAGAACACATACAGTAAATCCAGAGCACAGTAGATGTGTGTGCTTCTTTCCAGGATATCTTGGACAAAACTCCAGTAACTGTGGTTACTTTTTGTTTTTACAGATAAGAAAAAATAATCATTTTCATAATAAATCAAAAGTGTACCTCTAAGCTCAGTAATGGTATTTGCTAATATGGATTCCCCAAAGTACTTCAGAGTAATCTGAATTGCAGAGAGTAATAAATCTTTAATGTCCTCTATACAGCTAGAGCAGCACTGCAGCATGCTAGAACTGCAGCCACATCTAGCACTGTGATGTTGTGCGCTACTCCCTGTGTGACGATATGCCCTCATGAAGAGCATGGGACTCGCTGTGGATATTAATGGGATGTTGTAGCTCAGCTTATTTCCAATTCTTTCCCCCAAAAAGTCTGCTGAAGCACAACCACAAGCCCTAGCTCTGCCCTCTGACGTTCTCACCCTCTGCTTCAACTGCTCTTCTTTCCCTTCTGCTCTGTTAGGTTTATTTTCATCATAGTTACAGAAATTTCATGCTGCGCAAGTAAGCTGATGATAGTTCCTTTTCTAAAAATCTTCTGATTTTCCCAAAATAACTGCATCTACTAGACCTGTGAACCAGACTAAAATATCCTTTCACTAGCATTCAAAGTCAGAGAAGAAAAACAATACCATATATGGAAGCACTGTACATTCCCCACTGTAAAGAATCCTTTCCAATAAGTCTTTATCTGGTATCTTACTACTACAAAGGTATCTACTGTCTAATTTTTTTCGGAAAGAGGCCAGTTTACTTGAACCTGCGATCAAATAAATCACATTTCCATCTTGTAAAAAATTAAAGCAGTAAATTAACCTTCAGATGAGAGATACATCACAACGCAAAATACTAGATTAACTTAAAGCAATCCATCAACTAAGAAAGAAAGAAACACTCCTCCATTTATTCCAGATAATGTCTTTTGCTGAAAATTTTCTCATCTGCAGAGAAAACAGTTTCTCCATGTCTGTCAGTCCTGGGACATATCTAGAAGATGAGGCATAAACATACCTCAGGTTCCCTAGGCAAAGTCCCTGATGACCAAGCTTTATTTCAGAAGCTGTACAGGCACACAGTCAGTCTCAGATCCAAACACATTGTCCCTCTCAGCAGCGTTGACTAGCTTAATGCTTCACCAGAGCACAGCTGGGGGCTCCTCTCACCACCTCTAACCAGTGACCCTCCACCAGGTTATTGATAAGATATTTTCTGATTTTTCAGTGTGTTTGTAAACTTTCCCAGCACAAAAATTGGTCTCTGTGCATTTGTACAGCACCTAGCGTAATCAGCACCTGATGTTCGTAAGAACCTTCTGCAATGCCTCTTACAACAGGTTTGCAGGATTATATTCAAATAGAAAGAGCATTTTAGCTTGACAGTGCTGTTCTATAAATTTGGATACCCATACTGTCTTATTTTGCCATAACTGATTAGTTTGCATATAAAAATCACAGTTCATTTGGCACAGCATTTCCATACCTGGCTGCTTGTCAGTGCTTTGTGCAATATTATGAAACTCTGTTTTCCCATTAGTATTCACTGCAGCAAGATGATGAATGACACTGAAGATGAGTTTATCTGATGTGATTTCTTACTTGTCTTCACCCATTTACTGTATACCTCATTTTGTTTCCTTTGTTGTCTTCAGTCTTTTACAAAGGAAAGCTATTAATTTTTTTTTCATTATTACTGTTTTCTACATATCCATGGAGTCTGATCCAGTGTTCCTTTGAAAAAATTCCCATTGACTTCAAAAGACACTGGAACTGGCCCCTACGGAGGTTAAATGCTTCTGGCATACCTAATACTGCAGTAACACCACCTACTCGTCCCCTCTGTACTTTGTACTCTTTTGGGGCATCACAGTTTACCATGTCTGCCCAGAAAATGATAATATTTGCCCCTCCTGCTTGCATTCCAGAAATGTCACAACCTCTGCCCGTGCTGACAGCATGTGGCAATCCGGCTTAAGACTCGGTCCGCACTATAGCCTCAATCAATAGCAGTACCTTTGATAACCAGAAGAGCTCAAGAACCAATTCATCTTGTGAGTCCCTAAACTGGCAGGAAGCTCTCACCATTTTATGACACGCAACTTAATCCATGACTGATCTTGGCCCCTTTTAAGCAGTCAAACATACATGCTGTATTTCTCCAGTATCTGTAGAACACATTTTTTCTGAATGTGACAATGCAAACAACTGATATACACATAAGCAATTTTCCACATTACAAGAGGTAATGTAGCAATCTTTACCTTAGGATTTTTATTTTCCAATTCATTTGCAACTTTGCAGAACATGCCATTACAATTAAAAAAAAAAAAAATTCCAGAAAGAATTCAACTCACCCTCCCTCTCTGTAAGCCCAGCCAAAGGGACCAGCTTTTTAATTATCTAGCAAGAGAGTCAGTAAAATGTCCCAACCTCCTTAACAGCATCCTCAGGCTCCAAACTCATTGCCAGATCACGTTTTATCTTTAAGAGTCAGTGATTTAAACTCCCTCCAGTGTTATAATCACCACAGTGATTATAGCTCCATGGTGCAGCAGTGTTTTAGAATCCTACAGACTTGGAGCCCACTAGTACTACCACAAATACCACAACACACTGCCACGCAGCACCACACTGGGAAGCTCAATCTGCTTGCTGGAACAATCTTTAAATAGTATTAACTGGCAAACAGTGTTTCTTCTAACTCATGCAATGCTAGGGGGCTGTAATGCATCCCAAAGAGAACACAGCACTTACTTTGTAAGCCATCCCATAACTGGCTCTTATTTGTTACAGGTTCAACCCTCCAATAGAGTAAAGCGGCCTGAAAAAGGCAACAGAAAAAAAAAATGTACATTTTTGAAACTACTGCTTGAAAAACAGCAATTTTTTTTCATAAGTTACCAAAAAAAAAAAAAAGAACATTCAAGAAAACATTCCACTTGATCACAAATAGTAAGCCAGAGATGACAGCTTCAGGGTTTAATGTTATTTTTATGGAAGAGAAAAGAATACTCCCACACGTTTCAGCCACACAACTTGAAAGGTGAGCATGAAGCAGAATAAGATGAGTTTGGATCAGACTTTCTTAAGTGCTTAGCACTCACCAGGTAAGATTCAGGCATTGATATAGTTTAGCCAGACTTTAGAAGTAGCTCCTAGGAGCCAAACACTTTTTAAACCTGGCTGGTGTACCTAGATGCCAATGAAGGATCCCATCTCTTGGATATCTGTCCCTTATTAGATTCAATAATCACTCTCCTGAGTGACAGTAGAGGGAAATTCAATATCAATTATTTTGAAGATCTGAAAGGTTCTCTCCCAGCATGATAATTACTGTGTTTCCATTTCTGTTAATGACATCTAAGAACTGGAAACACAAGCAGCAGTGGAGGATTAAGTAATTACAGAGTATTAGATGCATTTGAAGAGCAGGGTCACAGAAAAAGACAGAAGACGACGAGAGAGGGAGCGCGCTGTGGGGTGTTCATCAGCCTGAAAGCTATAAAATATCCCCCCCTTATTCACACCTTGCTAGCTGTAAAGGACAAAGGCTTACAGTACAGATCAGCTATTCTTTATTGTCCCCATTCTGGAGAGCTACAGCTTTTATGGGTAAGTAAAGCTCTTGTTAATTATAGATAGATATGATCTCTCATACGCGATTAATTTTCTCTCTCATATAGGAATTGCAAACATATGCAATAGAAAACTAATTTAGGATCATTTAAATATAGAAGTGTAGTTCTATGATAAATGCAGTACTACAGATGACCTGAAATTCTTGTGTGTCCTATTTCAAACAATGCTTAACACTTAAAGTCACATGAAAATTAAGGTTTGTTTAAAGAACACTAGCAAATTATGAGAACGGCACATGAAAAATGAACTTAAAGCATTGGAAAATTATGAGTTCTTATGAATTTAAGTGTTTTGAAGGGAACTAAAATTCATCATTCTCTATTGACAGTACAATGTTCATCAAAGCAAAGCTGCTCACATATGCCTCTGCATACTTATTCCACTTTGTCAAATGCTACTCAGAAGACTGGAACTGCATTTAAGTGGTCTGGCCTTTGAGTATATTTCTCTATGACTCAACTCTTAGTCTAGGTAAAGTTGGAGCGTAAGCTTTCAGCAACAATTGTTCCATGTGGAAGGAATGACATTCACACTGGATTTAACATACACCTTTGAGATTTTAATTTCCATTATTCTCCAGATCATTCAAAGGTATCAGGTAACTGGATCAAAGGGTTCAGCCTTCCGCCTTCATTCACATGATGGTAACTTACTCCACAATTAGACCTCATGACATCAGTGGAACTAATCTTAGTATTACTCAACATGTTTAAAAGTGAAATAATCTGTCTCTAAGTGGAGTATGACAACTGAGCAGCCATTTAAGGGTAATTACCTTCCTAGTTATTCAAGTGAAGTTAAACATTCCAGTAGCTTCAGGACACTGATAAAAAAGCAGGTCAAAATTTAATTTACAAGGACCTTGAACAGTCAGAGAGACAGACACAAAATGCAGGTGGACTAAACCAGTATTACACAGGTATCTTGGTATTGCTTCTGGCTAAACCAGCTCTGCTTGTACAAAGTTATTTCTGTAGGACTGACTTTCTATCACGATTCAGGTGGAAATAACTGAACTTGGTGGATTGTTTCTTCTCCTATTCCTACGTTGTTTATGTGTACCTGTCCTACTTTCCAAAGGATCTGTTCAGAAGGCTTATTCTTTTGAGATATTTGCTGATTGTGCCTCGGTTTTCATTTCCACTTCTGTTAGTGCCCTTTACAGCATGTATTTGGTCACACAGCACTGTTTCTGCTCCCCAAGTATGAAATTTTAGACAGGAGAATAATAAATGACAAAGAGAAACCTTCTCTTTCAGAAACAGAAACACTTCTAAGTACAGATTTGTCAAACTTTCCTTTTCAAAAGAAACATTCATTCATGTAAAACTATGTAACAATTCAGGAAATTTTTAGATGTGTTACCTTCCTTACAACTGAAAATATTAAAGCTAGCCTGGACAATTTTACAAATTCTTTGTGTGTGCAGTTCTCAGTATTCCCCAGCATCTTGCCACTTGCTTCAATAGCATTATACCCTTAATACATCAATACCATAGGGAAATCCCACAGCTGCTGCTTGTAATTCAAGCTTTTCTTTTTCCTTATAGATTTTTAAAGCATTGTGTCAGATGCACTTAAATAAATTGGAGTCAAAGCTTGTTGCTTTCCCATACCTCATGGAAATTCAGCCACTCTCGCTCTGTAGAATTAGAATCTAGACTGCACCAAAGTCAATAAAGCTATTCTGACCTGCACAGGCAGAAGAAGGGGAAACCTGGTTCCAAATAGCACGGTTTTGAGCAAACTCCTCAAAGCCTCTTGGCATCATTTCAGCTAGATGTTCTTTGTGAAACCAAGCTCTTGCACTTGAGACAAGACAGTTGTTGAAGGCCCGTACCCAGTAGCACTTCTGTGTTTCCATCTTTCCTTCTTTGTTTCTAAGCACTTGTTTGCATCCCAAGGTCACCAACAATCTGAAAAAAATGATCTCTTTTCGCTCTGTGACAATCTAAGTAACTTTTAATATCCATTCACTTAAGACTACCGTTCCTGTGCGTTGCGACCCCCCCTTGCCTTCATTAAAAAAAGCTAAATTAAGTAAATAAAATATAGTGCCACTTGGAAAGAGCTGTAATATCTTTTCACTATTTTAATATCAAAATCCAATTTTGGGGGGAGCTTTTTTCTAATGAAGAGCCAATTTAAAACAAAATCTATACAGAAAAAAGTACTTCATTCAGGACTCAGTCCAGCAAAAGTGTAGTGACAATACATTCATATTTATAAACTGGTACCGGGACTTTGCTAGGGTCCTTTGTAGACTGGAGTGTAAAATTACTGTCCTGTTTGGTCCAAAAATATTTGGGGATAAAAGCTGCTCAGCTTTACTACACCTCTAGAAAGCTGAACAGACCTACTCAGACTTACTCTAGAAAGCAGAGCAGATCTACTCATCTTTATAGACCTCTAGAAACTCCTTCAAAGACACCAATTCCAGAAAGAAAAAGTAAATACTTATCCATTTAAGAGAAATTAGCCCATGTTACAAATTAGGGAATATTTTACCTCTAAGAGGGTAAAAAATACCAGAAATAAGTATTTGGAATCAGCACTGTCCAACCCATTTGTTGAAACATCTAGCACCCCAAAACTATTTCATCAAAAGCATTTTATCATTCTTTAACCTACCTGTGCAAGAAAAGTAGACTAGGAAGAAATCTAGTCAAAGTAGACCAAAATGCACAAGCTCACCACAGCAAAAGAATCTTATGACTTGTTCACAGACGCTTCTTTCCCCTCCTTTATTAAATCTTTCCTTTCTCCAAATCCCCTCCCATACACTTTGATATACATTTTGATATTAAAAAACTGACTTAGATAATTTCTAATGATTGGAAGCATTTTTTCCAGGCTAATAAAAGCAAGATAACCTGCAAAGACTTTTGAACCCAATAGTTCTAGGTACTCTCAAAAAAGCTTGTATAGCATTATGTAAACATAAGTTTGTGCATGAAAACCTTACTGCAATATTCAGCCCAGGAAAAGATATGCAAGATAGACGTTATTCATGTTAGCTTGCACAGGCTGGAGCTATTGTAGACATGATCTCTGTCTAAAATGCTTTACAACTGAATGTGTGCTAACTGTTTTATTGAATTTATTTCATTAATACAACTAGGGTTTTCTCAAGATGTCAATCTGTATAAGCCAGCTCCCTTTCAAACAGTACTGTTTGATATAATTACCCTCTTACATTGGCAGCAGAGAACAGCTACTGGGAGGTCCTAGAAGCAAGTCGTCTGCAGAACTCGGGATGCATTCCAGTCCTCCCTGCGTGCCCTTCCTTCAATGCCCAGGCAATGCCAACCCACTTGTGCAGCAGAGCTCAAGCCTATTCATACAGCACATGTAACACCAGGTCAACATAATCAAGTTAAAACAAACAAACAAAATTACCCCGACCAAATTTTCCAGAAGTGTTAGGACACCTCTGCCCGTCTACATACCTTTAAAATCTGATCCTTCTTGCTCCACTGGCGATAAGGACAAAAATAACACTTTATAGGTATCAATAAAGTAATGTACCAATAAACAGATTCTGCTGAGCAACTCCAGTTTTGGAGCAGAGCTCTAAAATATAGGTCATATATTCGAGCAACATGTTACTTGTATTAAGCACTGGCAGATCTTGTAAGGCCATAATTTTTAAAATGTGTCAGACCTCAGAATGATCCTTTTGTCAGTATGAGGTATCTTATATGGCATAAAAATAGCCAAACACACCCCACCACTAACTAGGAAAAAAAATTCCCAGAACATCCATTATGCAATCAACTTCAAGGCTATCTTCCAAGGATCTTCACATCCATATGAAGTTATAAAATGAGTCAAATACATGTTAGGCTTGACACCATAATACTGAGCACTACAAAAGATTCAGACAGTGCCCACAGAAAAAATTGCCAGAATTTACACAATTTCCTACTGCATTCTGCTTTATTCTGGAAAGCTCCAAGATTAATAAGGAACCTCACTAACTGCACCGTAGCTCATGTGACACCCTTATCTTACCCAGTGCTGAGACAAGATCTTCCTCTCTCAATGGCTTTTTCCAGATCTTGGGTGGAGTCATACAAGCAATTAGCAAGGACAAGGTGGAAGATGAGTTGCAGACAAAAGCTCTGTCCCTTCAAGCATTACAGAAATACACTTTTTTGGCATTGTACTAGAGACGAAAAGGAGAAAGGAATGTCCTTTCAAGTCTGACAACATAGCTTTGTACTATAGCCTCCTAAATCTACATGATACACCTACGTCAAACAGCATTTGTCACACACAGGTGGAACAGACAAATGCTCAGGCTGATGAGTTTCCTTGCACAGACAATAACCATTAATTAAGCCTCAGAAGTTCAGGAGTTTTAGTCCGGACTGTGGAACCTTTGTGCAGTGCCTATTTAGGTGGAGTCTAGGCATAAAAGGCCAATAATTGCGTTTGCCTCATTACTTGTCATCTGTCCATGCAGCTCCCACGCTCCCCGGTGGGGCCTCCTTGCTCCATCAGCCATGCCACATGGCTGGGTTTCCCAGTGCAGCCAGTCCTATTCTCTAGAGTCTACCTGGGGATGCTCTCTTCACTGCAGACACAGATTCTGGCTTCAGCTGTGCATTACCATGCTCCAGCAATACCTATACACCAACTAAAACATCTACAGCCAACCAGATGGCTTTGCAACCAGTCCCTGTGAAAAACCAGATTACATGCACTGTCATGGCCAGGGATAAGACTTCTCTGCTTCGCTGCAGAGGCAGCAGACAGCTGGAGGTCAAGGATGGCACATCTTCCTAGCTATCCAGCCTACTGTTCTGCGGTCTACCTCCAACACCTGTCAACATCTTTTCTTATGACAACACGTGCTGGGGTCTGGACACCACCAGCTTTATTGTCACTGTCTATAGTCTCTATCATCCACCTACACTCCCAACAGGCTGTTTAGCAGGGATAATTGAGGACTGGGCTGATGCTTTGGTATCAGTGCAAAGGCTTATTTTTTCACAGCTGTTCTTTCACTTGGCTGAAAAACCCCTTGTAGGAGTTGTCAGCCAAAGGAAATTAGTGTTTTCTCTGCTATGGAGTCTAATTGGTTTTTCCTTCACTGACAGCTCTTCAAGCTGAATTTAGGGAGCCAGGGAAATTAGACTGAATGCTATTTGGCTGAGACTATGGCCTACTTCCCATATACTCATAATGACGCAAGGAAAGGGTTCCTTTAATTCCCTTTGTGCTGCAAAACTACAGAATGTGAGCAAATAGGAGGCCCATCATATAAAAGATAACCTACTTAAGATGTGTATTAACTGTGTGATCAAAGATACCTTTAGAGACCAACATCACTCATAACAGATGCAGAAAACTAGATCTCCAGTGAGCAAGCAAGACTGAGGGATCTCATTCATTTCCATAAATGCAGTCAGTCAATTTATGCCCAGCTGTCACAATTTGTCCCATTAATTATCTGCTTACATTGTTGTAGTCAGCATGTAGCTTTGCCAGCTCTGACAATTTACCCCTATGTTTCACAATACTTGGTGAAACCAACACCTCCTGAAAGTAAACAACTACAGAAAAAGCTGAACTTTTATTTGAACCAGTAAATTCCCTGAACTCGTTTACAAAGAAAAACATGAAAATATGACCCAAATACAAACTGTTGTTCACGGAGAAAGTAATTTAGGTGCATTACTCCTTGCTTTTGAACATAGTACATTTGTTGCTATTCCTGCAAGTCTGACTTCCAAACCTGAAAGCTGGTGTTCCCCTTACCCTGAGTAAGGAATTAGAGCATCTGGGAGCTCAGGCTCAGCATTAGCCTATGAAGCTGGCATATGTCAAACAGACCTATTCCATAAGCATTAAGTGTCACAGTTACATCAGGCACATAAAAAGGCAGGTTCTCGTACACAAGTTTACAACATTGATTCCTTTACACTAAAGTGAACTTTATTACTATTTGCCATCTCTCAAAAAAGGAATAAGTTTAGCAGAATACGATTAAGCAGGTTTTCATGCTACAGGTCATCTCTTTATCACATACGTTCTCCCTGACTGCACTTGGCTGCCTTTCTGCCGACTTATCTCACTGACCTGTTTTAGGTTATCCTAGGATAATCATATTTTTCCTCTTACCTGTTTTCAGCCAGAGTTCTTCAGCCAGTTTTCCTGTTGACTCCACAGGGAACAGCATCAGCCACAATGTAGCAGAATCTGCTTTCTACCCCTAGCTTTACACAAACACACTTTCTTTCCTGTATTCCCTCCCTACTGGAATTCAATTGTCCAAAAGTAAATTTGCCAAAATAAAAGAAAAAAAAGTTGTTTTCCCCCCTCCCAATCAATCTCCATTTCACAATCAATTGCCATTTTTCTCACCAGTGACAATGTATCAATTTATGTTACCTCAAGGAATGTCAGTATCACCTTTTACCAGGGTCTCTTCCTCTGAGCCTGAACTTCTCTTACTAGTTTTCTGCAAATATCATCTTCTGATCAGGTGAAGCATAGCCGAGTCTCTTACTGTTAACAAAGAAAAAAGTGTCTTTGTTCATGGACTTACAGCTTTTTACTTCAATCATTGCACTGCAAAACTCTTAAGCTTCAACCACGTAATACGCACCCAAATAACGCAACATTTCTACACCTCCTTTAACTGCTTACATTTTCAAGTTCTTCGCTCAATTATGTTTTGCTTAAGTTAAAACTACGCACAGGTTCTCAAAGGATAAATGTTATTAATTAAAACCCCTTCCTGCATCAGTGCATTCCCTTCTTTTTAAATCTCTCAGCCATATAATGAAGTTGTCTTTTACCACTCAGCGCAGTCATATTGTTAGTAAAACTCTTGCTCAGAAGTGAACCACTCTGTTCATCCATCTGCTCTCCCATACCCACTCTGAATACGCCTGGAAACAAGCCTGGCATCAAAGGCCAAGGGAGAACTAAGCTTTCTGGACAAACTGCAGGCCAAATGGCAGAGGAACGGTAGGAAACCCTGTAGAACCAAAGGCTGAGTGGTGGTGATCGACAGCTGAGAGGTAAGGAATAGTCCAAGGCCAGCTGATGCGCATATTGAAGACATACCAACACCAATAGTGAATTCCCTCTAATAATTTCTGCTCCCCATCCCCTTCCAATGCTCTTCTGTCAGGTTGGTGTTCAGGCATCAAAAATTCACTCAGTATCCAGTCATGGCAACCAGATGCTGACCCATTTGTGTTCTGTATCTATTTTCTTTTTCTACTTTACTGGTAGGTGGTTCCTATTATTCTTTACCTCATTTTTTTTAACCTTTTTTTTTTTTTTTTTGAAAAAAATTAATGCCACACATGACATCACATCAAAGGAGTATTTGTGGCTGTCCTGGCTGATCTATGACAATTAAGAGAATTTTAGGTGTGAAATATAGAAAGTTTAAATCCTTGCAATTAATAGAGAACATTAGTGTAAGTACTAGCCAGTCAGGTTAAATTCCTGTTTTCACCATCCTTTCAACTTGCAGCTCAGGCTAAACAGTAAAAATCTTCTTAAAACCCACTGGATTCTCCTGTCCTTTGAGTAGTAAAACGTGCATCCCACAGGATCACAGACTGAACAATGCTCTGAAGAGTTCAGGATAGGTCAATGCAATCCAGAAAGGCTGCAAAACCAATGGGCAAATGCTAGTTTTTGTGGACAACACAGTGGGCTTTCCTCTTTTGCCATTCTCGGCAACAAGTATTTTTAAAGCATGCTTAGAAACTGTACATATTTGGCCATTAACATTGAGAATATTTACCAATAGTCTAGACCAGGAGAAAAGAATATTGGGGGAAATGTGGCCCTTTTCAGATTCTGAGAGTGGGCAGGAGAGATTTCAATTACCAAATGATCCAGCTCCAGCCTTCTAAGACAAACTATACTAGCCATCCATTCCTACTCTGTTCCCTCTTGAAGAGGGTTGCTGAGGGATGCAAGGGCAAGGAAGATACAAAGGCTATATACGCCCAAAGGCTATATATGCCCACATGATCGTAAACTACAGGACTGCCCAGGCTGAATTAATTTAGAGTAGCATTGGATGCCATTCCAAACAACATCTTGGATTTCAAGCCCATGCTGCCATATGTACTGGATCAAGCCTTAAGCTCAGTTCAGCTTAATTAAACCAAGGATATTCCAGTGAATATCTGCCAGGAGAACTGCAAATTAAAATGCTGTCTCAAGCTTTCAAAAATGTTTCAAAGTATTTCTTCCCCCTTTTCTAATTTTAATAAAGCAAATGTGTCCACAAAGCAGAATTCATATTTTGTCCACATTTTCTGTCAAGTAACTTCCAGGCAGAAAAAGTTTTAAAACCTCAGTCAAAAGAATCCTCAAAATTTACTTTTATTGTGAATTCTTTACGGCTACAGAACAGACATGAGTAATCTAAAACACTTTATATAGAAACAAGAGTAAAAAAACATCAGGTGAGGAGTTGTTCATAATTATATCCCTGTCATCCTTAGGATATTGGTTTTAAATTCTCTTCCCAGCTTCTTTTTAAGCTAATGATTTTTCTCCTACATCTCATCACCCTCGAGTGCAGTGACAAAGACACAAAACATATCTTTTAACATGGCTGTAAGTGGCTTTTCATGGAGACATAGATAATAGCTTATCTGATTTATAGGACAATTTTCTTGCCATGGGTTTGAAAGTCTGAAGAGATGGAAGATCTGTTCTTCCAATACTTTACTTCATGCACGGAGATAAGATAGTTCTATTGGAAAGAATATAAGTCAGCCCAGTCCCAAGACAGTTGCATGCCTTTCTAGAGATGGAATATAATAATTCACCACCGCAGAAATTCAAAAACCTTTCCTCAAATTGAATTGCACCTTTCTCCTCCTTTCCCTGATAGGGCCACCAAAGTCAAAAGCAGCAGCTTTTTCTTCCCTTGGTTACAGCAAAACTGCTACAATCATATAGCTGCACCATTCACAGTCAGCAAGAATGCGAGTATTTGACCTTGTAGGCTTTATTTGCCCTTAACACACAAACACTTACCAGCCCTGCTAGATTTCTCCATCTCCAATCTACATTTTTGTTTATGTTTCATTATGAAGTAAATATAATACTGCATTCGTAGACAAGGAGACCTGGAGCCTTGCTTCTACTACTATTACTAATTCTTCTATGTGGCATGCAGGGTCATTTGTTACCATAGGTGTATATGGGAGATGCCATGGAACAGGAATTATTTTTATTATTTCATGGAAAAGCATTAAAAAAAGACTGAGAAAACAGAGGCTTAGAGCTACATGATTTTGCAGGTAGCCACATGAATAAGAATGCAGGTCAAATTTATTTTTTTTTTTTTTTAATTAAATTGCTAGACAGACCCAACAGATATTTTCCAGTATTATGACTTGAAATTTTAGTTTCTTCAGGGCTCTTCTTATGCCTCCCAGCTACTCTTGACCTACGGAACTCTAGCAGCTTATCAACATGCACTCTTATCCCTTAGCTGTGACACAGCATGTGTTTAATAGAGACTTGTGTTCCCTGCCCTGGTGATACAGTACATTTTCAGAAAACCAGAGCCAAGAGAAGGCCAGATGATGATTTCAACAAGAGAAAACAAGAATGAGTTATTTTCTCTCTCAATCCAAAATTACTTTGTGGAACTCATCACCAGTCTATGTTCTGGAAGCTAAATTACAAACAAGTTTAAAATACTTCCATGAATTCAAGTGCAATTAAACAAGATGAAGCTTCCAGCAAAGAAAACTCCTAAGGAGTTGATTACTAAAAGCTGAGAAAGTATACCAGGGAACGAATACATACTGTCTTTTTTTAATGTTCTTTAATCATCTGTTACCTGAGACATTACACTGAGCTGAATGGACCTCTATTGTAAAAAATTACCATGTCTTTATGTTCTAGAAAAACATATTAACTTGTTTTTCAGTTTTGAATAATAATAATAATAAAAGTCCACCGAAGAATCTTCTAAAGTATACTAAACGTAAGTGGCAGAAGAATAAATCTAGTACATGAAATTACTGAAGGAAGAGGCAACAGTAGACACACAAGGCTAAGCATTTGACTGGAGCAAGTTGTTTCAAAGCCCTCAAACAAATGGACCATACTGACTTCACACTGCTCAGGTTCCAAACAGTAATAAATGACACCAAATGTAGCATTTGGTATTTTAAGATAGGGTCTGTGTTTCCTCTAGAAAAAAACAAAATACTTCCTACGCGTGTGAAAGGCTATAAAATGATTTAAAAAAAAATCAGATAAGGCATTGCTGCTTGGGGGGGGGGGGGGGAGCATAATCAGTCACTGAAAAAGACCGATGTGTGTGGGATTCCTTCTTTCCCACTCCTTGAGTGCTTTACGGGTCAAAACTTGCACTGGGAATTGACACAGCAATGGTCCAACGGATCCAAAGACCTCACACCTCATAGCTCTTTCCCCACTGCAGAAGCCAGATGAAGTCTCCGTGGTGCAGCATGTTTCTGCATTATTGTTTCTGCTCTCATTAGGATGATCAAAACCCAACTCTCACAGCAGAAGTCTGCTTCCTATGCCTCTACTCAGTAGCTTATGCACAGATTTATGCATGAATTAATAATCTAGCCCTTCAAGCTCAGGAAAAAAGCCTTTTGTACTTCAGTCTCCAGAGATTTCTAAATTCAGAGTCTGCAGGTAATCACTGAGAAAGTACTATTAGAGCTTTCCAGACCAGAGCCTGAGTCCGTTTCTCATTTCTACAGCGGATTACTAAAGCTGATCAACAATATTCTGATAAAAATGCTGATTCAAGAGAATGAAAAATATTCCTTGAGAACATGTTTATTCTACTAAAACGCCCCTCAGAAGCCAGGCGGACAGGCACTCCCCGCTGGCCAACCAGCTGGCTAGCCCGGCTGGCTTCTTTCCAGCTTGCCTACCAGTCGGCCAGGCAACAGGCCAGCACACCAGGCAGCCCCCAGCTAGGGACAAACCACATTTGCAAAAAAAACAGAAACAAATTGTTCTGTTTTGCCTGAAGTTCCACCATGTCAACATTCTGTTTCAGCATGGGATGAAACAAAATGTCAACAACCCAGAATTTTCCACAAAACAGAAGTACCCTTTTCTGGCCAATTTTAGTCACAATCTGTATGTGTGCTGTTATTATTGCCTCTCCACAAAAATAACTGTGTTACAGTGTCTGCTTCATTTCCAGTTCAGAAGCATGGACTTAAAGACAATGAGTATTGAGGAATCAGTCCCATGTTGATTAAATTAACCAAATTTTTATAAATAACATACAATATTATAAAATTCTGAGCATCTGAGAAATGCTGCCTTCTGCAAGACTTTTATGAAACAGCTCTTTAGTCAGCTACTTGGTCAATTCTGCTGCTTATAGCACTAATTTCAGAACACTACAGACTGTAACCAGAGGGATATTTTTCAAGGACTTTGTCCGTCATCATGCATATGGTGTTATTCTACTCATCTATTCCCTGAAGAAATAACAAAGCACCTGGATTTCTAATTACCACTATACCAACCTAATGAGTGACCAGTAATGTAGACTGTTCCCTGCTATTTGTAAGACAACCTCCTCCAACTTAAAGAGATCCAGTCACATTTTCATCTTTCTGTATATCCTAACTGTATTAGAAATGTAGTTGCATATATAACTATTACTGTAATTAGAGGACAGAGGACTAGAAGTTAAATGTTACCTCATGCCAACACATTTTGGATCTTGATAAAGATGAAGTCAGAGTTCAGTAGATAATTCATTCTCACAGGCTCCTAACATTTCATGCTGCTCTATCAGCAGTTGTAGCCTTCTTCCCACTCCCACTAGATCTAGTTTAAGATCAAAGCTGATGCGACTGTCAGGTTGCTTAGGTGATATTATTTTTTAGGGGGTAAGAAAATCGCATTCTACATGTACTCCATTCATACAAAAACATTTATTCAGAAAATTGTCGCAGAAGAACTGGACAGAAGCCAGTGATAAATGTTAATTTTTGTTTTTTTTTTTAAATGGGTGAAAGGAAGTCTTTGTTGTACATTTATTCCAGGAATTTTCAGCCTGTTTTCATTAATAAAGAAGGCAATAAACCCAAAGTAATCTTTTTTAAACAAACAAACAAACAAACATTGATCTATCAACTTTATGACCATATTGCCCTTAGCACATTATTTTGAAGAGGCCATAGCTACTTTCAACTACAAAGGCTTTCCAAGAGACATCAATACATGCAGCCTCAGTTTCTAACTCATGAAAAAAGAATATTGAAGTTTCCCCATATAGATTTTTAACCTGATGAATCCAGCCATTTTGCTAAAGACGGCACCTTGTTTAAAGCACAAAACCAGAATTGCCACTGTTCTTAAGTAATTGCTTTTAATTTGATAAGCCAAAGAATTTTTCTTCTCAAAGGACAGTAACAGCCTTTAATGATGTTCTACATCCCCTCCCTTTAATTAATCCTCCCTTCAAAAGAGCTCAAGACACTTCTGGTTCCTCTGAAGTAAATTCCTGTATGCACTAAATTAAGGCATTCTAATTTTTATTTAAAAAAATCTCCCATTAACTAATGGACACATTAAGGAAAGAGAAAACAGTGAATCCATCAAACAACAAAAATAAATGATGAATTATTAGTCCTTGGCTGAAGAATTTCTAGGTCAAGACTCATGACTCATCTTTTTCAATGAAATAGTTTGTGAAGTAGAAATGTTATTTTACTACAGCTTTGGTTACACCTTACATTATATTCTACTATAAATTAATCCCTTCAGCCATCAGTTTTCCAGCATTATTTCTTACATTCATTTTAAGCGCTTTAGATCTTTTTGTTTTCAGGAAGTAGACAGAAGAACCTTCAGATTGAAAGGGCAGAAGATTGATTTAGAACAAAACAATAAAATAAATGGTAACCAGTTGTCAGGACTGGATGTTATTCCCCAGAGTTTATAAGGAATTGAAAAAAAATGAATTGTCAGATCATTAACTGTGACATGCAGAATGCCATTTAAATCAACTACAGGATTAATAGGGTGGAAAGCAGTAAGAGTGGCATGAGTTTACAAAATCAGCTGCAAGGAATGCAGGAAATCAAAGTACAGAAATGCGATCTCTGCCTAGATAAATTGTAGGATTATAGTAAAGCACAAAATTACTAAACACATACAATAAAGGAGAGCCTATGAGACTTCTGTGGAGACAAATAAGGCTCAGCCTCTCTAAGTATAAAGAGCTGTCAAGAAGGTGAATAAAGAAGATACTGTTAACAATGCATTTTGATTTCTACAAGCCTTTCAATAACGTTTATCATCTAGGCTATCTTGGGATACAAGAGAAGGTTATCTGATGAAGTCTGAAGGGTAGAATAAAGACTGCTTTCACAATAAAGAGCCATAATTACTAGAGGTTATGTTTGCTGGAATCTGTGTCATTCAATATATTCATAAACAAACTAGAAATAGCAGAATGGTAAATAGGTTTGGGATTGAGTACTCAAAATTAAAACCGACTGTAGGGAGTTGCAGAAAAATTTTATCATCTTGTATGACTTGGGATAAACAGGCATATCAAGTTCACTGTGTCTGTAAGTGCAGAACAACATACATGGGGAAGAGATGGCCTAATTATGAATAATGTTGGGGTCTACATTAACTCCCTCTGCCCAGAAGAGATGGAGTCATTTTGAATCGCTGCACAAAACACATTCTCAAATAGACAAAGGATAAAAAGAATAGAAAACAAAACATTACAGTCTTTGTCTTAATACCAGTCCACCTATATCTTGAAAACATTTTTGAATTCTAGCTCCTCACTTAAAAGTGAACTGGAAGAAGACTGAGGCAAGTTATCAAAGCTTCTGTAAAGGAAATATTAAACAAATTGGCAGAAGAATTACAAAGGAGGGATATAATAAAAACCCACCTAATCACAACAAGCATGGTAAAAGCAAATGATGAAGGATCATTCCTTTCTCTTCTTACAGAAACTCAAAGGCCATTAGCTTTGAGCTTTTTGGTAAGTATTTTAAAACAAAGGGAAGCCTCTTCCTCTTAAAACAGGGAAACTGTGGAACTTAATGTCACAGTGTGCTGTGGAGATAAAAAGTATGTATTACCTTAAACAGGTAATTAAACAAAATTATGGATAAGAGTCCACCAAAATGTATTAAATACATTGATGTAAATACTAGGTATGTTTCTACAGGCCAAGGGTGACAGAAATTAAGGAAGAAGTATTTTACCGTATCTGTTTCATTCTTGCATTCTTTCAGTGCCTGCTACTGGCCACTATCAGAGTGGATATATAGCTAGTTGAACTGCAAGTACTATCTTTATGCTAAAGAGGTATTTAGAAGTGACAGGCTTGATTCAGGTTATCTAATTATTCCTCTCTCCTCCCTACCTCAAACTCTGCCACAGTTACTATGTGTTAGTTTCTTTTTCTGGATAGAATTTATCTCTGCATATTTATGCCTGCACAAGAGCTATGTGCTGTCTGAGAAGCGGATCAAGCCTTTGCCTTCGTGCTCTTGGATTAAATGAGTTATTTAATGAGCATATTTAGATGTGGACCCTTCAGGAGATGATCTTATGGTCAGCCATTGACACCGAAAAGAAACACCAGAAAGAACTCAAAATATTTTCCATACTGGCTCACCACAGTTTTCCATCCCATTCTGTTTAGAAACCCTGAGTCAGCACCTGGAGTACCTTGGGCTCTATGGAGATGACATAGAGGCTGAAGATCAGATCCTTGAAAGTCTGAATGGGATTCTCCTGGCTCTTACTGAAAATAGCTAAGTATTGCTCCAGATCACTATTTAACCACTTGCACAATCCAAAAGCATTCACTGGATGTTTTCGTCTATTGTGATAATCTGCATTACAAGAAGTAATTGCTGCTGGAACTGTAGCTGCCCTCAGCCTCTTTTGTTGTTTTCCTTTCCCTTTGTATACCGACAAATCTACCTGTGACTAGATAAAGCTACTGGTCACTAAAGCACCTGAAGCTGCAGAGAAATTCCAAATTTAATATCCTATTTACTACAAAACAAACTCCTAGGACTAAATTGGGGTGACCCTATCAGGTCAGGAATTTCAGAAGTAGTTCTTAGTCTCCTTATAAGAAAGTCTTCAAGGTCTCTGCACATTCTCCAGAAATGACATAAACCTGCAGTTATTTGAATCTCCTGGCAGATGGTGACTTACTACCTTAAGGACAATTAGCCATATTTTTGACAAAAAAAGGCTAAGGGAATTGACTGTTCTAATTGCTAGTCTAATAAAAGATGTGCCTACCTACAAAGTTAATTGCTAGGCCATACCTCAGGAATAGAATCTTAATCCCTGACTTCCCACGCCTTATGCAAGCATCCTTTTACAGTCAGAGAAGATGAAGCTGCTTTCCTCTTTGCTTTGCTACTTGTGCTTCAATTCAGCATGAAGCAGAATAATCAGGTGGAACTATGCTCACTGCAATTGAAGCAGATGACTGTTCCTATATATTTAAGGCTGAGACAGCCTTTAAGTACCTTGTTAAATCAGAACCTTGGATCCCACAGAAATCAGAACCTTGGATCCCACAGATATCCACTCAAAACTCCAGGAAACAAAGCAACATGTAAATAAATAGTTGCAAACCTACTGCACATATTGTTAACATTCTTATCATTACAGAGCAGAGATCCTTCAGCCTACTTAGAGAGAGTGGGATCTTCCTAGCTTTGGCAAAAATCCTGAAGGGCAATCCACGATGTGCAGTGAAAGCAGCCCAGGTGCTTTCAGAGATAGCCAAGAATGGTATGTTGTACTGAAGTGTTACTACAAGGCATACCACAGCACATTAGCTGTATGTTTCCACTCTTGTTTTGTTTCATGGCTACCAGCTATTAGTCTTGCAGTTGCAATTGTTTTATTTCAACATGGCAAAAAAACCCCACAAGTCCCTCTCCTTACCTACACAGAGGAAATGAAGAAGCCATGTATTGAAGCAGATTTAGTTCCAACCTTGATACCTTTGCTGGAGAGCACAGACCAAGAAATGTTGCTTCATGCTGGGAGGGCTATTGGCCGTATCTGCTATGATAATCGTAAGTATTGACTTGAAAGAATCCTCTTTTCACTAGCTGTAAGGCATTATTTTATAAGGTATTGTAACCTCCAACTCATTTATTTTATTTTATCCCCCCCCCGCCCCAAGTTCTGCACACAAAATGCACTTCAATCTCCAGTTAGATATACAATTCACACAGCTCACACAGACCAGGCTGAATGCATCCCAAACACCTCCTAAACTCTGGGTTTCCCTCCTATATTTTTGACTGAAAGGTGACACATCTTTGTCAGAACTGCTTTGCAATTACACAAGTAGCAGAACCTCATAGATAGCTTAATTTCACAGAACTGCCTTGGGCTTTAATACTGAATGGCTTTGTCTTCTTCCAAAGTCGTAACAGCGTCTATAAAGCAAAGCACTTAAGAAGTGTGTCAGAAAAAAACACACTCTGAAAAATAAAAAATCCTGATATATCTATCTATGCAAGGAATGGTCTTCTCTGAGGACCACTCCTTGCATATAGGACATCTTTGTGCTCCAGATTTTTCCATAAAGCCAGTACACTAGCTTGCCTGCTGGTCTCACAAGTTAAATGTTTATTACATACTGGAGGTAACATGGGACTTTTCACCCAGTATCTTCTATCCATTTCCCTCGGCCTTCAACCTACCTTCTCTTGTCTTTCCAGTGTGGACCTGTGTAGCTTTAACTAGAAAGCTATGGGTTTGCCTCCCTGCACTGCTCCTATGAAAGCTGAGCATTATAGGTACTGTATATATTCTAATAGCCCCCTGCAAATGAGATGTATCTGCCAAGGAATGCCACATGATAGTTTAAAAAAACCTGCCCCACATGATTACATGCAAGACTCATGCAACTACTGTACACCAGCATTACTACAGCATACAGCCATACTGCAAATCTGCTTCACCTCTGTCAGAACACAGGCCCAGCACAGCTTTGACAAGATGACTGTGACTGTAAGATACATGGTTTAATAATTTCTATTACTAACACAGAAATAAATACATCATAGAAAAATTAACTTCAGTGATTTCCCTGATTGAATTACAATTGTATATGCTACAATAGCACCCAGACACTTTCTGGTGTCCATCATACATGCTGTCATCCAAGTTGCAGTCTAGCTCTCAGCAAGACACCACTGCATAAGCAGTGTCATTGTACTGTTAAATCAACCACCACTTGTATTTCTTGGCTCTTGGCATTCTCGATCATTTCAGATATTAAGCTTTCATTCATCACAAGACAAACTACAAGAAGAAAGAAAAGTTATCAGTGCTTTCCTCAGCAATTCTGCATGTGGATGGAGACAACTGTAGTTAATATACTAGAACCAGGAACAAATTAATTTTTACTTCCTGTACTTTTTTGACTTAAGTCACATGAATTCACACCCGCTCGAAAACCTTACTCGGCCTATAACAATTCCAATGATACCCTGAATACAAGCACTACAAGACTCCTTACATGCTGAGCAACTAACATTTAAAAAAAATGGAAGAGGATTATTCCCCTAGATGAACTTTAAAGCAGTCTCTCAGTGATATCTTATAATAGCGCAGGTATTGGTAAAGTGTTTGGTTTTACAAAGAAATTTTTTTTTTTAAGAAACAAAAAATTATCATTTTTCTACCATGCAAAAAGCAGGTATATGGGTATTTGCTAAATGAGTCAGAATACTGTTGACCCCTGAAAGCACAGTCGTCACTAGACTATGCTTTGTCTTGAGTTTCCAGTCCCTTCCATCTCTCTGCCCTTTGGAATAAAAGAAGCCATAGGATAATACAGCTGAGATTCCCATTGCCTAAGAGGAATAAGCCAACTGGCTGTTCCTCACTCAGTTTTCAGATACATACCAAGACATACAGTGCATCAGAACTCGCTTTAGAAGCTGCACTAGTAGTAAGGATGCTCATGCAATTGTCCTCACATATTTTTACAGTGGCTTAATTCCTCGAGTCAAAGTAGAACCAGGAGGTTTAACAAAACTGTCCTGAACCTGCATTTCTCAAACATACACAATTAGCCTGAACCCACAGCACAAAAGCTGTAGAAATTCTGACAGCGTGAGAAAGAACCAGATTATCTTGCTGCAAAGCATCTCAGTCGGACCCTTTTTACAAATTTAATTGGTCCCTATTTAATCACCTTCAACTTCTATGCTTACTATTATCAGGGAATCTTCAGGAAGAGCTGGTGAAGGTAGGAGTAATCTCATCACTAGTCCGAATACTAACCGATTATGCAGAGAGTGAACCACTTGTCCATGTTGATCTATTGGCCTTATGCAATCTTGCAGAACTTGGTAAGTAAATGTTTTTGTATCTTGGAGCAAAATATCATCTTCACACTGTCACTGCCTTCCTATGTACATGCAGAACACCCACAGGTTTGTGGGGTTTGTTTTGTTTTGCATTTTTCATGGGGGTTTGCTTTTGTTGGGTTATTTCAGGGGGTGGGCTTTTGGGGTTTTGTTTGTTTTGGATTTTGTTTTTTAAACACTACTGATACCTAGTCAGGGCATGTCCACAGTTATCTGTATTGGAGAAGTAAATACCTTTTCCTGGAGTACCAGCAATTGCTGGTACTATACTAAAACAATTAAGATTTAATAGACAGCTTTTGACCCAGAAAAATGTATGGAAGGCATTAACTTCATGTGGTAAATTGACAGTTTCAACTACTTCAGATATGGTACAATTAATACTCCTTTATTAAAACTTTATTTCTATTTAATAATTAAGTTTATATACCTTAATGAAACAGCTTGCCTTTTCATTTACAAAATTTTCAAACCAGAGGCATCTCCACTGATTTAAAAAACACCTGCCCTACTTTACATAAATTGTAAGTAGTGATGGAAGAGAAAGACCAAGTAGAAAAAAAAAATATTACCACACTTTGTATACGGTCTGACTACAATTTGATCTGCTGATTCCTGCATTTAGCAGGAGAGGCAGTGAAGTGGTTATGGTATCACACTGTCTCTAGTGAGGTCTGTCCTTTATAGATTTCCTGCATTACTTAATACCATATTCCATTCAAATGTGTTCTATGTCAGACAGCAGCAAGCTTTAAAAAAATGTGATCTTTTTTAACATACATCCTGTAGATGTTTAGGATCCCAGCAAGACTAGAACCATCTAATCAAGGCAGAAAATCTACTACTACAACAAACTGGCACGTGCCCATTTGATATATTAAATAATCATACTACAGATGGATTTATAAGAGTCAGTGGAATTAAGCCAGGATGAATTTGGCAGCTATTGTAAGGTCATAGCTACAGGAATTACACAAAAATAGTGTTAAAGAAAGAAGAGGGGGGAAGAAGTGAGGGAGTAGAGTTTTGCTGTCTCAGTGCTGTCCAAAGGGACAGAAGCATCTATAAAAACCTGAAAAAGCATTAAAAAACAAAGTAGTGTCTAGTCACTTCAGATTACAGTGAGATATGCTTTCAATATTTAATCAGATAAAGAAACATTCAAAATCTTGACTTTATCATATACACAGATACAGCTAAGGAAGCTCTAAGCAAGACAAAGGTTGCTGAACAGCTGGTGAAGCAACTGAGAAGAGCAGAGAACCATGAGAGATTAGAAATTGTCTTTGAGGTCCTGCAAGCACTTGCAGAAAATGGTAAGGCTCCTTTCAGCTTGGTGGAATGAAGGGAGACAGTGTACTGCTACTTAGCTTAAGCTTTGGGTTCTGAGTTTGCCATGGGATCCTACTAATGGAACTAGCAATCCCTTCAGTGGAAATAAACCACAAGAACATATGAAATCCTGGCCTGAGCAAGACTTTGAAGCTTAATAGGTGAGGCAACACAGGAGGGAGATAATAGCATTCCACTCTATTTTGGCAGATCTGTAAGACAGCAGATTCAAACTCATTCTCCATGGTGTGTAACAGGAAAGCAAACTAGACAGATTGTATTTTATAAAAAAAAAAAATGAGAACCACATATCATAGAAGATGTCTACTCTAAGCAGTGGTGTAACAAGCACTGACAAGGATCTGCTAAAATATCTAGATATCTGATACAGATTTTAAAGAAATGAAAACTCATGACTGGTAACACAAGAAATGTCAAAGATCAATGCAGAAGCTTTGCTCATTCTGCCTTGGTGTCATACTAGCACCAGAACGTCTGTTAAACAAAACCAACAAAGTGGCTACCTGAAAAAGAGTTCAAGGATTTAGCTTCCTAGTTTGAAACACTTCAACAAAGATCCAAGAATCTTTTAGTGTGCTTTTACTGTGATCTCTACAGACGCTCTGAAAGTGCAGTTGGTGGAGGCAGGCGTGCAAGAGGTGCTGTCTGAGATCCTGCTGAGGCTCCAGGGTAGTTCACAAGCTGAAGATACATGCATTGTGAAGGCTGCATCAGATCTCATTGTCTCTCTGCTTCTTGGAGGTAAAAACGGGAATACCGACAGTCCAGATACATAAACAAACAACATCAAAAAGTCCCCTTAGCAGAGGAGTTGCCATCTGCACTGCTGCTTTCATTTCCTTAACAGGGACACATCTGCAACCTGTTTCATAACCCTTAGGGAATTCTTCTAAGACACCACACTTTTTCACTTTTTATAGGAGCCTAGTGCTCACATTGCCATGCTTCCCTTCAAGCACATTCTATGATTCTATATACATATGTTGCCTCAAGTCTAACAGAACAAATGGAAGCACAAGAACTTCAGGCCATTGTAGCTGTACCTGTGGTTGTCAGTTCACACTCTGCTTCTATAACTTTACTTTCAAAGCTGGCCTAGGAGTCAGTTTTAAATTTAAAGCTAGAAGTTCACATGTTGCCTCATTCACTATTCCAAATCTGTGTACATACTTCAAACACTTGGATTAACAAATGAAATGTAAGAACTTTATTGCAACACAAGTTCTGCATCTATTAGGAACAGGCTACACACATTGCTGACCTAGATTTTTCACAAAGTCTTTAAGCTGATTTCAGGAACACCACAAAAAAGCTAAATATCTAACAGCAACTTAGTTTAGTTGGGCATGCTATGTTGTATTTTGGGCAAGACAGATTAAAGAATAAAACACCAAGAAATGGACACTTAACACTGCATCCGACCACACCCAATCCGAAAGCAACCAACAAATTAAAGGTCTTAAATTGTCAACTGTAACAACAATCTTTAAAAGTCATCATTGATTCGAATCTCCCCAAAGACAGACAGAAGAGTTCACTTCAGGGCTAATTATAAACAGACATGAGATGTTCTCTCTATTTATCAGGCCACAGATAAGTACGTGCATAAGTTTTTTTGCTAAGGGATGTGCCATCATCTCCCAGAATGCTGGTACTGCATCACATCCAAACACCTGCAGCTACAGAGACAGGAGCAACAGCTATTGCTAATTTTACAAAAAATGGCATGGTTGGTTATTCTCTGTCCTTCAAAGATGGAAAGCCACTGTTTGTGAGTGGAGAGAAAAGCAACACTTAGATTTCATTGCTCCCTGACTCTGAAACAGTAACATTCTTGCTTTTCTGCAGGCTGGATACCTGCAGACTTGCATACCTTTAAGTTACAGATGCTAACAATATTGAAGTAGTTTGAGAGACACAATTGTGAAAAATAGGGTGGTCAGGTATGCAAGCTTTTGCAGTTTTTTTTTTTCCCTAAATCACACATTATTAGAGGGGAGACTCTGGAAATGTTTACGGCAAATACATTTGTTAGAAATGTAAAAAAATAACATAGTTATTGATGTCTGAGGTTTTAAATCACTTTTAGGAAGGGAGGGTTACTCAGACACATCGGTGGAAAAATAAATCTCAAGATAAGCCATTTTATCTTTCACACTTTCCTATTAAAGAAAGCAATGAGCCTTAATACTATGCAGAGAGAAACACAGAAAGACTCTTGTAAACAGACTCCTGGAAGGCATACTGTGCTGAATCAGTCAGCAGAAGACACCCCACCATGTTTTCTGTCCTTTCCCACCAATAGCTATCGTGCTGGGTTCAAACTCAATTAACAAAAAGGAGCTTTTGCAACATTGCTCAACTTTCAGCACTATAATAGCTGCTTAATTATTATAAAAGATTCCCTCACATCTGTCTGAATATTTAGCTAGTCAGTCTTATCTGGTTTTGGTGTGGGTTTTTTTTTTTTTAAAGCAAGCTACCATACACACATCTCTCTACACCCCACCCCCAACTCCCTTTCTCCCTTGTCTTATACCTTGCTCTGAATCAGCCATTGTGCATCATGGTTCTACAAAGGCCACAGAAATGCCCTCGGTGCTTTTAAACTGGCTATCTTCAATTGATTCAGCTGAATGGCTTGCTTTGTCACTCACTCCTCTCCCTCCATCTCCCCTACAACCCTATTAGATGTTTCATGTGAAAAGAGTGAATAATCCCTTTCAGGCCCCAGGATGTGCCACTGATGTATGCACAGCCTTTAATCTAAGAAAAAAAAAAAATCCTACGGAAAACTGGTCTCAGCATCAAATGACTTCTGAGGCAGTGAAAAGATGATAGACAGCTTCCGCAGCTATGGAAGTGGCTGTTCCTACCAGATTTTAACTATGAGCCATTAAACTGAAGGTTTTGCTGCTATCCAAGCAAAAATTCATAGCAGAGAGAACAAATTTGGAGCTCTATGACATTCAAAGCAAGGCAACCACTAATGGGTTCTGCCTGTTCACACTTCACTACAAGAGAAAAAATGCTCTGCCATTCTTTGGTTGGGGAGGGGAGGAGAGAAATTAAGTTCAATTAAGGTTAGTCTATATGAAGATCAAAGTATTTTGCCTATAGAATTTTGTCAGACCAAAAGAGATAGTCTGCTCCTAGAGAATCTATTCCCTAAAGAGGACTGGGCAATTTTCCTGATCTCTAAAGATTAGGACCAGGCAAGAGAACATCTGAAGAATCACAAGCAAAAACATCAGCTTTAGAGAATGTATTCATAAATTGGTATCAAGAGATTTTTGCATGAGTAGAATTCAAACTATTTCAGACTGACAGTTCTCTTATGAAAATATCCACTTACATTTTATAAGCATTTGACAAATTCTTATTTAACAAATGTAGTAATATGGGGGGGAAATATGCTACTAACTGAAATGCTAAGAGATTAAAGGAATAGTAGGCATTGGTTCAAAAGACAATATGGAGAAGTTTCTACTAGTTTGGGGTAGAAATAACATTCAAACCAGCGAAGGTGTTAAAATTACTAGAGCCATTTTTAAGTGGTATATACACAAAAATTAGAAGTCCATACATCTTAGGCATGCAGTTAGTACCATGAGAATCACCTAAAGCTACTTTTGGCCAGATTCTTTATTTCTATGAAGTCCGTATAGTTCCACAGATAATTGTTCACCCCAGGTGAAGATGTGGTCTTCCTATATAGCATTCACACTGTTTTGACACGTTTTAAAAAACAGCATCCATATGGTATTAGCACAGCAGTAAGGAAATGTTGACTGGTGTCAAGAATATTCTTCTCGAGGTATAATAAACTGCATAAAATAAAATACAGAAAAATATTTGCCAAATGGCATCTTCAAAATAATTCCTTTATAAAGGATGCAGACTGTAATATACAGGGTTTCATTTTGCTCTTTCGGAGAACGCTGTCTTGTTTCCTATCAAGGTGAGCTAAGTAGCTTCTGATAACAAAAGGGCTGTCACCTCTGCAGAGCAAGTTCTCAGAAAGGGACACACACAGACACGAACTGACAAAATATTACAGAGCATGTACTGGGCAAAATGGTAGTTCTTTGGAATATACGAGTCTGCTCTTTCACCAGCTTTAAACAGATCAGAACTCTCTAGGTCAATTCATAGTTTCCTAGCTTCATATAAGTGCAACACAATTAGACTTCTTTTTTCAGAAAGTGGGTTACTCAAAACAAGTAAGAAAAACCTAGACCTGATTCTTTCAATAATTAGTTAACAACAAATTACTTGATTGAATACAAGGAGTAACAGTAGTACAAAACTAGGAAATGGACTCCCCATTGCTGCATAAGATCCCTGGTCTCACAGTAGTCTCTTAAACCATTAGAATAGCAATCCTGTAGAGAAAGGGAAAATGCAACCAGTATTCCACCATGTATATAGTGGAAAATAAAGCACTATTGGGGAAGAAATTGACTGGAGAACCTATGGTTTTGAACTTGACAGTGACTGTCCCTAGAAAGCACTCTCAAGCTAAGCTTTACTAGAGGATGTCTCAGCATCAGTTCACAGATGGCTGATGCCCTTATCTCTAGAGAGTTGAAGGTTGTAAAAAAAAAAAAAAAAAACACCACACCAAAAGCTACAGTCTCAATCTTATCAAGGCATGAAAACAGTCACAGCAAAGACTCCCTGAATTCTCAATGTGTATGATTAATTTCTATCATTGTGTTTCTTATCTCTCTCACCTGCTTGGTTTTGCCTCTTTATTCAGATGGCAACTGTGTACGAATGGTACAACTGGGAGTTGTACATCAGCTTCTGGATCTTTTGGAGAAACACGTAGAGAGCGGGGACGTCTCTGTTCAACATGCTGCACTCAGTGCTCTTCGAAACCTTGCTATACCAGGTACAGAGTTTGAAGACAACTGACTTACTGTGATTCTTTGTAAAGATGGGTCATTTAACAGAGATCTGTGCAGCTCTAAGTCAGTAATTCCAGCCCCTTGTATTCTGAGGGGCAATTGACCTTTTTTCCCCCTGCAGAGACATATATATTTGAATAATTCATCAGGACTCTCATCTACATAAAGGGTCTAAATATAATAAGATGTGATCTCCTTGCCAGCTGCTGAAATGTTTTCATATTAACAGCATACAGCAGTTCAAGACAAAAGTGCAGAACAGAGTTTATAGCTTAAAATACAGAGTATGGGGTGGAGCTCTCACATCACAGCTGTTCGGGATTTCATAAATCTGTTCCTCTCCTATAAAGCCAAGATTCATCGCAAATTCGGCCTTTGTAATACATTTAAGAACTACAATACTTAAAAGGGGCATAAGGAAGATGGGGACAGACTTTTTAGCAGGGCCTGTTGCAATAGGACAAGGGGTAATGGTTTTAAACTAAAAGCAGGAAGATTTAGACTAGATAGAAGGAAGACATTTTTTGCAATGAGGGTGGTGAAACCCTGGCACAGGTTGCCCAGAGAGGTGGTAAATGCCCCATCCCTGGAAACATTCCAGGTCAGGTTGGACAGGGCTCTGAGCAACCTGATCTAGTTGAAGATGTCCCTGCTCATTGCAGGGGAGGTTGGACTAGATGACCCTTAAAGATCCCTTCTGACCCAAACCATTCCATTCTATGATATTATGATTCTACTCTTGCGATCTTTTGTTAATACACATCAGAAGATTGTGCTGCTTCTCATCTCAAATTTACTGCTTCCATATGAAAGTGCAATTCAGGCCAAAAATGTTTTGCTAGAGACTTAAGACTACAGCACCCTGCAACAGTCCTTACACTGCTATACAGTACTCCAGAGAGGAGCATGACACCAACGCTATTTTCTGAAAATAAAAGAACTTGAAGTTGTCTGCCAATTTTATTATGTAAGCTAGCAAGCATGCTTGGTTTAACAGTTTTATACATAACCATTGCTTTGAACAAGTGAGAGCCCAGAATATACTAGTTGCTACTTTACCTCCACTACTTCCTTTTAAAGCCTGATACACCCTCATTTATTCTTGCAGATAGCTCTCTTCAGAACTTCATCTATTTCTTTCAACTTATTTTTTATATGCTCTCAAGTAATTTATTTATAGTTTGGCTTATAGTATTATCACACTCTCTGGATCATAATAGCCAGCCATATCTGTCTATGCAGTATTTTAATAAACATGTTATTTCACACCATAAGCCCCTCACTGCTTCTATGTATATTTTATTTCTCTGTGAAGAGATTTTCTACCACCATTCACATCAGCAGAGGCCTGTGCAAATCGCTTTTCGGTGCTAATAGAGTATGCAGTATTTCAACCATGCATGCCAGCTACCTTACATCAGTTACAGCCTAACACAGCTATTAGAAGATAATCATAGAATCATGAAAAATCACGGAGAGCCATCCAGCTGAAATTAGGAGAGTAACTTAGTAGGCAAAATGTAACTATCTTTATTAGAATGAAAAGGTGGATTTTTTCCCATAAGCCTAGCGGTGTCCCATGCTTAGCTCTCATTGACTTCACTGCTGCAATATGTAGAGTAGGATTTAATTATTACAAGCAGCAAAGATACCAATTAATCTCATCTGAAAGATAGCAATTTTGATGTAGTTTCCCTTGACAACAAGCAGAGATGATCACATTCTAACTCACAACAGAACCCATTCCTCAACAAATACCAAGGCCTACTTTTTGCAATGCCAAGCCCAGGGATTCCTTGGGAGTACCTTAACAAAGCAATGAACATACTGATCTTGCAAAGATTATAGGATCTAAAACTCCAGAAAAATGTGGTTGCAACCTACAACTTCACCCCTGTATCACTGCCTGCTACACATAGTACCAGTAGATCTTAATGTTCTTTACAGCTGTACTTTAAAAGGCTCAACTCTGAATTACAAAATATCAATGTATCAATGCAGAGTTTATTTTGGTTATCCGTTCTAGTCTATTACAAATCATATTAGATCTTTTGAAGTGGGCAACGCTTAGCACTTTAAATGCTATTCCTACACTATGCTTTTGCTCATCAATTTGTAAAAATATCAGAATATGGAAGCTCTAAGACATTCCCTCACAATAGTACATTACTTCCAGAAATACAAACTGTATCACTTTCAGCAATATAGTCTGCTACGTGGAAAAAAGACTGAGTGCAGATCCAAATAAATCATATAATAAAAATGAATTAAATATGGGCCAACACTTGCAAATGGGCACAGAGGAAGTCTTCAAATAAAGTAGTGACCTTAAGAGAACAGGTGCTTATAAAAGAATTTGAAAAAAGTCATTATGCTCTAGTGAATGGAGTTTGTCTGCACCACTGAAAAACAGGGACATCAAGAGCAAGTTACCTAAGCATCTGCTTCTCAATTTGCCCAATAGAGGAAGGGATAGAACAGGTTTCTCCCTATTTCACTGTCCTGGCACTCCCCACCCCCTCAAAAAAAGGCATGCAGAAGATAATAAGAAAATTGCTCTGGAGGAAGCAGCTTTTGGTAGCACAGTCAAGCAGCATTAGCACTCTTCCCAGACAAGCTTCTGATTATTACCAGGGATTACTGCACTAATGACTGGAGCAGAGGCACAAGAATTAGGAGAGGAAAGCATAGGAACAAAAGCATGAACAACAGGGGATTAGTGAGCTCAAATAAAAAAGAAAATTCATTCTCAATAAATATGGCTATGTAAATCACTTCTGCCACCCAGTTCAGTTAAGATGAGCAAGCATAGGAAAGGCTTGTTCATATGAGCAGGCAAGTGGATGGATAATCTATTACAACTAGGAAAAGGAAGAGAAACAACAATGTTGAGTTTATCCTCTTTTATGTACTTCGTTCCGGGCAAGGCTGTGATCAAAAGTAACCAAAATATCATAACAGGAACTCCTAGGAAGTTTTTACCTCAAGAGAGAAGCTTAAACAGTTGGGTACTCCTGACTTCGTTTCTGAGTGCTATAACATGTTGGACCTTTTGCTAAGAGCAATACAGAGCATAAAATTCAGAACAACAGTTGTATCTATATTTTCAGATGCTTGTGTGGTTACTGAGCTTCAAATCAATGTCTTCCCCCCACCATTTTCTAGTTGTTAACAAGGTTCAAATGCTGGAGGAAGGTGTGGCAGAACGGATTCAGGCACTTCTAAGGTCAGAGATGCCTCCTGTGCAGTTTAAACTTCTTGGAACACTACGGATGTTAACAGATGGTCAAGGTATGGAACTGCTAATCTTTACTGATGTCAACTATACACTGCCCTCCTCCCCTCCCCCTACAAGACAATGGATGTGCAAGGAGACTACAGGCTACATGTCCTGATAACCTAATTCCACTCAATCTGGAGAGGTTCCAACAGAGATGATTGCCAGAGACTGCAAGCCTTCCATACTGACCCAGTCAGCCTCAGAGGTAGATGAGAAACAAACCAAATGGAAGAAAGATGTTTTCCACCAGAGATATCCCAACAAGGCATGAGTATGATGGAAAAGAGTCAGCCTAAGGATTTACAGTGCTAAATCACAGGAAAGCAAAGCAATAGAAGAACTGGAGAATATAACAGGATCAAAGGGAGCTGGGGGTGGAGAGAGGCAGGAGAAGTGAGTTTCTACCAGGCTTCTCAGCCTCTCTATACACATTGCCAGGTTTATCTTGCTGGTGCGGTTCAAACATTGACTTTACTTTGCATGTTGAAATAAGGGATTATCTACTTACACTTCATTCAGTTTTACACAGAGGTGGGTATGCAAATGCAACAATATCACTCTGTGCATATAGCTGCACTTTGAGAAACATGCACAATGTCTGAATTACATTAAGATCTACTACAATATCTTAATTTATTCTTAGACTTATCTAGCTTCTTACCAGAGTATAACACAAAACAAGCGTTGTGGGGTTTGGTTTTTTTAAATGATAATTGTCATAATTCTTTCATATCACCAGAGTAGCTGCTCTAGAACATGAATCATTATAGACTGCCTTGATGTGCAGGAATAACAAGAAATAGGTCAAAACCAGAATCAGGATAGTTATGAGCATTTTGCAGTGGGAACTGACAGCTGGTGCAGAACAGTTACAATCACAAATTCATTAGTTATATGGAAGGGGAAAAAACCTGACTCTCCTACATTCCATGCTACACTCATTTACACCACTGCAGACACCACTTTGATATGGCAGCTGCTTGCATCACTTTTCACATGAATATGCATAATATAAAATTTAGATCTAGCACTCAATTTGCACTGATCTCAGTGCAGTAAAAAGCTGCTTTCACTTCTATTTCACCATGGTAGAAAATGGACATTGCAAGACATACAGAAACTTAGCCTCTTCTTTCTCTCAGGCTTTGAAGGAAGTCATTAAAAGGTCATTTATCTGAAGTTATATCTGAATTGTGACAGGGGATACCATTTAGCTTTTAAAATTGAGACATCATAATAACACAGATCTAAATTATCAAACACTAAATTATCTTTTTTTTAACTCAAACTAAATTATATCTTTTCTTTCTCAATATTATTTACCAGCCCTAGTATGAAGACAGAAATTGGCACAAAATAGTACAACTTCTGAATCTCAAACAATACAGATATCAGTGTAGAGCAGAAAAAAAGATGTAGAAGATTATTCAATATTTACCCATTCCTGCCTATAAGCATACAATTCTCCCACCTTTAATTACTTTCTATCCTGTTTACCCATGAGCTAACATTGCCCTTAATTAACTCAGCCTGAAACGCTTATGAATACACATCTACTAAGAAGTCCACGCTAAATTAGTTAATTGCATTATCTTGTATAAAATCATTATTCTGACAATCACTGGGCATGCTGAGGCCTACAGACTAGAAGAGGTAGGTTTCTTTCTATGTATAGAAAACTGCAGTCAGATCTCTCAACTTCATTACACTAAAGAGATGTTAATATTAACTCCTGTTTTTTCCACCGTTTTGCTTCAGAGGAGCAGAAGGATTTGTGCACTTCAACAGCCAAAAGACTTTCAACTCAACTGAAAGTCCAATAATACACATAATTCATTCAAATTCGATGTTTTGCAAGTTAAAAGGTGCTCCTGTTCCTGTTAAGAATAACTAAATGGTTTTATCTCAAAGAGCTCTATTGCTGGTAGGTATCAGGAAGTCCCTGTCAAACTAGGTCAAGACACCTCCTTTGAACAAACCTCTTAAACTGGTTCCATTTACCACCCTCTTACCTCTTTCAGCTTTCTGTTCTAAACTGGATTACCGTGATCTCCTCAGACTAACATGTAACATCTGACCTAGAAATAAAAGCCTTTCTGTTACAGGAGGTAATATGCAGGTTGTTGTGCAACAAGAAGTAACTCTTCTCTCAAAACAAACGTGTTCAACTAGGCTAAAAGCTCCCAGATTCCTTTTGGTATTTTGACATGTGGATTGTTCCTTATGTACTGGACAAAAAAAAAAAAAAAAAAAAAAAAAAAAAAAAAAAAAGGAAGTGTCCATCCATCCTTCCTCATCTCCTTCCCCAAAATAGGAAGAGTATAGGTTGACTTACAGTTTCTGCAAAATACCCAGAGTGATCATGTGGTTGACACTGACCTTCTGGTGCACACTCTATGTGACCCTTTCCAGAATATCTCTAAACAAATGCAACACACACAGAAAGGGACAGGTAAAGAAACTGGAATAGGGTGATGCCCCTATCAGCCAAACCTATCCCTCCTGTTCCAGATATTCTTCCTCAAGTCCTTGCTTCAGCAAAGCTCCAAGAGACAAACTTCTCAGTATCTTAAAACCAGGCAGACTTCCCCATGTTATTCCCCTTTCTGAATTTGCTTCCAAAGGAACAGGGATCTCCCTGGTTACCTTCTTTCATGCCTGGAACTATTTTGAAAGACTAGAAAAGCAGAAAAAGATTGGAAAAAACCCCACAGACCCTTTACAGACCTTCTTAGGCACAGTACACTTCCCATGAAGACCTTTACCACATCTTCCCTGCTTCAGAGCACGCAATACACATTTCATGCTTATCTGCACGGGTCCTCCAGCACTAAGGAGTGGGGGATGGGCATGGGACAGGACTCAAGATGACCAAAATGAAGTCAGCAAGAAAATCCCTTAATTACAAATAACTACACAAGACTCCTAAACCTAAATTAAATCTTATAAACACAGTATATTTTTGCAAATAGAATAATTCTACACCAAAACCAAGCATCTGGTGAGTGACTACTTTTGCCTCTCAGTTGCTACATCTGGTGCCCAGTTGGAAGTGCTGTGCATTTATAGTTCCTGATCAACTGGAATATGTGGAAACAGCGGTTTGGCAGTTAATAAAACAGCTCTTCTGTGCTCAAATACAAATGGTTGAGCACTCAATTCCTACAAAAAGACAACTTAAGTTGTGCAAATTACTACTTTATCTTTCTCCTGGTACCCTTCACTTAGAAGAAAACTCCAGTAGAACCAAGATGTAGAATTTCAAGAAGTCTTAAGCATTGAACAGAATTAACTACTTGAAATTACTGAAGCAGTATTTACCAGGATGTTCTCAGGGCTGAGCCCCTGCTTAACATATTTGATTAAAATAGAGTATTTCACAGTACTCAGCACCCTTATAGCTGCATTTTTTCCTTTGCTTAGGAAATCACTTTCCACCAGTTAGTCACTTTTAATCTACAGCACTTTAATGATGTGTTATTAAACTGCAATAAGACTCATGTGGAATCATGTGTTAGACTGATGCAATATTGAGAGAGCATGAGTAAAGTTCCTTTTCCTGCAGAACTTCTAAGAGCTTTGGGAGTAGTCTCCCTTAGTGGCGACAAACCTTAAACCACAGCATATCATTAGAGTTCCACTTCTTAGGAAAAGTCATCTAGTGTGGTTTTTTCCAAACGTCAACCACACAGATTAATACTTTTAGCAAGTTTTGAGATAAGGTTCCTGAAACACAGGGGAAGGAAAATTAAAAGGCTCCTCCAACCTCTGGGGAAAGTTTTGATGATGCCTAATACACAGTTCAACACACATTCTTAAGACTTGGGACATGCAATTACAGATATGCTGCAATTCTGTACTAAGACTTGGCTTCCCGCATGCGATCAACAATAATTATCACCATTACTGAGGGCACTGAAACAGCAAGAACAGACTCTGAAGGGCCCATGATTACATTTGGGCAGGACTCAAAGAGCAAGTGCAAGAAACCAAATGGGAAACGGACAGTCCTCATGAAGATTTCAGTACAGCAACAGAATATTTGCCTTCAAAGATATGAAGCTGCTCATTTTAAGCCCTGCTTCAACAGCCTCTTAAAAAGAATAGGTCTATCGGAACAGGTTACTTTGTTCTTTACCTTTAAGAGTTACCCTAACACAACTGGTATTCCTCCGGTAAAGATTTCCAAGATCCCTTAAAAGACCAATGCTTTAGTTACAGTTTCTTAAAGGACATTGAGCTCAGTCCTGTGGTCCTGGCTACTTCTACATTCATATTTCTGTGACAGAAAAACTGAGAAGTCTGATCTTTGATGTTTCCTAATGATGCTTTTTCTCTTCAGCTGATGCGGCTGAAATCTTGGGCCAAGACCCCATGCTGCTCAACAGACTTGTGCAATGGTGCAATGCTAACGACCATACCGGCGTTCGTGGAGAAGCAAATCGGCTGCTTGCATCGATCTTGCGTCACAACAGATCCCAAGTATGAGAGCTATTGGTCTGATATGTTTCTACTTTACCTTTCTCAAGCACCTCTGAAGTTTGTCAATATAGTTAGGGTTTAAGCATTAAACAGCACATACAGCTTTATCATTACAAACATGAAGGTTGACAGTAAAATCCCCTCTAGCCTGCCTCAATATTAAAAAGGGGAAGGTGAGCAGGAAAGCAGTGCTCTCCACACAAACAGAAACGAACAACATGGTTACTTACTGTCACTTGTTAGTTTCACCCTGCTTAAGTAAGGTTTGACAAATAGTAAGTAGGTAAAGCTTTTCTATTTCCATAAATACTAGTTTCAAGTTAAAATGGCAAAGATAACCCAGACCTGTCCCAAACACCAGTCCTCCAGGAGCTCCAAAGAGCTCACTTATCTACCTAGTGATGGATGAATCTGGCATGATCTGTATCTGCTGGCACATTAGGACAGGCTTTTGTTTCTTGTAAATCATGCTATTACACACAGGCATGCCAACCATGCTTTACTTTGAGGTAGTGATAAAAAAAGTAGATAGTATCTGCACATGCTTCAATAAAGTAAAACTAATCTCTGCTAGTTTGAAGGCTTGAAATGAAAAATTGGAATAAGGTCAAACTAAAACTCTTGAGACAAAATACATCTATTTTTATCTTATAGACATGCATATATATAATTTTAAGTATTGATATTCCAAGTAAAGTAGACCAGCCCTAAGCAGACATGTATTATCAGTACCAAAAGAAATGTTATCTCTAGTCTCCAAGTATCATCAGTTTGCACTGCAACAGGCATATCATTTCCATCTATTCAGAGGCTGAAGAGTGCAATCTCATTTCTCTCTTCATTCTACACAAGTCAGATTTCCATCTGTCATATTGTACCTTTGCTTTAACAGGAAGTGGTCAAAGCCATCCAGGAGGCACAAGGCGTGAAGTATCTGGTTTCCATGACAACAAGCGAACACGCTGCCATGCAGAATGAGGCTCTGAATGCCTTGGCAATAGCATCTGCAATTGATCTAGGTATTTTTCTCCTAAAAGCATTTATCTGTGCAAGATCCTAATTAAGAAACATTGTCATGCTGTTCATTCTACATAACACATAAGAAAAAGCATGTTTCTTATCTAGATTTAGCTCTTCAGCATTAAATAAAGGTCAGCCATCCAGAAGATCACAAAAGCAACAGGCTTCAGGAATTGCCTCAAGATTTTTTTGTTTAGGGTAGAGTCAAGTGATCAGGTTGTGTGGACAGGCACAATCTGTTGAGTAGCATGGTATGATGCTAGAAACCTACAGAAAAAGATAAAAGGCAAGTAAAGGTGATGAAGACTAGAGAAAAAGGTATGAAAGTCTAAACGAAGACAAAATTAGAGACAAATTATGGACTTGAATGGTCAATTAAGACTATAAACAGAGGAAATCTTCAGAAAACAGACACTGGAATGAAGGAGAGAATAAAGCAGAAGCATAGACAAAAGGGCCTTGTAGAAGCTGCAAAAGAAACAAGTGAGAAAACTACAAAGGGTCTAACTGCTTTTACTGAGCTAATTTTCAGAGAGATTGAGTACAATTTTTTTTTAGATTTTTCCTGTATGATCACATTTGAAAATGAGTCTCAATTTATCACAATAAAGACAGTCACCACAGGAATCTACATACATCAAAAGATAAACTGAAAATAAATAGTTGACTTGAAATTTGGAATTTCCTATACCAACAAGCAAGACAGCAAAGAGTCATTTTACTCCTTGGTCCACCATTAGGGGTCTCAAACTCAATTGGGCAACAAACATGAATCGGTATTTCTAGCACTGATAGCTGCAAATTTTAATCTATTATGAGGACATTTTATACAATCTATAGTATACATGTTCTGACTTTCAGAGTGAGGCCAGTGAAGAAACACTGTACAGAAAATACAGAAGTTCTCCAGTACAGAAAACAGATGCTCAAGACATCCCTGTATAGCCAATTTGAAATTAAGTCAATCAGGAATTTTACTTTTCAAAAGCAGGCACATTAAATTTCTAGCTTCTTTTCAGGTAACAGCTCAGGTATTTGTATACTCATTTTTCAGAAACCCTTGAAGAATCTTTTAAGGAATCACAGCTAGTCCAAAGCTTACACAAACTTCTACAAGACGATAATACAAGTCCTGAGGTGAAATATAATTCAATGGGTCTTTTGTGCAGTCTTCTTAATTCAGGTAACTTAATTTTAAGTTGTCTGTGATAAAAGGATGGATATTTGTGATGAAAATACTAGTGTTTTCTGTTACTGAAATGTGCTGCTTGCGATGTTGCAGTCAGTGAGTAGTAGAGGATATTAAAGAGGTTTATTCTTTATTGATCACCAAAAATCCCAGTCAAGTAGCTTCTTTCTTTATGAAAAGCTGATTAAACCACCAGTTGAATGAAAAAAAAGAAAGGCTTTATTCCAGTGAGTCAGCAGCATAACCAAGTTCTGAAATAGCAAAATTAGAGCCTTGGAATAAAGGCATCTTTGTCCAAATTCACCATGCACAGATGTCTGGCAGTCCCAAGTCCTGTATGGACCACAGTATTTTTATATTCAAAGAAATAGTCTGTATCATCTTCCACAGCTAGGCATACATTTGTTCTGCCTGTGCTGTAAGCGAACCAGAAGCTGAGATAAAACACCAATTTTAGCAGTGCTGCCTTTGCACAGCAACTTTTAGCAAAACATATGAAGGATGCAATTTCAGTTTGTCTCACTCCATGGTTAGGGAAGACTTAAAATACTTGAAGCAAGATCAGACTCATCCTGGATGTGTGGCACTAACTGAAAACAACCACCTTGAAACCAGGAGTCCAAAAGATCTCATGCCAGTTTCTCACATCTTAATACCTCAATCATGTAAATTGAAAATGATTGTGCTCAAAGAGCTGCCACAAGGGGATCTGCCTTTCAAATCCTGGAGCCAATCTACATTAGCAGACAAGCAGGATTTTGCAGTATATTCTATTTTTTCCTCTGTAGCCACACAGATTTTGGAATAGAGATAAGCATTTGCATCCTTCAGTGCTACTACGGAGTACTGACACAACAGATGTGATCTATAAGACTTTTTTCCAGAGGTGTATATACTTAGCACTTTATAGACTAACTGCAACACTAGGAGTTGAGTCTTACTAATATGAAAGCCTAGCAAAAAGCATACAGGCAAAAAAAAAAAAATGCTGGAACTTGTCCTGTTTACATTTTCAAAGTGCTTTTCTTCTGTTCAACCAGTTCTTGGAAGTCAAACAGGAGAAAAAAAAATCTTAACGTGCTCAATACTTTCATTGGCTGAAAGAGTACCTACTGAGAGAAGTTTATTTAAATTAAAGCAGCCCATTTTAAACAGCAAGTACTCCAAACTTATCTTACAACAATTGTTGGCAGTCACTGTGCCACGGCATGTCACTAAACATCAGCATTTCATCTCCCATTCAGGTGATCTGAGACAAGAAATAGAAGAGGACAAGATTAAAGAAACCCTTGAACAACTCTGCAGTCACAGTAATGCAAATGTGGTCAAGGAAGCTGTCACAACATTACAGGTTTTGAGAGGAGAGACACCTCACTAGTTTCCCTTCTTCGCCATAGTAACCCTGCACTGCTGCTGAGGCAAGCGCAATAAGACACCAGCTTTGCCAACCCATTTGTCATGCTGCTGCATAACCAACACTACTGAAGTCCGGGTACAGCTCCTGCTTTTAAAGCTGTACATACAAAAAAAATACAAATATTCATTTGCTCATCTATTTGGCCTACTGATACTTCCACCACTGCTGCTCTTCACTGAGCTACTCACACACAGCAGTAGGAATAAGGCCTGTCAAGCAAGTGGTCTTAGAAAACATCGCATGAGAAGAATCAGGCAGTTACCACTTCTGTAACACATTTTTAAGCTGCTTGGTTTTGTCAAATCAGGATCACTTGCAACTTTTTCTTATATCAATGGGACTTTAAAATCACTACAAAACCCCCTCAAGTTTATATCATGCAACCTGAAACAACGGAGTTTTATGTTAGATGAGAGCTGCAGCTTAAACAGTGCAAAGGGCTAACTGCCACCAATTCAACCTCTGCACATTGTGCATTAACCTGTAAGCCCAACTGTCAACTGAACGTGTTAAAACCACCACAAAACTGTACCTTTAAACGAAATCCCCCTTCAATTTCCAATTTAAAGCTCACCTCTGAGTTTTTACCTGCTAGCGTCACAAGCTATATTCCTAAGTATCTGAGGTCACAGTCTTGTCCTAGTTTCAGAGTTGCAGCTACTGTAATCTGGAACGAGACTCAGTAGAAGCAAAGTTTACATGAAACTGCAGTCAATGTCCATACAGTGCTTGGACAAGAAACAAATTAAAGCTAGCTAGAAATTACAAGTGGGCATGTATGAAGATTTGGAGGCAGCTCTCATTTCATTATCTCCAGTAAGAGAACCTAGGTTTAACTTTAGATAATGAAAAAAGGTAGTAAAACAAGTGTCTCCTAACATTTCTACAGCAACCTTTCATATTTAAAAATGTTCACTTGATAAAAGAAGGCAAGAACAGGATCTATTGCACAACTTGTTCTTACGGGAACTTTTTGAAGCAGTTGCAAGTATGTTGCAAAGCCACATTGCCAAGACCTAGGAGATCAAATTCAAAACCCGGTAGTGGTAGATACTGAAGAGCTAGGGAACAATGACTTCTTTAGCCAGCAGGAAAAGTTATTAAGAAAAAAAATAGAAAACTACTGACTTTTAAAAAATTGTTATAAAGCAGGGAATATTTAGAAGTCAACAAGGCTTCCAGTTCTCAAACAATTTGAGTATAACTGGCTTATGTCTGCAAACAAACACTACAACTTTGTTCCTGTAAAAGCTTTCCCACTTGCAAAACTTGTTAACAGTATTTAACCCACTACATTCACCACCAAATACCACTTTCAGGAGTACTCTTGAGAAAGGGAATTTCATAAAACCACCCAGACAAGTCACTTGGTGACTAACACACAAGCAGGTTTTGATCACATAGTAGGAGAAAAGAAAAACAAGAGCTGAACCATATGCAGTTTCCTCTAGCTTAAAGCACACAGTGATACGGACATCCTACACATTTCCAATATCAAAACAAGAAATAGCTTCAGACAATCTAAACTTCAGAATAAGATATAGGGTTGCACCTAAACCAGGCATTAGTATGAGATATACCAGGAATTATTACAAGTTATATATATACACACACCAAATAAGAACAACTTAACTTGAATGTGGCTATCAGAAATGATCCAGCCTTAACATTCTAGAGTATTTAATTCCAGATATTGCATTATTCTAACATAGCCATTATGTCTTGGTTAAATGTTTCTCTGACCTTATTAAAATTAAAATAATGTTTTAATGCATTAAAGAAACATTAAAATGGTTGAAGAAGCAGACACAAACCTATTTCTACAAGCCTCATCTTCAAACCTGGAAGTTACTTCCCTTCTACACTCTTAAGAGTAGTTTCAGGAACACTGCTCAGACATGACAAACCCTAGACTGTGCAAATGACATGAGCAATAACTGGATAATGGCAGTCAAAGTGCAAACAGTGGTTTTAACTTTTTGGGTGTCTAGAGATTTAATAATTTCTCTACACCATTCTGCAGCTCTTCACTTGTTCACAGCTTTCCATTAACAATGGAGAGAAAAGCACCAGTGTTATCTATTATTCAGCAGACTGGAAAAAAAAATTTAAAAAAAAAGAATTAGTTTGAGCAAAATATACACACAAACACCAGTGGACTTTTACCATTTCTGTAGTTATCCACAAACTGCAGTCTCAGTAGCCAGTTCAAACCTTAGAGAGAGGAAAATATTAGTGACTAGAAGCAATAAATCTTAGAAATCAAACTCCAGGAGTATAAAATATTAAATTTTATTTAATCAAATTTAAGGCTTGAGAAAAAGAATATAATGAAAGTCATTCAGAAAAGCCATCTCAGAAGAAGAGACAGAACCTCCCCTTCCACTGGCTAAACAATGTTCAAGCTGCATGATAACCCACAGGCAGTAGGTGGAAGGAAGAGGAAAGGATGGAATGGGGAGACTAAAACCAAGGCAATTCTATGCATAAGCCAATTGCCACATCAACCTCAGTGGACTGCAGGTACAAGTCTGTCCACATGGCACTGTATGAAGGTCACCAAAACAAAAGACCCCTTGGGAAGAAATATTCAGGTTTTCAGGAGGCAACCGAAGCTCCTTTGGTCACTGCACTCTCTTCAGTGCTAATATTCATCCTCCTCTTCACGTACAGGGAAACTGTGTCCAAATGTAGGTAAATTAATAGAAACAAAAGGGCAGTTGCACTGTCAAATATACCGACAAATAAATACATTGCTTCACAGAAATAAACTGTGCTCGTTTCTGAAAAATAAAAGTGATCACACTAGAAAGTTTCTTTCTCTCAGTCTAGTTATTCAAGTCTGATCTCATCATATTTGACATCTTCATTAAAAAAAAAATCTTGTTTCCATTGTAGTGTTTGTGGAGTTGTTCCAAATGCAACCACTGAAATCTCAACATGAACAATTTATCAAACCTCTCTTTGTAAGATCATTGAATTGCTTCTCCTTCGAGGCTTTAGAAGCAGGCTCACACCCAACTGCTTTTGCTGACAAGAGTTTTTTAAACCATAATCTAAATCTTTAGCCATGAAGTCACCGCAGTTCCACAGAGAAGATGCTAAATGTAACTACAGTAGAAAGTATTTCCATTCCAAGTCTGAAATTACACTAGCCATGTGTACCACCAATAGGGGTCCACTTCAAAATGTCTAGGGGTAAAGCAGCCTAGAGCCCAGGGTTTTAAAAGTGATACTGAATAATCACAGAGAAGTTTATCCACCTTGAAAACAAATCACTCCATGAATTTAAGGATCCTCAAATGGGTTGAACTTGCTCTCTTGAATTCAGTTCCAAATAACTGAAGCATTGATACAAAGCTGGGGTTAATATAGCTAAAGCCAGTAAGAACGAACTGTGGAAAGACAGCACTTCAATTAAATTCTGGTTTGCATACAAACAGTACTTCAAAAAGAAACCAAGTATTCATTTGTCTTCAGGCAACTTGGCAAGATTTGCAGACACTGGAATCCTGATTCATGACACTGACTTTTGTCGGCAGCTGATTTCAGTGCATGAACTCCACAGATATCTTTGACACCATGATGATTTTCACCAACTGCTAAAGTTATTTCCCAGCATTAGGAGATTTCTGTGTCAAAAAGTAGCAAAGGGAAACACACTCCCTAGATACAATTTTCAATGCAACGTCTTACAAATAAAAAGTTATAAACAGAAAGCATCCTTCTCCAATTTTACATACATCAGATTATTACAGATAACCTTAACAGAGTAACTTGGTTGATGAGGTGGTGTAAAGTTTCAAGCACCAGAGTTTAAAGCCAAGGTTGCTGGACACTGCTTTGCCGCTTGCAAAGTAGCACTAACAGCAGCAAGTTTTTGGCTGCTCCTAATGGACTAGATTCAACAAGTAATACAGTCCTCAAATTCAGGGCTCTACAAAAGAAATGTCTCTTGCTCTCCCCTCAGTAATCTACTGCTATTGTTTCCTTGTTGTATATCAAAGCTAAAAAAAATTTTAAAATCGCTGCACTTCCAGCGATTTTGAAGTTTTTCAGATCAGTAATAGCAGACTGTTCTCTGCCACTGCAAGGAAGTCAGCCATCCTTAGACAAGCTTCCTTTTCCTGTTGTGTTTCAATCACTGGCCAGAAAAAGAACTATGAAAGCTGAAGTACACGAGAAGAATAGCATTGTCTGTGAAGTGCTTCACAGATTAAAAGCTAGAACGACATCTGGACAATCAATACAGACACAAAGATTCTTACTGTTGATCAGCTTTTGCCAGTGAAATGTTCGTTAATACATGCATTATAGGAAAAAGGACATCAGAGTTATTTAAAAGTTTGGCTTCCTAAGAAAGCCATATACTTTGGAAATACAAGTATTAAATCCTTCAGGCAGACTACATGTAGTAAAATATCATTATAAAAATATATACTTTTCTAAAATTTACACTATGTTAGGCACTGTAAATAAAGCTGCTCTCCCCGAAAAAATCGTTGTCACTAAAAGCAGTAACCAATGTCAGTTATATGGCCCACAGTAAAACTGACAGCTACAGCTAGTTTCGAGAACTTTTTAGTCACGTACTTCTACCTTAAAGCTAAAAATACTATGCCCAAGTGTTTTAAAGACGACTGGAACTCTTACTGAACTATAGATCCATCTGCTGAACCCCCAAGAAGGGAGGATGGGAAAAAGAGAATTCAGTTTTCTTCTGATAAAAATTAAAAAAAAAAAAATTTACTTCAGTGGGAGCAGTTCAGTTTGACACAGAAAATTACTGTGAAAAACCATTCTGGTTCACCATATTGTGACTGGCATTTGAACTATGTATCAGAATACAAGCAGAACTGATGATTCAATAGCTTTACAGAAGGTTTAAAAACTCAATGACTCTTATCTTCCACTAAATATGTATTTCCTTATTAAGAAAAAAAAAACAGATTTCAGTAGGGATCAATACTGAATTTAAATGTTTTTCATCAGTCCTGGTATTAGCAGTTAGGACTTGTGAAGATCAATGGAGCAGTTGTGACAGAAACTACAGGAAAGGCAAAAACCATCAACAGCTAGCATAGCATGCTTGCTACCTAGAGAAACAAGCTGCATTTTGAAATTTCTGCAGACAGTACTTTTTAAAGATATTACTGATCAATAAAGAGGTAAGCATTTTAAGAGTTTTTTTCTTCTATAAATAAAGAATATTTACATTTTTTTCAGACAGGAAACAGCATCAGGGATTCACACCCCCTTGCCCAAAATGGAGATTTCTAACATGTAATGCTACAGATAGTCAGATTTTTCCTCTTGAGAAAAAGCTTGCATTTTCAAAACAGCATGGGTTACTCAAGCTCTAATGCTGAGCATAAGTTCCTGCTCCTGAGGCATCTACGTTATTCCCAGTCAAACAGAAATATCCCTACTTCCGCACAACTGAAAATCAATTAAAGAACTAGACAATCCGTGACTGGTTTTTTTTCCAAATACCATGACAATTAAGGTTGCTGGGTATCTTCCCCAAAAAATGACTGCATGAGTTTACTGTAGAGATTAAAATGATTTCAAGATTCTGGAGAAATCAGCACACCTTCTGAAAAGATTATATTTTGAATTGATGACAGTTGGGAGTGAAAACAGAACAATCTTCAAGGTGATCCTTCAAAGAAAGATTTTACAGCAGTTTCACGTCTCCTTGTTACAATCTTTAAAGTCTGTTCTGTCAATGTCTTGGGAAATTCCATCTCTTCCTCAGAGATCAATGCTGGTGCACTGAGTTGTCTCGTTAGAAAAAAAACGGTAGACAGATGTGTGTTCTGAGATTTTTTTTGTACCAGCTTCTAACAAAAAGCATAAGCAGGTAAAATCCACCTAAGGCTTGTAGTAACAGGAGTATTTCATGGTCTGTGCATTTCTTCCACCTTGGTGTCCAGCCAATAACCGTAAAAATATGCTTTTTTTACAACATGTGTCTGCTTTTATATTCAGAAGGCATTACCTGCCTTCACAGCTTCAATATCAGAAATCAACGTCCTGGCTAGGAAAATCCCAAAAATCTAAAAAGACAAGAAAACATACCATTTGTGAGATGAAACACTTCTAATGTACCAGCCAACAAGAAGTTTCTAAAAATTAGAGTCTATTATCATTGATCATTATTGCAGAATAGGAACCTATTTCTTACGTGTTCCTATAACACTGTACTGATGTCAGTACAACTACTCTTGTTAATAAAGATATGCATTCATAAAGCGTTTGCAGGTTCAGATATCATTTCATAGCCAGGATCATCCATCAAAGCATGGCTATTACTAAAAAGTAATAAAGGCAGAATCTTGCAGGAAATAAAAGTCATGAGAAAAAGATGCTTTCATGTAACACTTCAGAAGCATTCAAAATAATAAGCTTCTAGATGCCCTAGAGCTGGAAGAAATCCACGTAGCCGAGTTTACTTGAGTCTTATAACACTCACTTACCTATGGCTAAAGTTACAAGTCAGGCATTTTCATTCATTCCACAACTGTGGATAATCCAGTCAATTTTCTGATCAAGTTTTTTAAATACACACAGAATGTACAATTACCTGTACTAAAATGAAAATCTTATCAAAAATAGCAGTGAGAAAAGTCCCACATTATTCTGAGAGATTTACATTTGAAATTTTAACATTCACTGAAATCCTTAGGGAAGTCTTCCTTTACAAATTGAAGATAAACACGTAACTCAGCACACTTCCTGAAACCTTCTTCGAAAAAAAACCAGAAGATTGGGGTGAAGTTTTGGAAGAGACGAAAGGTTTGTTTTAGATGTAGACAGATTATGTCTGACTCTCAGTCCCACCACAAAATAGTTCAATGCACAAGACAGACACAATTTGAAAATATAAGTGACTTTCACAGAGACTCAGGACACAAATAAGAACAACAACATCAAGGTATTGTCAGTCACCACACTGCCAAAATATTATCTTTAATATCTTCCTAACTGAAGGTGGTGTTCTCAGGACAGCATCAGCCATGGAAGCACTATCATTAGATGGTGATAAAATACCAAAAAACAAGCAACAGAGGGCAGTATTGTCATGGCTGGGAAAAGGTATTTTGCCAGCACTCTACGCTCAACTATTTTCAGTTAAATGGAAAACACGTTCTATAGTGAGATTTATAAGTTTGTTATTTCCCACTGAAGTGAAGCAGTATCATACCAAAGAAATTTTGGTTAGTGTAAACAACTGCCACAACAAAAGCAGGATCCACCTTGAAAGAAGCAGTCTGATATGTTTTACTGAGAATTTTGGTTCTCTTTCTTTGATGTACCAAGCACCGACAAGGTACTGGAAGAAGTCACAGCAACTCCTTCATCTGGTTCTGCTCATACCACATTTGCAACCTGCTCACCAATTTCCCTCCTCTTCCATTCTCAACTTTTTTCGAGCAGTATGCTACACATCACTTCCAGCCAGCTGAATGGTAATCTTAGCATAAAGGACAGAATTGTATTTTAGTGATTTCACATTTGTGAGAGAAGGTTTAGTTCAGATCTACTGAACAGATGACCAGATGATCTCCCCTCCCTCATGGCACATTGAAATGTAAGAAATAAATTATTGTATCACACATTATTATATAAAATGATCATATATTAGCATATTGCTATATTAATATATAACAATATACATCACAATCATCATATACTGCATGTATTAGAATTGTATTGTGTTTTTATAATGGCCTTCATTGCTTCAAGGAATATAATTTCAACAGAATTAAATTAGCTGATATCAGCTATTTTCACCCTGTCCCCATACCTATAATTTTTTTTTCCATACTATTCTTGTAACTAAAAAAATCCAGTGTCAAAATATTTACTGTACCTCTCCCTCCATAACAACTGTTAACTTCAGTAGGTTTGTATCTGCAAACTTGAAACTTTTTTCAAAGTAGCATAATAAAAGCAACTAACCTGGAGCAGTGAGATAGCTATGAAGACACCTGCAACAATGTAGATATTTCGGGGTAACCAAGCTTCAAGAGCAAGGATACATCCTTTGACAAAAATCTGATTCTCCCATTCACTCTTGCTCTGAATGTAGAGAGGAAGAATAAGAATATTACTTTTCTGCTCAAGTTTATTATAAGATCAGTCAATCACATGAGATAGCTAAACTAATGATTTGTCATTTATGCAGTAATATTTTTAAGCAGACTCCAGAAATACATATATGCCCAGATTAAACCAGGGAATGTCAGACACCGATGTCAGTATTTTCCTGCAAATCCTGCTATTAGAACACTTTAGAATTAGCAGATAATGGTATTCAGAGTTAGACTAATAGAACTAATAATTGAAATGAACATTTGAAATGCAAGTCCCACCCCTTTTTGAAACACACCTTTCCTTTTACCTGTTCTATCACTTGTTTTCTCCACCCTCCCACAGTGTAAGTTTACTTTAAACAAAGGAAAATCTCTACCACACTCTACTTGTGGTATGACGTAGCACAGTGGATTAGCTGCCAGAATTTTAAGCTGACATACCTATCAGCAATTCCACCATTTTTATAATTTTGCCTACGCAGGCACAGAACATGAAGACAGCAAGATCCCAGCACCTTACCTTCTTTCTGACATCATAGCCACACTGTGTATTCACAACTTTTTGCTGCAAAGCAAAGGAGATTTAAAATAAATCAATTGAATTCTACTCATTTCTGTTCACAGGAAGTTTTTCTGTCTTTTAGATTCACAGACACATCAGGACCATCAGAACCAAACATTTTAAGAAGCATTTTTAGTAAAAACGAGCAAAGCAGTAGTGGAACACAAGAAAAGTAATGACAAAGCAGAGGTGTACACTACCAGGAAAACATCCTCCACCCAAAATCCCAGTTTCTACCGCTTGGCTTTCAACCAGCAAGGTCTTTAACATGAAGCATAGCAACTGTACTGCCAGCATACAGGCAAGACATCTGCATTTCCAAGATCAGTTTCATGTTAGCTATTTCACATTAACACCTCAACACTGAGGTAACAATAAAGGTATCAGGCTGATTTATTTACACTTGCAGTGGAGAAACATGCCTTACAACTTCATCATTTCAAGTGGTATACAACTTGCTATCCCAATCAGTTAAAACAAGTAACAGCTGCAAGCTACTTGAGCCCCCTCAGCTGATAGTTCAAAGTCTCACACACAACCCAGCTCCAAGATATACCTAGTCTTGAAGGCAAAACACTCCCCATTGCAGATTCAAGTAGGAAAACCATAAACAGCTTCCAGATCGCAACCCCACATGAGCCAATAACGGTATTTATCTCCAAAGATGCAAAGACATTCCTTTTAAGACATTTTTTGTTTTCTCTGTATGAGACTTATGAAAACATATGTATTGCACAATTATAGAATAATTTACACAATGTATAGTGAGTTATATTCAAATACTGGGAGCAGAATCTCATATTAAAAACATTTAAACATACTTATATCTCCTTAAATACAGCACCTACAACAGAGGAAGTTGTAGTGGAATAGCATTGCTCCAAATTAAAGTAGAAAATAATTACTGGGAAATTTGAATATGGAATATTTCCCTGACAAAGTCTTTCCTTGGCTGATTTCCAAGACAATCAAAAGCCTTAGTATAACCTACCAATGGCTATCTGCTCCGCATGAGGGTTGCTGGACTGACTTTGAGCGGTAACTATTCCCACTAATACTATAAAGCATTATATGTTAGTTTCTACCTCCACATTTTGGCTTCCACTGAAAGGGTCAGATTCCTAAAGTTTAATAAACAGCTCTACCCAATAAGCACCTAAATCTTGCCAAAACCAGAGAATTGACTCAGGTACTTTAAAATGAGTTTGTGTATGAGCACTTTAGTTGCTGATAAACAATCAGCAAATGGAGTTACTCCTACTTGTCTGGCAGAGGGGTGGTGGAGCGTCAATTCTAACTGGGGCAAACACTGGTTAGACAGGGCTCTCTCGGGTCCTTACAAGCTAGGTAACAGGCCAGGAATCCAAGGAAACAATGTATTGGGAATAAAAAACAAAACAAAAAAATCAGCCACCAATACTTGCAGACTCAAGACATACAACAACAGCCTGAATTCCTGGTGACAATAAATTTTCAGCTGTATAACAGGTTGCCACGTTTGGACTCTAAAAAGGATGGAATAGAAACATGAAAAGAGTTTGTCTGTGCAAGAATAATTTTTGATCGTTTAGAAGACCTTTTAAAGCCCTAATCATCACACCATATTCAGGAAGTACTTCCTTTGATAACTATCCAACAACATCAGATCAATACAAAGCCAGGAAACAACTTACTGCAGGATCAGGTATACAACAGGAAAAAGGAACGCCGCACTTCTCACGACTTTTGCTTTCACTGCTGCAGTTAAAGTATATGTTAAAGTCCCAGTCATCTGGACCTTGGGCACCACAGCAATGGTTCTGCAACAGATAAACAAACACTTAGCATTTGGCGGTATTTTAGAGACAATTGAACAAATTATCTGGAATTATATTTGTTCATCACCTTCACTTTCTCTAAGGCTGTGCAGAATCAATGGCAACATCACTGTCAAAAAATTAGTAGTCAATACTGTGTGTCTATGAAATCAAAGCAATACATTTGGCATACTGCTCCTGGAAATAGGTGTCAGCATGACAAGCAAAATCACAAAAATTACCACTTTAGATGTAATCAGTGCACATTCATAAATGGTGCAACAAAATAGTTTATACAAATGCTTTGTACCCCATTATTTCCAAGTCAACCAAAACTAGAAAAAACTATGCAAAAGGTTTCTTGAAATTGGTGACTCCATCCTTAAATCTTCATAAATCAACAAGTTTTCTTCTCCTCCTTTACTGTAAGAAGTGGATCCATACATTTGTGAGTATACTTCCTTTCTTTTAAATGAGAAAGTTTTCATATCCAAATGAATTAACTGGTAAAGTCTCACTAGCTTGAAGGTCGGTCAACTCTAGAAGTATTTCACATAAGTTTCTTGACCTAACAGTGTAGTGTAATTACCATAATTGCAGGTTGGGGAAATCCCAACATTTCAAGGAATGTTCAGTTTCTGGAACTAATGAAAGCTAGTTTCTTATTAAGTTATGCTTTGCAGTTTACTGGCCTGGCTATTTAAGGGAGTAAATCTTTATAATTTGAGTACTTGAAATGTTATGCTATCACACAGATTTTCCTGGCACCTCATGAAGTTCCATCCTCTTAGGATATCCCTACCATCTCTCCTCTGCTCACTGCCCGTCTTCACAAAACTTGTATTAACCTAACTGTCCGTGAGACCACCAAAACTTGAAGTCAGTAAATGGATTCGGAAGTTAAGTTGTGACAGACACGGATGTGAACAGAGCAGAATTGTTTACACAGTTTTCACAGGAAACATGACTAAAGAGCTGAACAGAACAGTCAGAATAGAAAACACACCAAGAAAAAATGATTTAAAGTCACTAACACATTTACCATGATGAAAGGAAGAGGTTCATTTTTGTCTTTCTAGTCCCTCTTCCCTCATATCTACACCTTTGTAAAAAGCCATACAACAATAAACATGCTAATCTACCTTAGTAGGGTACAAACTATGAGGTCACTTACAGGCTTGAAAGTCAAATAATTAGCCCGAGCAAGGAACTGCCTAGAAAAAGCTCACTGGGTCCCAAGGCACACACTGAGAACAGCAAGTCAGCCTAAGGAACATGGCTCCTTAGAAATGGGCTCCAGCGATGCATTTGAACACACTGCTGCATGTTGCCGTTCAACCTTTGCACAACTACACTTGCTAACCAGCATTGGATACTTCCCCTCCTCCCTCAGTACTTTCAGGTACAGGCCGATTCAGAGATTTTTCTGGTCTTTCCTTTTTCAGGTTTATTAGCTTGTTAATCTGGCTAGTGACCTCCTTTTAGTAAGCTCAGCCTTTTATTTTCATTGAAAAGTATTTAACTAGAGTTCAACTGTAAATCAGCTTAGCGTATTATCCTGGCTGACTGCACTGAAACTAGATAAAGAGCAACAGAGTGGACAACACTGAGACAATTGCTGGTGCTGGTCATAGCCAGAAAGAGCCCTACCTTACAAAAAGGTGCCCTTAGCACTGAAGGCTAAAGCAAAACAGCACTGAAATCCATCCAGGCAAGTTAGAGGATGCTTCCATAACAGCGCACACAAGAGTGAATGAACAGGATAGGTAAACTGCTGGTAATATACAGCTGACCAAACTGGTATCCACTCTAAAACGTGCTTTGCTATCAAACTGAGCTGTAAGCACAGATTTCTAAACATGATTTTCTAGAAGATGGAAGACAGACAAAAACAACCTTTTATAAGGGGAAAAATATATAAAGGAGACAAGCATTCTACCTCTTTGTGAACTACTCACATAGGCACTCTGTTTCTCTCCATATATATATACGTTATTAACCACTCACAAATAAATAAAAATCAGAAGAATCACCCTCACTGGTTGTTTCCTGGGCACGATTATAAAAGCAGCTGGTTGAATGAAAGCCACCAGGCCCTTACTAGCACAGGCCTCGTCATCTCCTGGTGTACATCACTGTCTTCTGGTAACTGAAGATTTTAGGACCACAGGAGCATAAAATTATTTCAACCTTCCTTGACAACTGCCTGACTAGAGACTAGCCTTTCCCAGTTAACAAAAATCTTCTTTTGCTTCAAGATGAGGTGCATCTCAGAAGATAAAAGGCCCTGCGCTGCACTCTTGTACAAGACTGCAGTGCCTCCTAAAATAAGAGTGCAGACTACCAGTTCCATCACACAATGTTTTCAGGATAGTTTTTTTGTTACTCACTTCTCACTTAAACTGGTGCAACACTGATCAAAACAGGGGAGCAAGTCAAAAAGGTCAAAAGGCAAAGGGATGTTTGGCAGAGCTTCCACATTTGCAGTTACAACAGCACTGTATCTCACAATATCTTGCCTCCCTGATGCTTTCAATGCAGAAAGAGCAAAATATCTATAACACATCTGTAACATGGCACTATTAGCTATAGAATATGATAGATCTGTAACAAAAAAGAAAACTTCCAAATCTACATATTCTCCTAGAATGCATGCAAGAAGTGACAGGATATGAACTTACAATTTTCTGTAGCGAATCAATGAGGTTCTGGAGGTCAATATCATCTCGGTAAGATTTAATGTTATTCTCAAAGAATTCCTTGACCCTGTCCCTCACCCAGTCCTGGAACAGGAAGGCCAGAAATGCCACTGACAGCTCCAGCAGGAATATGAACACAATTGTGCCACAGAACTGTAAAAAAAGTTCCAAATTAGAAAATATCCATTCATTTTGAATGCATCCCTACTCCAGCTCCACCAGAAATGGACCCAGAGAATTAGGTTAAAGTTCTCACTCAGTGTAGATACTGTGAGAACACAGCCTGGTAAATGAGAATACAGTGTAAAGAAACCCCCAAGAGGTAGGGTTATCTTTTTGTTTTGGTCACCTGAACTTGACAGTAAAATGAGCACCATATCACAGTCATTATGCACAGCAGTGAAAATATTAATAAATGAGAATCTGCAAAACTGAACTAAAGTAGTCTTGATGTTACTTCTCGTATTGTTTCCAGTTTTATAATTTTTTGTGCAGCTTAACTGTTTTCAGATCTAAAATAAGCACTCAGTATAAAAACAATCGTTTAAGAGATTTCACATCAGTCACCAAATTCCAAGTTTTGCCCATCAAACTTTTAGAATAAATTTAAGTTTTTTAAGGGATTTTGTTCTCCTAAGCCACTATACCATCTCCTCTAGTAATTCCTAACTAAATATGTTCCAGAACATAGTATTTTGTGATATTATATACACAATGTTAGATTCTGGTACACATACTATAACAATGTCACTGTATAGCAGAATGAATGAAGAAAGGAAGAAACATTTTCCAGAAAGAGGAAAATGTATACTTTTGTAGGTTTGAACTTACACTGCTTTTAATGTCGTCACTCAGAGGCTCGTCAGGGAGTAAGTTTACCACATACCTTGTAACAAACCAAATTCTATAAATTAATTATCTGGGTTTATTACTAGTTCTTCATTCATCATTCCCAGCTTTCATACACGTAACAATCCACCCATATAATGATATTACTTACAAACTTCAGAAGGCAGATGTTTTCTCTCAATGCTCCTACACAACCAGCAAATCCCAAAGTAAACATCACTATTCCCACCACTAAGACAAGCACCACTGGGTCCAGACCATGAAGACCAGTTACTTTTGTCAGATCAGACAATACACCCTAAAAGAGAAAAACAAGATAACAGAAAAAAGTGACCACTACAAGCATGTTTTTCATTTAACATTCCTTCTGGATGTCCATGATTCCCACATGATTCCAAATGAATTGGTTTCAAACCCTTTAGCTTGCCAACAGCAACCCACATGGAAAAGTTTTGTAAAATGGTTATTGACAATAGCTATTCTCCTCACCCTAGCAGAGGAAGTATTAATGCAAAGTTATAGCTATTAATTCTTCTAGTTAAGTAAATCCAGTGCAGTCAACTTCTCAGATTACATCCTTCATCTGCCAAACAAGCTTCCACAAGATGGTGCCAAAAGCTTAGTACTATCACTGAATATTCATTTAGTTTCAAGGCAAAAGAATTAATGCTTTATATTAACTTGAAATGCATCAGAAGGGCACTCCACTTTCAAATTCTCTAAAAAATTAAGAAAAAAATTCTTCCAATTTTAATGTTTAGGTGGCAGAAAGGGAGAGACATTCTAACTACAAAGCAGGTTATGGGTGACATTTTAAGGGAAGGGAACAAAATTTGGGTTTGGTTTTCAAGGGAAGCAGATTTTTCCTCTCAGCATTTCAGTTATACCTCTTCTAGCACTGAATACTCTTAGGAATGCTCCAAAATCTTGCAAAAATACAGAAGTATGCTCTGAACATTCCCCTTTCACCCCAGATAAAATTCTTACACCAAAAGTAATTACCTATTTCCTATAAGATACTTACAATTTGCCTAATGTAGCAGCAGTATTTTCTTTTTTGTTAACTATCCAGAGACATCACTTACCTTGACAATCTTACCCATTAAGCCTGTCTGCCTAGATCTTAGGACAGAATTTCTAAGTCTATGTAAATGTAATGCTAACACAGTGAAGCCCTTAACATTTCTAATTTAGGTTTTAAAGAAACTAAGTTTATATACTGGTTGTCATTAAAGTTCCATTAAATACGTATAACACAAGCTTCTCATGTAACGTGCAAGAGCAAGATGCAACATGCAAAAGACAGAAGGGACAAACACCTGAAACTCTTAAAGTTAATGAGAATAATTTGTAGGGACATCCAGGCAGCCCTTGCAATAGTCTGAGTGTTCATCATACACTCATCAGCAATACATAGACATTTTAATAAGGAAGTTCTTCCCCTTTAAAACAGAGAAATAACAAAAATCAACACAGTACAATATCCCATACTTACACATTTACTATCTTTTGTTTTTTTCTTTATCAAGTATATTCTCAAGCTAACTACGTTTAGTGTGAGAGATACCAGACAGACTTGTAAAGTAATGCACATAAGCAGTCTAATTCTGTCAAGCAAATGTAAATCCTCATCTTGCTACTCAGGTATTTGTGCTAGAGTTAAGTGCAAAGAATATAGATCCTAAGAGAATACCTTGGAAAAATCCATAGAACTCTGTGTTTAAGTGCTTCCTTAACAAAAATGTCTTCAAAACACAGCATTAGAAGAAAATAGGCACATGGAGAAACTTCATCAGCTGATGAAAAGACACTGATTAACAGTACTATAGTGATATACAGGAGTTCATCTTCTTTCATAATATGTTCCATAACTGATCTTGTTAGAGCTGTTAATTGGGCAACAGCAAGACAATAGAGTTGTTTTTACCAAAACTGTTTGAAGGGATAAAAAAATAAAAAAGAAATAATTGAACTGTAGAGTTCAGGATTGCCTAGTTGGTGACTAACATCTGAAATAGCTTATTAAAAAGTGGTCTTGGAAAGCAATGACTTTTCTAGTTAGTGCCACCAGCAACACATTTGCATTCTTACAAACTGCAAGACCTCACAGCTAACTATCAAACTTGGTCTACTGGGTTAATTACGGTAGTTCCACCTAATCAAACCTTGGCTCAGACCCCACAACCAAGGAAGGCATGCCAAGATTAGCTAGGCTAATTCAGTGTCTTTGTAGAACCAATATACTATGAAACCAAACACTGTGTGACCAGGATGTTGAAACTTTCACAACTATTTCCAGCTATCTCCTTCCCACACCCAAACTCAAGTTTTTTTTTCAGACAATCTCACTTGCTCAAGCAACATCTTTTAGAAGAAAACTTCCTCTGATCAAAGGATGTTATGAAGAAAAGTTGGCAGGAACTGGGCTCAGATGTTGCTGGTTCACAACAGTTTCTTCATGTTCACATTTGACGTTTACAACATTCTCTTTGAAAAGAAGGTTGTGGGGTTCTTTTGCCTCACAAAAGATGTTAGAGTGAAAAGTCCTGAAGGAAGTAAACAGGAGAATTAATTCAAGGGACTATCTCACTCCACCTCACTCATCTCTCTAAGGATGCTTCTGCCTGTGCTATCTGCAGGATGGTAAAAGCTCTTTGAAGCACAGGCTACCCTTTACAATAGCACCTAGGTTTCCTACAGGTATACAGAAATGAAGTCTGATACCTGAAGTCAGTGTCAAAAATCTAAGGATAAAACTCAGCCTTTAAGTCACTTAGAACAGTGAATTAAGAGTTCAGCTGTACATGCTTAATTTGTTTTCCACCTTCTGTTAATGTTTGTAAGCATTATGCCCCCATCTCAACTGAAGTGTGCTGGCAACAGAGGGCAAACATGGATTGCCTTTGAAAAAAATATACCTAATACAGCCTATTAACAGATGCAAAACCAGTTACTGTTTTGAGATACGCTAGTATGGAAACTATAAAATACATCTCACAATGGCAGAGTTTATTTCTTATAATGAAGTTCTGTAAACTGGACGTTGATTGTCACAATATCACACTGCCACTGATTATAACACAAGTTACATGCACATACCTTTAGACAGTTTACATACCTCTGTGTACAAACACAAAGAAAAATCAGGAGACTAAAGAGTAAGTACACTTAATCATAGAATAAGTTAAGGTTGGAAGAGACCTGCTTGACAAAGGGGAACACAAAACTGGACATGGTACTCCAGATGCAGTCTCAAGTGTGATTAATATTGTTGGAAGAATCTCCTCCCTCAACCACTGGCCACATTGGTGCTAATATAGCTCGATATGCTGTTGGCCTGGACATGAAGGCACACCTGGTAGTCAACTTCCTGATCAACAGAAGCTCAAAGATTTTCCTCACAAAGCTGCTTTCTAGGCAGTTAACCCCCAGCCCATACTGATGCATGGGGTTACTCCACCTCAGGCACAGGATTTTGCATTTGCTTTTTTTTGTTGTTTTTTTTTTTTTAAATAAACTTTCATAACATTCCTGTCAACTCATGCTCTTGAAGTCCCTCTAAGTAAGTCTTGCTTTGAAGTAGACTGACTGCTCCCTCTCCATTTGTTATTAGCCACGAACTTGCTGGAACAAAGATAGGTTGAGTAGCCTTTAGTTTCCCAGATCTTCCTTTGTATCCTTCTTGAAATGATTTTAACAATAAAAAAAAGTTTTCCTGATTATAGGGCTCAATGTTATTCACCTTGCTTCTATTAACAGTTTATTATAATTCACTTTCTCTTAGTGATTTTTTTACAGTAAATCTTGGGTGACATATTAACATCTATCCAGTTTTTGTTGTACAGACTTTTAAAATTTTATGCAATTTAACTTTTACGTGACTATTCAGAATAACAACACACAGTTATAAGATAATAAGGATAGGCCAATTAGATACACTGGTTAAAGAGACTGGATTTGACTCAAGCAGGGAACGCAAATCAGGATGGGTAACATTTTTACATTTAGTATTTTCAACATTTCTCACAAACGAGCATTCTCACTTCTACATATTATCAGCTAAAAGATACACAGGATTTATAGCCAGAAAAAAAGACTGCTGAGGAATCAATCTGAAGTGTAGTCCTAGTGTAAAAAGAAAAAGACAAGAAAAAACAGAGACATTAAAGGGACTCAATGTACTTCATGCTGCATTAAGAGACAGGATGTTCAAAACTCTTCCACCACCTGCAGTTTATCTTTGGGTTTACCACTGCAGCACAGCTTCTGGTATGTTTTTCTCTTACTTCCCATCTATTGTTCACCAAGATGTTTATCTGTAAACAGACAGTTCTATACACGCACTGATGGCTGAAGAATGGCACTAGTATTAAAGGCTGCCCACATAGCACTGAACAGACATGAAAAGTAATGTACAGATTTCATGAGCCATTCAGAAGTTCAAAACCACAGGAAAAGCTTTGAAGCACTTATTTGCAAGTTAGGACAGAGAGCAGAAATAGTTCAGGCAAGATTTAAGAAATAAAGACAGAAAGAGTCTGTCTTTGCCTTTTATTAAATTCAGTGTACCATAAAGTCCATTTGGCAAATGGAGGTGGTTATGAGCTTGTCATTTCCAACCACGCAGATCCTATGTGCTTCTTTACAGAACAGAAGATGTCTGAACATGAGAGAATACAAATTCAAGACAAGTTTAACACCCTCCCTAAAGGGCTGGAAAGAAAATCCTTTTATAACAACAAAATAGGAGGTAAATGCATTTGTGTGTGGAGACAGGTTGCTTACTATATATCAATGATACCACTAATCTAGTTATGAGAATGTGTGCACACACATAGGGAACAGGGAGAAGGATAAATACCTCAGCATTAAGATTATTATAAAACTCTTTCACTTCCAGAAAGTGGAGGAATCCTAGAACCTCTCTGTATGTGGGTAGCTGCTGCGTACAAGCACTCTGACTAAGGAAATGTTATACTATGATGGTAATTAAAGTGTTCCTACTCAGCAGCACAACTGAAGAGTGAGGGCACCTGCCCTCCACTATTAATTAAGATGAAGATCAGTAAATCTGCAAGTAATTGTCACTTTTTCCTACTGCTTGGAGTCATATTGAAGCCATGCTTTTACATTCATAACAAGGGGGTGAACCATTTATTTCCATACCTATACCATCTCTTGTAACAGGTGAACTCTGAAGGTACATGCCTGCACAGCTTCCTCTGGGGAAGTTATTCAGCTGAAAGAAACTTTTGCCAAAAATAAGAGCATTATTCAGCTGGATCATGTTCCCCAATTTTCTTCCTCTACATGGAGACACTATCACTTAAGCAACTCCATGGGGAGTAAAGTGGAACACAACAGATAGCCTGAAGACGAGAATACTTCAGAAAGATGGTCCTAAACATGCACGTGTTTAGGGTTTTTTTTAAAATATAAAAAGAGGTATCTTTTACATTCGTCCCAAACGCTTTTTGTTTTTAATAAAAAGAGGTGGGTAGATAAATGTATTTTAGAAAACGTGCTTTCAAAAGAGAAGCAGTTCATAAAGACTATTCATAAAGATTAAATTCTCCCTAGCATCCTGCTCTTACAAGTTTAAAAGAAGGTCTAAACATCAAGGGCCACAGCTTAACACCTGATCAGGGACAAGAACGAAACTCAACTAAAATCAGTTTAGATCATTTGAACATGGTCCTGAGCTCAGATGTTAGATTTAACCTTTGCTGCTTCCCGAGGAAGTAGTTTTACTGGGGCAGGGGACAGGAGAGGGCAGCCACCAAACAAGTAAGATCAGTCATTTCTACCCTTACCTTTTCACTCCATGCCCACAGACCAGCCGCAAGGAAGGCCACTCCAGCTAACTAAAAAAAAAAAAGAAAAAAAGTATTAGACATACTAATCAACAAATTCTCAAACACTTAACCAGTAGCACTGTTGCTCAAGTAAAGCAAATATTGGCTGTGATCTGAGACAATAGTAATGGGACATTCCTCCCCATAAGTCAATCCCTTGCAAAAAGGATTTAGAGCACTTTTATTCCATAGCATTCTTGCATTTTATAAACTACTTTTAAAAGTATTTCAATTTGATTATTCATGATTACTCAAGAAGCACAGAGTACTTAATTAACAATTCCACATGGTAGCGTGCAAATGGGAGTTATCCTTGTCCCAATGACTTGCTCTAAACCTTTTGCCTGCAAACTAATGTAGATTTCAGAATATTTAATGTATTTTGAGGTTATTCCCTATTTAGTCATTTTATAGTACCACCCCCAGACAGCAGCCATGCTTGACTCTTCATAACTTCTCAGTGTCAAGGCTCATTGTATTAGCCTCTTCTCTAATTAGATACAGTTTGTTTTCTGAATCCTTACCTTGTTTTAACACCTTTTGAACTAAGCTGATGTAATGGTCTATCCACTTACTTTCAATAAGCAACAAATCTAATTGAGAACGTACAAATCCAACACCAATTCATGTGTTTGTATAATAAATATTTCTGAATTATATTCACCCAAATAAAGCAAGAGATCCTTGTTCTGGTCTTTTATTCCCTTTCTCCATTCTCAGGCAGTTTGTCTTTAATATCCAATTTCAATAATCTAAGTAAAATGGCCTCTCTACAAACTGAAGGCAGCTCCCCCTCATGACTTAAAATGGTGTTCTACCCTGCTATGTCCATGTAACCTTAAAAGATATTGAGGTGCTGGAGCATGTCCAAAGAGCAAAGCAACTGGTGAAGGGTCTAGAGCACAAGTCTTACGAGGAGCAGCTGAGGGAAATGGGGTTGTTTAGCCTGGAGAAAAGGAGGCTGAGGGGAGACCTCATTGCTCTCTGCAGCTACCTGAAAGGAGGTTGTAGCAAGGTGGGGGCTGGTCCCTTCTCCCAAGTAAGAAGTGATAGGACAAGAGGAAATGGCCTCAAGTTATGCCAGCAGAGGTTTAGATTGGATATTAGGAAAAATTTCTTCACCAAAAAAAGTTTGTAAAGCATTGGAACCGGCTGCCCAGGGAAGTGGTTGAGTCACCATCCCTGGAGCTATTTAAAAAAATGCATAGATGCGGCACTAGGGACATGGTTTAGTGGTGGTTTTGGCAGTGTTCGGTTTATGGTTAGACTTGATCTTAAAAGGTCTTTTCCAACCTAAATGATTCTATGGTTCCATATAAAGGACTGAGGTTGCTCTTCCCCCAGAGCCTTATACACATTGTCTAGTAAATTCCAACAATTGAAAAAATGCCTTGAAAAAGGGGCCCTTTCCTCTAGGAAATGCAGCACCTCCCATGAACCAAACAGGCATTGCAGGCAATTCTCCCCACAGCACAGGAAAGAAACAAAAATTACAGTCACACAAGAAAATATATGTGTAGATTTTAAGTACTGCTGGGTTCGTTGCCTGCTGACCCTAAACTGCACTCAGGGCAAATGAAGTTGTTTGGGTTTACTCTGCTGGGGGGAGTAAGGGAAAGGAAAACCAAAAAGGGCTGCAAGCGTCATTCATATAATTTTGTAAAAATTACTCAAATGATGTTATACACTTCTGTCTAGGCATGAAATATTATACGCCATATTTTAGGGCTTAAACACACAGATTAACCAACCAAATCCGCTACTAATACATGGAAAGAGTTACAACTGGGCAAAGCAGTGCTAAATAAGTTAAATTTCCAGATGTTGCTTAATAAGCAACAGCACAATGACTACTCATCTCAGACTCTGAATACGCCAAGTACATTTAAAGTGATGATTTGGATCAAAGCACAACTTAAGAAACACTATCAAAAATCACATGGATATAAACAGAATATTGACCCAGATTACCCTTAAATCTTAACTCAGTGTTTTTTCAGATGAAGAAGCAAAATAGAAAAAAAAAAAAGAAAAATCAATAGTCAAACTTGCATGTCATTAAGCTACGCAGTGCATGCAATTGAGGCATCCTTCACCCTTTCTCATTCCAAATGCTCCAGAAATGCTAGGAGACAGGTGAAGACACTGGGTATAATTTGAAGTAAACAGGGTAAATTACACAGTAGACACAGCTGTATCTTTGGGACCTTTTTCTAAAGAAATGATAAAAAAAGAATTGGGAAGACACACATCTTCTACACTCTGTACGCAAACCAATGTTAGTATAACACTAGTACTGTGCTGTTGAATATACAAATAGGGTGCCCTCTTCAGACTGGCTGCCTTTCATTATAATTACCATCTTAAATTGTAATAGATTCTTGATTAAGTACATTTTTCACTAGTATGCTTCATTTTCACCTCTGAACACGAACATTGCTCTCATGTTTTTATAGTGTTCAGTTTCACAAAACTATGCTGTTTTTCCAAAGTTATTTCCATGAGCACCTATCCAAACTACCTACAAGTAAAACAGAGTTTATCAGCAGAAAAATAAACTTAGTCTCATAGAATCAACATGTATAAATCTAAAACTTAATTCAGCTAAGACACAAGCGATTCATAATTCTCACTAGAAGCATCCAAGCCACACACACATTATGTTTCTTCAGCAAAAAAAGGAGTGAAGTATGATGTACTTGCAGAAGAAACAAAGCGATCGGCCACTACATTTACAGGTGCAATTACCAAGACAACCAATTTGCAAGGAAGTAAAATGATAGTTATTTAACCAAATGAGATTTCTTTGCTTTAAATACCAGGTGCAAGATAAAGTATCTCATTGAAAGCTATTGTAAAACACACTATGGTGATAAAACCACCTCAAAAGTTAGCATGACTGAGCATACCCAATACAGAGTTCTACAGAGAATTGGCACCAGGAAAATACCCTCTCTTTACCACTCTTGCACAGAGGCATTCAAGTGACTGCTCTGAGGCAGACCAGGGAACTGATCCAGCCTGAAGGGAAAAAAAGTTTTAACCTTCATCAGCTCACCAAACTAACCAGCCACGTGAATGAGAGAACAGGCAGCTAAGAAATAGCCATGCTAACCAAAAGTATTCCCAAGGGGAGAGTGCGCAAGCCAGCTATTTCAAGAGAGAGTCATTTTGAAATTTGCTATTCACCAGAATCTGGACAATGTGTAAGCAAGAACAAACTGGACAAGCCAACTCACTTCTATGCCATAGAGTCATTTAAGCCATATACTGTGTGAAAGGTTAGATGGAGAATTACACAAAGCAGCTCAACTGTACCCCATTGAACAGGAAACTAAAACTAGTAACCAGCATTTGGTCATTTCCTGCTTTAGAACTGAAAAATCCACATTATTAACATATTGCATCAAGCCATTAGCTTTGCTCAGGAGATGTACAATACTGACGCCAACTCACAGACACCATGCACCAGACCACTTAGCTTAAGCATTATCTGTTCCCAACCACACTTTGAATTTCTTTCACTATGCTATTAGAATCACCCTGCTAACTGACAAAATAGGTCTAATTTGTTTCTCAAATCTAGGTTGAAGCTAAACATAATTCTTGCAAGACAACCCTTGCACACAAACCGACTCTGGGTCAGCCTGCCTCAAGGTCTGATTAGAAGCAATGCGAATGCATTCCTATTGCGCTCAGTTTTTGTAAGCACAGAATGTTACTCTTAACTGAGAACAATTTTCCCACCCCCTGGACAATCCTATTTTACATTGTAGCTCCACCCATGCTGGAGCAATCAGCAGCCTACAGCCTTCCTTCCTACCCTTGTCTCTTCCCAGACTTTTCCTCTCAGGGTCAGGAAACCACCTGGTGGTGGATTCTTCCACCTTCCTGGCACAGCCTTCTGTTTTAGATGTTCCTAAAAAAACAACATACACTGCAAAAGCCAAGAAAATCTTATGCTAGCCTACATCTTCTCTTACTTTTCAAAAATGAGCTCAGAATTCTTTTCCAGAGCTTAAGAGAATTTCTGCCCTTCATCATCATTTTCAGGGCAAAAATGCCACATCTCCTATAGTATGTGTTAAAAGTTTTATTTTTTTTTTCTCCAAAACCCCTTAAGAGCCATACACAAAGCTACAGAGCATTAGAAGAGAAATCAAGATGAGAGCAGCTAAAAGCTATTTTAGCCTCTCTTCTCTCAATTCATCTGAGAGACAGTGAGCTCACATGCAACCTAAAAGGCTTTGGCAGAGCACACATGCAATCCTTCACTTCATTGAAATAGCTATGTCCTGGCTGAGGTGTAATTCTTGGACTACCCCAAAAAATCCTTCAACTGGAGACAAAGAAGAAACCACCAGAGACAGGTGATTGAGGCACCTCCTTTTATTCCCTGGGCCATCCCTAGCACAGGCTGGAAGGCATAGAGCAGTGCTGCATCCCAGGACAGGGCAACCCTGCACTCTCCCTGGGGTCAGTCGTCCACCCCTGCCTCCTTCCTCCACTGGGGCTTTCACAGGACTCACTCAATTGCAAAATGACTCAGAACAGAAAGGTGCTCTTCACCTTGTACTACTGCAGTCTTTTAATTTCATTATGACAAATGAAGCTATTTGGAAAAAAAGAAGCTTTAAAACTCAAAAGGAGGTCCAGTCTTGCTGTAATAGGGTAATTCCACTTAAACTTCTGAGCACTCCCTGCAGGGCTATCTTAATGGTTGCAATACTGCCTCATTACTACTCATTAAAACACGTGTACTTTGAGAAGTTAAATCTTATAGCATGCTTAAAAAGCAAGATGAAAATAAAGTAATCCCACATTAAAATCATGCCTAGGAAGACAGAGCCTTCCTGTGACCTCCATTTCCTTTCTTAAAAGGGAAAGCCAAGCACAAAGAATAGAGAAATGCTTTTGCAAGCCAGTCCTACGCAACCAACTTAAGTCAGCAGAACTGAACCTTCTATTGCCAAGTTGCCCATCTGGCAAAAAAGACAAACCACCTTCCAAAGAATGAAGATTTACAGATTTCTAAAGGCTGATTAAAATGTGAGCTTGCCATTATTAAAATAGTCATATTTGTCCTCTTTGAGTTCAATATTTTGTTCCACCCCAATCTACGCAAACTGTATTTGAAACTTGACACAAAATGAAGAAAAGTAACTACCCACTAAAAATATTAAATATTCTGTAAACTACTCACTAAGTCACCATATGCTTTCACTTTAAAGCTTATACAGTCACTGATATTATCTTTAGGGCTACAACAGGGAAGTCAACATGCATCTTTAGTAAGCGTGACAGAAGAACAAATGCAACTCTTCATTTACATTCAAATTACTTGGCTTGTGAATAAATTGTGTCATGAGTTGAGACACAGGTGAGCTAACGTCATACCTCCAGTAACAGCTTAAATGGGCAAAAGGCTGTCTGCACACCTATCTAAATATCACCCCTCATACTGATGATATAGTGGCCACCCTCACTAACACAAACCAAGCTCCCACAACCACCTGTCCTGCAAGCCAAGAAAACTGAATCAAGAGTAACGATCCCTCCTTAAATGCTGCTTTTCCCAGTCATGGTTACATTTTCCTTCTGGTTTTGTAATCCTTCAGCTCTTTTAAGACATATAGAAAATTTACTTTGTTCTACACACAATGGATTTGTCCAATTAAACAGATTGTTAGACTAGTCATTCCAGCCAGGTGGATGTCATAGGCTCCTGAATCATGGTGTCAGCTAAATGATTCATGCATTGTCTATAGGAGTGTCTACCCTCCCACTCAACATTTACGTAGCTTGTTCTACAACTAAAGGTGCTGCACTCTTATCAAAAGACCTGTAGTTACACATCATTTACTAGGTCAGCCTAATAATAATTTCTCAGCAGAAACCTCAGACTATCCATTGAGCAAGCTACCAAGACTACTAGTATCTGTTCACAAAATAAATTCCTCCAGCCAACAGGAACTGAAACACACATGGGGTATTTCAAAGTCTCCTCAATTTTTCTGCATCTCTCCTTTAGAAATGATTCTTTAAGGAAAAGAAAAATCCTTGGATCTTCATCATTAATTTCAAGTGAATACAGTAAAAAAAGAAATTTGAGAAAGTGAAATGACTCTGCAGGAAAAAAAAGAAAACAGAAGGACAAAATTAATTCCTGTGAAAAAGCAGAGGCAAATTCTTGATAGCCTTCCCAGTAAAGAAAAAAAATTTCAGTTTTTCAAAGGTTGTTTACCCATCAAAAATAGTAACAGACTCCACTTCATGAGACACTCACTAGAAAGAAAGCAGAGGTCTAAAACAACCCCAATATATTCACGAACAAAAGAGTCTGTCAATTTCTCACATATCCCACACACTATCTGCTGAAGAGCATCCACCCAGTTCCAAAGTGATTTCTCTGAAAACCAGAGCAGCTTAACAAACACTACTTCTCATTGCACCACACTCCACTACAGGTATATGGGAGTTGTACTATATAGAAGAAAAATACAGAGCTGGTGGCCTTTGACCACATACTTTTTGACACATGAGGCCATGACGGGAACACTCAATTGCTAGGGGAAAAAAATTATCACTAAAGAATATTCGCACTATGGCAATATTGTGGCGAGTTAACCCTTACTGGAAAAAAGTTTCTACGCAAGCCACACACATCTTTTCTCTCCTTTTATCCACACAAAGATAAACTCCCCTGTGGCTTAATGCTACAGTGTCATGAAAACATTGCACTAGTAAACAAGAGGTGGTGACAGTAGCAAAAAGTTCTGTGGTTTTCAACAGCAATACTCAGACATTGCAGTCTCAGTATTACTTAGCCTTCTAACATTTTTATTGGACTGAAGACAGCAGAAAATTGACAAGTAAGAAGCTCACAAGACTCCCAGCTCTTCTCTTCGAGCACTGATTTCCTACCCTACAGACCTTGCTTTCGACAGAAAATTGGGCCAGATGACCCCCTGAAGTTCCATTAAACCTAGACTTTTCTATGATTCTAAATTATTTCAGGGTTTTGTCCATCATACATGCAGCTTTCAAAAAAGCTTATTTTCTACCTTAAATACCACCAAAGCAGCCAAGACGTACAGAAACACCAACCTAGTTTACCAGAAGTTTATGCGGGTTAATCAAGCAAAATACCAAGTCATTATTGACAAGTACAAACAAGACTCTGTAGCCTGCAATTTATGCTCAGACAATAAACCCCTTTTTTTACTGAAGTTAAATACAGATTTGGGTAACAATTCCGTATATCAAATTTTAGGTAGTCAAAAATTGACATGGTTTAAGGAATCACAGTAAACAAATAGAATTAATACAGTCTTCTCTAGCAAGACTACTGACCTCAGACAAGTCAGGATCGGGAGAGTCAATTTTTACTCTTAACTTAAACACGTAGCTTCAGCCACATACCATACTTTCATTCTTACTATCTGATCCTTCCGGCTTTGAAAAAATCTAAACATCTTTAGAAACCACTATCCATACTAAGAAACATTTCAGCTCTGAATCAGAACATTAATCCAAGCTGCTAGCGCCAGGTAAGTCACTGTATCTGCACTTCTCCATGACTACCCATGCCTTTCCATGACCGCAGTTTCCATGACTTCAGGTGCGAACTCTAACATTTGACCTGCAAGTTCTGAAAAGAATCATCAAGTTTATCTGAACTGCATCCTTACTGTCACCTCCCCCTCACAGACATGTTAACTATTTCTAATGCAATGCTATGCACTAACCTTTGCATTGCCTTCTTTTCCAAGGTAGTTAGGTGCTTCAGTGATCTTGACCATCATACACATCTAAAACCACACACCTGTTTTTGCACCCTTTTCACATTCACAATTCTAAACACACTTTTTAGGCAGGTTAGTCCCTAGCTAAGTATTTCAAGACAGTATCAGACAATTTTGCTGCCCACAGAGCATGACATTTAAGATCCTGACTATGTTGTAATGCCAGCTGACACATTTCTGGAGCAGCTCCTTTCTTCTCTTCTGCATAGTGTATTTACAGCTACACCACCCCAACACAGAAATCAAATATGATCTGAAAGGAGATATTAGCAGAGTCTTCTCTTAACAGGGAAGTAACTTAGCATACCACTTAAGTGTGCTTAAGAAAGGTAGCTTTAACCTTTGCCCAAACACAACCAGCATTTAATGGCCTCCATCAATCAAAAGACAAAGGCCTTGTCAGCAACAGTAGAGACTATACTGTTTTCTTCTGAAAATCCTTGAAGCAGATACTTCCTTTCTCCATTTCAAAAAAAAAAAAAAGAGAGGAAAAAAAACAAAATAAGAAAAACAGTTTTATCTGCTTTACTCCTTTATCTTCACTCAGGAGGTAAAATAGGCAGAAGGGACAAGGAAAGGAAGGATTGTGAGGAATCATTATCCATGTCATTTTCAATACTAATTACTTTCTTACATGGGACAGGCTTCTTCAATTCCAAAACACCCAGGAAATACCATACAACTTCCTGCTTTCAGGTAAATATTTCAGCCTGTTCTGTTGAAGAAACATGCAGGAAGTTAATAAAACTGAGGTATGCCTAAACTATTTGAGTCTCTGCATTTTGTACTCACCCAGAAGACAATGTTGTAGCTGAAGAGCAGGTATTTGTACCAACAGCTGACTTCCGCATTAGAATATCGGTAATAGTGCATCTTCTATAGCACAGCGTCTGCACAGAAGACAAATTATAAGAATTAGGCAGTGAAAAATTTTAAGAATAAAGGATTTTTTTCCAATCTCTCTTTTGCTCTGTTGAGAAAGGGACTGTAGTAACCTGTACCGTATGCCATTCAGAGGTATGTTCAAAGTCAGCTCAGAAACTTCTGCTGACCCTAAACTCCCTCTAAGTATTTGTTGCTTAATAATCCTATCTTCTTTAAGCACCCTTATGTGGCAAAAGAGAGGGTCACCCAAAAAAGAAACTAGATATACAGTTAGCCTAGGAAGACCTGCATCAGCAAGTTGACATTCATCCGCTTTCTCTCTCCTTCAAAACCGTTTTACTTACACAGCTGCTTGGACTTACGCAAACGTCTAAACACACATCCTGTGGATTGCACATCCAACAGCCCAGCTAGCAAGATGTTAGCAGTGGTTACCTGGAAAACCTCAATGTCTACAGATTGCTAAATACACTAGGCAGTTGCACTCTGTCTTTTCCATACTTTAATGTTTCTTTACCAAATCAGTAGCCCATAAGAGGTTTTATTCTCAAGAACAAAAGCCTCACCCTTAAACAGATCTGCTCTGCAGAGTTTGGTTTTCTGGCTTCCTTACATACACTAGAGATAAGGTTCAACTGAAACTATTGCTCAAATATTTCAGAGAACTACAGCTTTTCAGAGCATCATAACTAAACCACCTCTGCAGAAATGCCATGCATAGGAAAAAAACAGAGGACAAGCTGTTAAATCAAGAGCTGGAGCAGGGAAGACAAAGTACTCCCACAGCCCTCGCATTCTACAGAACTGACTGCACGAGTGCTGGCTACGACAGACAAGAAGCAGTTCCACATTTCAACCCTCCACTTGCTTGAGTAAATGCCTTCCTCCCATAAGATGTCAGTGAAAGGCTTGCAACAAGGAAGCAAGCACAGAGAATTTTCAAACACCTCATAATTAAGAAAGAGACTTCAAGGACTATGCTGACCTGGACATTCACCGATAGCATGCACAAACCAAGCCTACCCATCAAAGTCTGAAACCAAGCACCATGGAATGAAGAACTGAAGATCTTCATCACATCCACAGCTATGAGAAGGGAAACTAATTTTTTTTTTTTTTTAGAAGGCAATCTGCACCTGGGTGTAAAAAAAACAGTCCCACTGAAAGAAGGAACAGAACCAAATACCTGTCAGCTTTGAGACTCCCATTCAATACAGTAAACAGCTTGCTTTAGCTTTCAAGTGAAACACCAATTATCTTCCAGGACAACTATGGAGTGCTACCATCAGTGTCTTACTGGAGTAGCTTATTTTTCAAAATCTCAACACAAATATTTCAAACCTTGCCTTAAACTTTTTTCCCCTGAGGCTAAAACCACACACACATAAAACAGATCAAGGACATGCAACAGACATCTCCCACCCAAGACACTACGGACAGAGATCTCAAACAGACTTTGATTTTCCTTCCAGAGGTCTCCCCGTGCCAGGCTTGGCTTCCATCTGGAAGCAGACTGAGAGGCCCTCCTCAACCCCAGACAGGGAGTTTCTTTGCTGCCAAACCAAATGAAAATAGTTTTCAGAAATGTGGAGACCATGTAGAAAATCTAAGGAGGGTACATTTTGGTAGAATACTCCACAGCTTTAAGTAGTTACAGAAAAAAACAATTGGAAAATCATGTGACTTGGCATAACAAAGTAAGCCACATGACCCGTGTCACAGAAGGCAAAGGCAGGGACTGGGAGAACGAAGAACTGCCCACTATAGGAGAAAATCAGATTTGAGACCATCTAAGGAATCTGAAGGTGCACAAATCCATGAGACCTGATGAGATGCATCTGCAGGTCCTGAGGGAACTGGTGGATGAAGTTGCTAAGCCACTATCCATCATGTTTGAGAAGTCATGGCAGTCTGGTGAAGTTCCCGCAGACTGGAAAAGGGGGAACATAATGCCCATTTTTAAAAAGGGAAAAAAAAAAAGACCTGGGGAACTACAGACCTGTCATTCTCACCTCTGTGCCCAACAAGATTATAGAGCAGATCCTCCTGGAAACTATGCTAAGGCACATGGGAAGTAAGGAGGTGATCAGTGACAGCCAACATGGCTTCACGAAAGGCAAATCATGTCTGACAAATTTGGTGGCCTTCTATGACGGGGTTACAGCATTGGTGGATAAGAGAAGAGCAACTGAAGTCATCTACCTGGACTTGTGCAAAGCATCTGACACTGTCCTCCATGACACCCTTTTCTGTCAAATCCATGTCTCTCCAGTTTAGAGAGAGGCTTGAGAGGTGGGCCCATGCGAACCTCATGAGATTCAACACAGCCAAGTCCAAGGTCCTGCACGTGGGCTGGGGCAATCCCAAGCACAAATACAGGCTGGGCAGAGAATGAATGGATTGAGAGCAGACCTGAGGAGACGGACTTGGGGGTGTTGGCTGATGAGAAGCTCAACAGGAGCCAGCAATGTGTGCTCACAGCCCAGAAAGCCAACTTTATCCTAGGCTGCATCAAAAGAAGCATGGCCAGCAGGTCGAGGGAGGTGATTCTGTGCCTCTACTCCACTCTCATGAGACCCCACCCAGAGTACTGCGTCCAGCTCTGAGGCCTGCAACATAAGATGGACATGGACCTGTAGGATCGAGTCCAGAGGAGGGTCACAAAGATGATCAGAGGGCTGGAGCACCTCTTCTATGAAGACATGCTGAGAGAGTTGGGGTTGATCAGCCTGGAGAAGAGAAGGTGCTGGGGAGACCTTATAGCAGCCTTCCAGTGTCTGAAAGGGGCCCACAGGAAAGACGTAGAGGGACTGTTTGTCAGCGAGCGTGGTGATAGCATGAGGGGTAACAGTTTTAAACTGAAAGAGGGTAGATTCACATTAGATATTAGGAAGAAACTCTACTGTCAGGGTGGTGAGGCACTGGAACAAGTTGTCCAGAGAAGCTGTGGATGCCCCATCCCTGGAGGTGTTCAAGGCCAGGTTGGATGGGCCTTTGAGCAACTTAGACTAGTGGAAGGTGTCCTTGCCCACGGCAGGGGGGTTGGAACTAGACGATCTTCGAGGTCCCTTCCAGCTCTAACCATTCTACAATTCTATAAGATTGCAAGACTTGTGGACAGAGAATAATTTCTGCTTTTTTCCAAGGTAAGATGGCCTGCATGTGCATAAGTGGAATTTTCAGATCCTACTGAAAGTTGATAGGTATTACACAAGTCATACTGATCCACTTGACATGAAGTAGATTAATTTGGATATAATAAAGCCTGACATCACCTAAGTAGCCTTCACACACATGCCACCTATACAGGTTGCTTAAAATCTATTACCCACAGGTCACTCTAGATTCATGCATCTGGACAGACATAGTAGCAACAGAAAAATCATTAAAAGATTCCATACAAGATGGAGTAAAACTGAATTAAGTCAGAACTATAACATTTTTTCCTCAATAGTCTCAGTAAAGGGACCGAACACACAGAATGAACCAGTTAGCTGGTTTCAGAGAAATGACAGAGTCTGGAGAATGATTAAAGGATATATTGTGCATTCTTACAGAAACAATACCTGCAAAACTTGTCAGGCCAGAGAGTGTGAACATTCACCATTAACAACTGACCTTGATACTTCCACAGTTCAGATGTTGATTTCCATACAGTTTTAACCACATACTGAAACCAAGGGGTTTTTGTCTTCCAAAACCTCACCTTATAACCAGGTTCTAATGCTCACAGTTCATTTATTGCAAAAATACTTAATCTTTGTTAAAACGAAGAAAATTGTACTTTACAACAGTACAGGCAGTGACTAGAAAGGACTTTCCTAGATGTAACTCAGTCATATATGTAAGCCGAGTTTTGCAAAACACATTCTTAAAATGTAGACAGTTTTGTTTCCTGATGCTCTGGTTCAGCTTTAGTTACTGACCTTTTCAACCCATCCAGCTTCACAGACAACATTTAGGAATCTTACTATTATGAGACATAGTAAAGAAAACTTGTTTAAACACTACTCTCCTGACGTGCTTTTCTAAGCCTGCAGCTGAAAGAATACAAGAGAAGGAACAAATGCCTGGTTTTCCCAAGTTCTTCATTTCAACGTCTAGCTCCAAATGGCAATTTATATCTCAATAATCAACAGCCATACACTTGTCCAAGTCAGTAAGTCTGACGGGTCTAGGGAAGAGAGGGAAGAGAGGGAAAAGAGCGGACACTAGGAAACAACAGCAGAACCCCACTAATCTGAGCAGAGTACAAGACTCCACTTGCATCAGTGTAAGCCTGTATTACAGCAATACACTGGCTGCCAGTGCAAACATTCTCTGGATGCAGGCACACTGAGGCCTCCATCACCATTCTGCCTCCCTCCCTGTAAAAATCAGGATCCTGGTAAGAGACAGGAGTGGCAACTGATGCACATACTGGTAATAAGAAACATTGCTTTTGCTGCTGCTACCACTACAAAAAAGGAGGCAGCAGGTGCCATTTAGCTAGCACATCATTAAATTCCATAAAAATGTGGTTCTACTAGACAAAGAGGTTTAAAATATAATCTGAGGCAGAAAGGCAAGCGTAACATTTCAGGACCTAAAACACAAACACAGTCTAAACTCTTAGTTTTTGTTAGGTTGCCCTCCCTGGCACTGGGACTTACATCCAACTGTTCAAGTCCCAACTTCAGTGAAATTATTCACAGGAATAAAAGCATCTAAAGTACCCTTATGGATAAGTACCATTCCCCACCTACCTCATTGTTTTTACCACCAGCTTGTAAGACATTTCTCCCCACTTCCCTGTACAACCGGCAAGGCGCCCCAATCAACACCAATCACTATGTTCACAGCATGAAAAAGCAAAATGCTTTCTTGTATGCTGCTTGCCTTTTTTTTTTAATGCTCTGAAGTGACAGGCAGTACTGGTTCCTTGTTGCAAGAAGCTGTCCTACAACAGCACATGGCTCCCCAGATAGATGTCGCCTTCTGAAACACCTGCCTATATTAAGAACAGATTTTACTTACTCTCTTTGCTTATCCTCATCAGGAATCTTTTGGCTCTTCTTGACAGACCACCGAACACCATATGGAGCAGTATAATCACTACTGGTGTAAGAGTGACATTCTGACATAATAAATCTAAAAGTGTAGGTGTGTCTGACTTTTTTCCACTAACCCTACAAATAAACAGACCAAGCAATCGACTCAAGGCCACACAGCCACCTTCCTCGTGTTTATACGAAAAGCAGTTATGTTTCCTAATGTAGGAGGCATGTTACCAGTCTAGAAATCTGCTACATCAGTATTTCATTTAATTTACATCACAGGCTACATAACTATGGTTAGGCAATACTATAAAATGCTCGGAAGATTAAAGTAGTATGTGGGCAGGATAGACTACTAACTTTCTCTACTGTGTTTCAGAAAAAGCAAGTCACATTACACCAGCTGACAGTTATCACCCACTTATGACAACAGGAATTTCTAAAAATTAAATACAGAACACTGCTGTTTGGTAGAATACATAATTTCATCTTGGTGTTTACAACTTCAGGAGGGGGAGGGGGGAAGCAGTTGTTCATCAAGAGGCTACTGCAATTTCCAAATCACTTCTACAACCACAGACTCCACTCTTACCTTCAAAATGCTACAGCAGTATTATTCAGTCTATAGATTTTAACACTTACAAAAAAAGAAGCTGTGGTATAACAAACAATCTATTTTGGATATGCTGAGAAACCCTCACAAATAAAGTGTTAAATCTAGAACAACTGTCTCTAGATCTAGGTCACAAATTCTCTTAGGAAGTATTAACTTTACAAGGCAGACCTAAGTCACACTGAAGTTCCAGGTTCAGCCAGTACTGCCACCATATGTAGTCCTGATCCCCTTCCCTGCCCCCTCCTAAAGTCCACAACCATTAATCATCCTACTCAGTGGAGCAAACACTCATACAGCAAATCTTCAGATTAATCCTGTGATCTTGCACCACACACTAAGAAGAAAACAGTTTTAAGCCTTCCAATTTACCTCCCCAGAGCTCATACAAATGCCAGAATGGGTGCAGTCAGGAGGCGGCAGAACAAGGATGGGAGGCCAGCAGCAACGCTAGCTTCTGAGAGTGGTCATGGAAACGCAGCACCCCTGCAATGTCAGCCTACACCAGCACCACAGGCTACACCACACTTGAAGATAACACACTGAAACGCCTTAAGCTGGGGGAACGGGGGCAGAATCGAGGGAATAAAAAACAAAGCTATTGGCTGCTCCCCCCATCGTTGATCGACACAAAGCACAAGTCTATATGAAGCTGGTGAAGCATACCAACAAAGTATAAAGAAGAATGCACTGAGGAGCAAGAAGAATTTTTAAAATACAGCAAGAGATGTGCTTTAGCCTATTGTTTGTTTTGATATGACTACTTAATTCCATTACTCCATCAACACCAAATCTATATCAAAAAACATCAGTTCATTCATTCAAGACATGGTGCCATTAAAAATAATTGTCATATTCTTTGGAGGTGCTCAATCAAGACAGGTTGGGGTTTGGTTTTTTTTGTGAAGTTGAAAGAAAGATTTATCCCTGACCCCAGGTAGTTCAGAGATTTTTTTATTAGGACATTCTGAAAATGGAGCAACTAAGAGGCACCTACAGACGGCTCTTTCCACATCCCAGAGAGAAGCTGACCACCAAGGGAGCCTTAATGTTCAGTACAGAGTCTTCACATGTAAGAACTGAGCTGGTGCAACACAAAGGCGGGAAAAACTGACAGGATTTGGAGCTCTTACAGGCCACTCTGTTCCTGGAAACAGAGATAGTAGCCCTGCGGATGATTCAGGAACTCCCTGTAAGTATGCGTCATCGTTATTTTTGTAATTGTTTCTCCAAGGAACTCTGACTGGGGCCTCACAAAGAAAATACAAGCTTACGGAATACGAGTATAGTGTATTTACATCTGCTGCAGTCCAGAAAAACAGAGAAATATTTGCTTATTCTTAGAGAAAACCTGAGGATTATTCAACAAGAGGGTATTTTTAACCTGAATGACTCATGATGCAAGACAGGTATTGCTAATAGGTAATCCCTGTTTTACTAGGAAAATAATGCAGACAACAGATCTCTGAACTCAATGGAAAACATGACCAAAGCCAGACAGATTTCTTAAGATGTCATCTTTTGGGGTTCTTATTTTGTAGGGTGCTGAAGACTCAAAGCCCTCAAAGTATTTGAAGAATATTTCAAGCGCAAGTTGCTCCAATGCAAACTCTATAAAACAATCCCTCAGAGCAGATCCAATCCCCTATGCATGAGAGGAGTTTCAGGTTTCAGTGACCAGGCTTTATTCAGTACAGCACAAATTGCAACTTCAGAAAACTTGGAAGGAACACACACCAGTGCTCCCAAACCCAAAACAAGGAAGCTGCGATTCAGAAGAGCTCCACTCAGGCTCTATAGACAACTCACACTAAAGTTATGCACGTGTTTTTGGCCAAGCCACTGCTTTTATGTGCGTGAGTTGCATCTGAAATACCATGTAAAAGTACTCTGAACTTAGACTAACATTCAGAATGTAGACACCTTAAATTCTGAAAAATAATCTACATGAGCATCAAGAAGCATCATCTCTTAACCTCTTCTGAACTGGCCACTTGACTAACATCACCAATACTTTGGCATAAAAGTTCTAGACTGCACAACTGTAATTCAAGGAGCTATTCAAGCTATCTTTTGTGCGATATTTTCAGCTCCGCTCAATTTCTTAAATTAACAGAAATACACTAAAGGAAGACTTGACAAGAGGAGCAGAATTAGGGATCGCTCCCACTGCAATTAAAAAGCAGTGACAGAGGACAATAGCAGGTGTAACAATCTCACTTTTCACCATTCTTTACACAGAAGCTACCAAAAGCTATAGTTGGTTGGCTTTGCTTTCATGTTAGTCTTTATTCCTACTTAGCTATAAAAGTTACTAGTAATGCTAAAAAAAAAACCCCACAAAACAAAAGGAGCGCCAAAACCTCCTTACTTGAATTTATACAAACTAGTCAGAATGAAAACAAATGACACAGTAGAATGCAAGTACTGACCATGTAAATTCAATCCGCAAATATTTTTAGTTATTGACACTGAAGAGTGGTACAACTCTACTCAGCTATCCACTGAATTCTACTAGGTTTATACTACGTCTGCTCCACTGACCTCAGGTTCACTGAAGTAATAAGTGAACAGATACAGACTTTCTGCTCCAATATACAGCAGCACCTGACAAAGGCACTGGCTAAAAGGCATGGATCTCTTACTTAGCTCAAGGGAAATCCGCTCAAAGTAGCTGACTGCAAATGAAGTGTACACTCCATATTCTGACTTAGAGCAAGAAACAGCACAGGAAGCAGGAAGAAAAGGAAATGTCACAAGTAAATTGAGTCTAAACGCCAGTAATTTTCCAAACATGAACAGAAGAATGAAAGATCCTAGAAGAGAGAAGGATCTTTTTGTAAGCTGTCGGGCTCTTTATTAATGTTTAAGAATTGCAGGCAACAGCAGGAGCACAGGATGTAGGACCTTCGCTGACCTTATCCTCAAAAGCACTATGGGATAGCCCATGCTCATGCAAGTTAAAACTCAGACAGATTACACCAGAGTAAGGGAAATCACCACTAGACATTGTCACTACAGTTCAGTGGATGGCTCACCACCATCTTGGAAAGGTCTGGAAAAATATTTCATGTCTATGAAAATTTTCTTTAACAAAGCTATTGACCAGTTTCACCTGAATAGGAGCTTGGCTGTGTTTAACTTAATTATAATACACAATAAACCACAAGCTATGTTTTCCTGTTACTCTGCAGAAAGTTCAGGTATTGTGAAACACATAGAAGTGTGTCAGTCATCCTGACTAGCAGTTTATTCACCCCAGGGAGCAAAGTCAGAACAAGTAGCCAGAATAATCCTAGCTGATCAAAACTCCTCAGCTGCTTTCCACTACCTCTCATGAGAGCAGATACATACCCACTCCCTATAACATCAACAGCAGCAAGGCAAAACTCAAGGTCTCAAATTAAAGCAAGCATGTAATTTGACTTTCTTTTCCTTCCAACAGAAGGTTTTGGAAGCCTTACAAAGTCAATATTTTGAGGAGCCAAAACTTCCAGTTTAGGGAATATTTTTATTTCTATTTAGTGTTTGGGGAATAATTTTATTTCTATTTAGTGATCCAACAGTAATAGAACCTATTCCATACACATTGTCTGCTCCTTCCCATACCTCCACATGGACCAAAATGTTTCAACAACAAAATGGGTCCTCCATTTGCTATACCACTTTATATCACAAAAATAAGTCACAACTTAGAGAAGGAAAAGACGGGAAGCCACCACCTTTCTTTGCTGACAAATCCATTCTTTCTTCAGAGAACATCCTAAACTTTTGGACATACTGTGGCTTTCCTCCATTTCCAGGAATGCCACTTGTTCAAGTCTCCAGTTTGATTTCTGTCAAAAAGGATATGCCTTCGCTTTCTTTTTTCACTAGAGAGAAAAAGAGGAGACTGATTATAGTAGTATACACTAAAGAAGTGATGAGCATATAATTTGCTTTGAGTTTTGTTGGGGTTTTTTTTGTTTTGGGTTTGTTGGTTTTTTTGCTTAAAAACATTCCTTGCTTTGGATATAACATGCAGTCTGTCCACATCCACAGCGTATTTCTTAGCCTTTACACTGAATGTTCCTATGTATGTATTTATACAATATATAAATATATATTATGTATAATAAAATAGATCTACATTTTAAAAATTTCAACCAGATCAAGGTATCTCTAAGTTAAAAAAGAATTCCAGCATTGACATCTCTTCTCTGGCAACGAGCATGCTAAGAAATGAATGCATGTATCTGTACAATCCTAGTTACATTTATCACTTGTTCTGCTTAAACAATACTGCGTCCACATCATAGAGACACGATGTAGAGCTGAATCCATAACAAACTCAATTTTTTCTCCCCTCCCACCTCAAGTAACAGGACCCCTGCTTTCAAACACCAGAGGAACACTCATTCCAAATGAGGCACCCTCCCAGCACCACAGGATGTTACTTATTGGGGGGAGGGGGTGCTGATGTGTATTGGGTTTGGGAATGATGCTTTCAAAGCTTGCTTTCTTTTGCTGCCCCCCAACTCGTGCACCAATTGCATTCACAACACACTCAGGAGAACCTTGTTTTACATGCTGACCATGATGATCACCAACTTACAGGCCACAAGAGAAAATAGCTCTTTGTGGCCACGTAGACAGCTCAACAACCGTGTAATTATTCTCCCTACCAACTGACTTTCTGCTAAAGAAATGCATTTGTGCAACTCTTGAAAACCAACTAGCAGGTGAACCTTTAACACAACACCAGAAAACATTAGAGATATGACAAAATGGCATTCACCAAATATCTCATGATCCTAACCACTGCCAGCTCTTCAGCAGACTAGATGTCTCACAGCCCAAAGACATAGAAATAAGCTAACGGTTCAGGAGACGTAGCGGGTAGGCTTGCAGAGCACCCTGCACACGCTACCACAACACAAGAAGAAAAGACTAAAAGAGACAGAGACCAACGCTGCTCCAGGCCGCCAAGCCCATGCTTGAATAGCTCCAGCCCTTCCCCCAAAGCCAGTGCTCAGGCGGGTCGTGAGAAACCCTCGACTGTCTCGCTGGAAGACTCTGCATTCGCCCCAGGGGAAGGAGGAAAAACAGGCTTTCCACCTCTCGGGAGTATGCCAAGAACAACACGGTGTCACTAAGAGATCAGGGCAGCAACAGCTGTGAAGCGACACCGTCAGAGCTCCTTCCAATGCAGATGTCAGTCTCTACAACAGCTAACAGCAAATGCACCAGCAGAATTAGAAGGTGCAGAGGTTAGACACAAACACTTGCTTATCTGTGCCTTTAATAAAAGGAAAAAACCAAATACCTCCAGCGGAAGAAAAAAAGAGAACACAGTAAACTGTCAACAGGCTGACAGCATGACTGGTTACACAAGCAGTACAGCTCAGGAAAAAAAAAAAAAAAAAAAAAAAAGAAAAAAAAAAGGAGCTTAACACCACCTTCCCTTCTCACTTGTCCCAGCTGGACAAGGTTTTTCAGTTGAACTCCCTTCTGCTGTGCAGAAGCAGACAACTGCTACGACCGTTTCATTAAAATATCCTTTGCAACCTCAGAGCGCTGTACACTTTGCAAACAAAGCCACCTTGTTGTCTTCTGAGAGTCATCTCACTAATTGCCTTTCTACTAGTTTCAAGCCAGACAACTTTTTAGACAAACCTTCCTCCTCCACAGGCTTGCCATGCAGACAGACTGATGTAACTGAATACTCAGGGCCGGGTAGAAAGCTTTGCTATTTTGTAGCCTTTATTATATATAGCTGTACCACTGTATTCATATTCCACACAACATTAAGTACTTCCCTGAGCACCATTTAATAATAAATTGTTGAGGGGAAACAAATGTGCATCAAGAGAATCAGCTCCATATCCTGGCAGTCGGAAGCCTGCTGTCACATAGAGACCAAAGTCCAACATCTCAGGTGTCTTCCTTCAGATGCATGTTGCTTGAGGCTATTCCCTTTGTTACCTACTCCAGGAGTTTCTAAATGTCAGTGCACATGTTTCAGAACTGATTTTATACCCCAAAGCAAGAGGAGACAGCCCTCACCCAAGCAGAACGAAATTTTTGAAATATTAAAATTCACAGCATTCAGCTGCCTCTGAATACTCTTCATTCTGCTTCCTGTAGCTGCCACTGCAGCAACTGGAAGCTGCCTTGTTACCTCCAGACACATCAGTTATTTAGAGAAAACGCCTTTCCAGAGAGACTCAAGTATCAATTATTTAGTCTTTGAGTAGGAAATAAAAGCCTTTAAAACAGGAAAAAAGATTTCTGGAAAAGGCTGTTGTGCCACATGAACAAATTCGGTTTTGTACACTAGCAACCTGTCAGAAACAGAATGAAAAAGTCAAAATAAAACAACTCATAAAAAAAGCTTATATGCACACACACGCTCAGCAAGTGCCTGAGTCTAATAGTGCCAAAGGAAGAGCCCCAAATACATCAAGGGGCTTCAGCACAGGTCTTCACATCGAAGACCTTTATCAATTTCTTATAAATGGCTGCTCTCTAGACTGGGAGTGTAAAACAGAAAAGCTCCTTTGTAGTACCAGGACGACATTCAACAACACCTACTGCAAAGATCAAGAGGAAGCAAAGCCATATGTTTATTATTCCCTTGCCTTTCATATTCAGGTTCAGATTAAGGATGAAGACAGCCCTGAGATTTTTAGCTTTTGCACAGACTTCTAAAGACAAGGACACAGAAACAGTTCTCAGAAGAAAACTACGTAAGCAGGCACTCTGGATAAGAACAGAAATTAATTCACTTACACATATCACGTATAAGCTTTACTACAAGGAAAGGGATAAAATAAAACACCATTGCTTTGCTCTCAAAAAGGAAGACAGACAAGAAACACTGAAGCAAAACAAGTGCTGGTCCCCCCTTTCAAATGGGGGCTGAGGCACACTTTGAACCAGAAAGGAAAATAAACCTACTTTTAAACCCTGCTAAGAAACCTGGGTTTGGATATAGTTCCTCTTGTGGTCAGCATATTTTATTTTCATTTGCTAAAAGTTTTTTGCATAAGTGGTAACAGAATTCAAGTGTGAATAATCAAGCAGAATGATACTTCTCTCTCAAAGGCCTTCAATTCCAAGATTTATGTCAGATTGGTAAAGAAGGTCAGCAAAAGCCTGGCCATTCACATCAGTGGTTTCAACTGCAAACACTGCAATCCCTCATCCTGATAATACTTGAGGATCACCGTTTTTCTGCAGGTTAAATCCTTTACTGTAATTCTCACCTGTGAGATGCCAAAAATAGAAGAATTTACCCAACAATCACTTTTCAGCTCACTGACCATACTGAAAACAAGTTTTGTTCAGTCATCCAGAAGAAAGAGAAGCTGTTTTACAATGCAAAAAATTCAAATACAAGACGTTCAACTACATTTAAGTAATTCAATTGTGGCTGTTTTCAAAATGAAGTCATCTGAACCCAGACACTTCAGGTTTTTTCCACCTCTTGTTTTTGATTGCTAGATCAGATCTCAGCCTTTTTGCAGGGACCCAAACTGTTAAACTTTAAAATCTACACATATCTAACCTCGATAAGCTTTACTGTGGTCATCTCCTACATTGTTCTTAACCTTTCCTTTATCAGATGCTTTTAGCTGAGCATGAGCCCAAGAGTCAAGGAGAAGGATCCTGTTCCTGCCCAAGCTGCGCTAAGGGCTGGAAGGCTGGGTCAGTACCCTCACAAAAGCTACCAACACTACAGCTCTAGAAGAGCCATTGATTTTAGGACTGTGCAATACTAATAAGGAAGACACACGACCGTCCTTTGGACGTACAATCAGAAGCCACCTGGAAAAGGACCATTTCTTAATTCCCTCTTAGCAACAGCCTGCAACATTTACCCCGAAGTAAAGAAAATTCTTGTTTGAGGGTCTGATTTACTTTATCTGAGGTACTTCACCTTAAAGCAACATGAGAACCATAGCACGTTCATGGATTTTGTGAATTGCAGCCTGATAGCCTTGGAAACTTTGGATAGCCAAAGTACAGAAGTCTGTTCGACAAGAAACAGGAAATTTTGACTCAGGAAAACACAGTGCAAAGCAGCATGGCACAAAAAGCCCACAAATAAAAACATTCTTGATTCACATGTGATTGAGGCATGTCTCCTTTGTCTTGTGTCTGAAACCCAGATTTTACCATACTCCACCCAAGTGGAAAATTTTTTTTGTAAAAGCAGAAAATACACAAAGGGAGGATCTGTAGGAACATTTTTGACAATAGCTCTGTGAACTCTGCTTCCCCTCACACACACCTCAATGAGATTTCTAATCTAACACAGCGAGATTAGAAGAAGAGTTTAATTTATTCACGCTCAGCGGTGCTCAAACTGTGCCACACAACGGGAAACTTGATAGAAGACTATGAAGATTAATTGTAGGAGTTTGTCAGCAGAAATATACACACACACACTAAACATCCATTTACAGACAATGGCCAACTGGTAGCTGCACACCAAAGCTTCCTAAATTAAATATAACTACCCGCTAAGAAAAATCAGAGGTCAGCCTCAAGACAAAAGAATCTATAAGGGATCAAAAAGCATATTCCTCAGTTATTCATTAGAAGTTAGGCTACAACTTAAACTTCCTCATCCAGATTATCTATAAATTTGCATCCAGACACGACCAAATTCATAACACACCATGTCAACAATTTTCTTGCTGCATCTAAGAGCAAAAAGTTACGTCTTCAATACCAAAGAAAGTGCCCCAATTAGACAGCATTTTAGGGCTCAGAGCAAGGGCTTTTTATGATCCTTTCATTAAGTATTACAAGGCCTAAGGCTAGCAAAAGGTAGCCCAGAACATACCCCCCTTTCAGTCCTGTCAGGTATGTTACCTATATGAAGGCTTTTGCACAGACGTTGCTCCTAACAAAAGATAATTCTTTTCTTTCTCTTCTGCCATCCCCCACACTCCCCTGCAAGGGGGCAGGGAGGACAGGAAAGAGGCTTTGAACAGGAAAACAGCATAAGATTAGTTATTCCACAACGCACTAACTGTCAGGCAAAGCCTGTGCCCAGAAACAAGAATAAGAATGAGACTCTATTAAGACTCAAGTGAAGTTTCTTTTGATTCGGTCTTCTTACCTGGGGACTGGAGATAACGCTTCAACACAAAGGAATCTAGCTAATTGGATTAACTTACACTAAATAAAAAAATCATACAGAGCACACACCAGACACAGAAGATTTTGATATAGTTCTAGACCTCGCCTTTAGCAAGACAATCTACGAATGAAATCAACAAAAATAAAGCAAAATACCAACCACATAACTTACTTGCACATTGTTTTTCAACACTATTATAAATACATTTCCAAACTTTTGGGAAGCTATTTCTAAAAACTACTGTTTCAGTGGCATTGTAATTTTGAACACGAAAAATCTTCTAAGGACAGGCAACATCACTATGTTCTTCCCTCCCCAACCTGCAAGAACAGAACTAAAAGAACATACATCACATCCTAAAAATACCTTCTTCCAGCATCATTAGCCAGAGGATAAAGAACACCATTCCAACAACACAGGTGCCCTGGATTTGTTTAAAATAAACAACGAAAAAACCAAAAGCTGCAAAGTATTTTCCCCCCACAGCTCATTCCTACTTCACACCAAAGACTAGACGTGAATTCCTACCTGATCCCTTCTCTCCCCACACAATCCTCCGTCAAGCAGATAGTGGTCGCATCTCAACCATCCACACGCAAGCATTTAAAGCTTCACACATTTATTGTAAGCATGAAGTGGCTCAGGAAGTCATAAAAGCATGTGAGTACCGATGCCCAACTTACTGATGGAAATAGCCAGAAAGCTATCCCACTGAGCATTTATGAACAAGATACACCCTGCACTTCCATCCTCTCAGAGCTGGTTTCCTTCCATTTTATCCAGAGCTCTAGGTCACAAGCTTTATGTCCCTATGAAAAAGAAAAAAAGCAGTACTGAAAAAATCTTATTCTGCCAGTTATCTTAAAATATCTTCCCTCCACCATCACCTTTGAAGACCTACTAAGGAAGGGAAAACTCAACACAAGTATCTTATTTTTACAGCGGGTGTTTTTTATTCAGAAAGGCTCAAAACTAAACCAACAAGACTACACTAAGTACGTGCGGTAAAGTCAGACATATACTTACCAGCCTTATGCAGATGCTCTGAAAGCATAAAATTGTGGTTTGTTCTACATACACACACAAAAAGCCTGTATAGAAGTTAGGCGGGTATAATACTATGGGTCCTGCATAATACCAAGCCTTTTCCAGCTTAGCTTAAACTCTCTCCCTAGAAATGCACAAGGGTCATTCCTTCCTTAAAAAAAAAGTTTACAAAGGGGAAAAAAAACCACTTTCCCTACATAAACTGTGCATAATACATATTACTTGAACTCTCCTCATAGGGTCTGCATGCATCAGCTTCTCGGCAGCACTCTGTAGCGGTCACAGACCAGAAATAAAACATTCACCTGAAACTACAAAGACAACCGGGTCGAAGGTAAATGACCAAATGGTGATGTGTTAATTATCCACACATCCATCCTGGGACCCCACAGGAGTCCAAACAGGCCCAGACCTTGACGCCAGGCGCTCAACCGCCCAGCCTGCTTCGGCGGGAAGCTGAAAGGGTGTCAGAGAGATCTCTCGCTAACACAGGTTACAAGTAATTAAAGTTAAAATTAAAAAAAAAAAAGTCACAGGCCTCAACCCTCGCACACACGGAGCAGTCGCTTCTGCCAACAGCAACGCTTGGGCTGAGGGCAGGGGCTGGCGGCAGCCGGTGCAACGGCGGAGTAAGGAGCAGGCAAACGCCGCCCTGCGGCTGCAACACCCCCAAAGGCCTTTTTACTAGAAAAAAAAAAAAAAAAACAACCAAACCCACAAAACAAAACCCACCACCAAGTATTTTTCTCCCTTGTGGCACCTCACTCAACGAAACAACTTCGCGTGAACTCCCAGAGGAAGCCTCGCCCGGCCTCTCCGGCTTCCTTCAATGGATAAGGACAATGGCAGAGCCTCGCCGCAGCCGCGCGATTTCGGGAAACTTACGAAGTCCGAGGGCTGCTGCTGGCCCCGAGGGAGAGCAGCGCTTGCTCCCCGCCCGGTTCAATGGCTGCCAGCCCCCAGGGGATGTTGCAGGGGAGAGCCGTGCTCCGGGGGCGGGGAGGAGTGGGTGTCAAAATGCCGGTGCTTAAAGACGAGGTGGGGGGAATAAAGGGGCATTCCGTACGGGGGGGGACGCGGCGCGACCCCCGGGGCAGACAGCTGAGGGGGATGCCCGGGCGGGCGGCGGGTCGGGCAGGGACTCACCGGGGGCAGCAGCCTGCTCGCTAAGTTTCGCCAAGTTGGGAGGAGGGCCAGGCGGGGCGGCGGTCGGCGTACTCGGGAGTCCCCCCGCTGCCTCGGCTAGTCCATGGACACGGCGCGGCGGCGCTCCCGGACCTTCCCCGCCTCGGCGCGGCGCGGCACAGCCAGCCACCCAGCGGCAGGGTTACCTCTCCGCCGAGCCGCCCCGCCGGGGGCCGAGGCAGCGCGGAAATGCTTGCTCGCCCGCCCCTGCAGCCACGCCCGCTCCCCACACGCAGCCGTGCTCCACACAAAGGGGACGCGGAGGAGGCCCAGCTCTGCCTCTAGACCCCCGGGCTCCCGCGGGCCTCCGGGCGGCTTCGCCCGCTGTAACCCCCTCAGAAGCGTCCCCCGAGCTGGCGGGAGAGCCTCGGCGGAGGCTGCGAGCGCCAGCGGCCCCCGCCCCGCCCCAGCGGCGAGAACGGCCTCCCCTCACGGTCCCGCCGCCCCTTCCCCGCGGGGCTGTCCCCCACAGCCCCCTTCGGCGGCTCAGCTAGAGGAAGCCCGTGGCCGCTTACTAAGGCTCTGAGCTTTTTTTTTTTTTTAATTTTAGACCAGTTTTCTGATCGAGATGGCGGCGTCCCCCGCTCCGCGGAAGAGGCTCGGAAAGCCGGCCTGCCCCGCCCCCGGGCCGGGCCGAGGGCGCTCCGCTGCGGCCCGCCCGTTCGTCCTCTCAGCGGCGTGTCCTCCCCCCTCGGGGGCTTTGGGAGCGAGAACCAGCGTGCCACGGGCAGCGCTTTCGGGGTAATATCGAAGGCACAATCGAGCTTTACCTGGAAAGCCAGAAAGGGAAGGAAAAAAATAAAACTACCCCAAAGAGTGTTTTGAGTCCTGAGGTGTCCCAGGGCTTTTAAAGCTCTCTTTCGAGGCGCTGGGAAGATAGGCGGGAGGGGAAGGAGGGGCCAACTCGTGGTTTTTAAACGCATGTGGTGAGCAAGCGGTAGCTCCCACCTGAGGTAGTCACCGCCTGGCGGGGGGGGGGGGGGAATGCCCCCCCCTTCCCGCCGTCAGGCCTGGCCACCGGCCCGCCCGCCGGAGCCGTCCACCGGCTGAGGAGCCCCTGGGCATCGCTGCCGCCCGCCGCTTACCTCCGCTTCTCCAGGCCCAGCCAAGTTTTGCACCTCCACCTGCCTGTCCTCCCAAACCACGGGAGGAGGGTGCCCCTGTCTCCCCCGTGCATAGACCGCGGCTCGCTCTGTGCGAGGGTTTCAGGAAGCAGGCTGGGGATACGCGCTGAGTAACAGCCATACAGCCAAGGGCACGGACAGGAAGCCGAAGCTTTCCTCAGCAGTAGCTCTTTGTACCCCAGTGTCTAGCTTAGCTCCTAACTTCCATACGCTGCTCCTGTTTCCTTCTTTTCCCCACCTTATGATCTCTGTTGACACTGGGAAACACTTCCGTCACCTTCGTTATCTTCCTCATATATAGAGCAAAATGGTTTTCCTCAGCATGTCACTCGGTATGAAAACACATTTGTGTGCAGGAAGGCAAAGCTAAGGGAGACGTTCAACACCAGAGGCATTATTACAGGCCACCTCTTGTTCTCGACACTTCCTTCACCTGCTCCAGGGCTTGGACTTTGGGGAATTCCCTGTTCCCCCGAGGTCAGGAACAAGCGCTGCTCACAAAGGCAGCAGCAATCCCACCAAGTGCTCCGCTAAAGGCTGAAAGGAACAATTGAGCAATTAGACGGAGCGAGCTTAGTGCTTCTCTTGTGTGGTAATTCTCTGCTAGGTCAAGGCTGACAACCAAAACCACGCTAGAGTTAACATGGCATAAATGCGCAATTCCCCACACCCATCTGAAGTCAGAGAAAGCAGATAGACACCACTGTGTCACCCATCCACTGGTCATGTTATCAAGATTCCTTCTTGTCCCCTACATGCAGTTGTTCAAATAAATGTTTGGGGAAAAAAAAAAGGGGGGTGGGGGTGTTTGCAGGCCTGCCTGAGCTTTCTCGAAGCTTCTTAGAAACCAAAATTAAATTGACTAGTAAAGCTGTAAGAAGATGCTAGACAAATAATCACCTGAATTTGAGGGAGGATCTAAGTGAGGAAGGGGAGCTAGGAAAGGTCATTGGATTATCAGGTGGTAAAAAGAACTAGAAAAGATCCTTTCTCCATCTCAGAAGTACTCTCATAGAGCACTGAGTCACGTCTCCAGGAAGTCCAGAGCCAAGGCAGAAAGCTCCAGTGTGCTGCTTCCGCAAGAGATGGGAAAATGGAGGGTGCAACACTAACTGCTAAGATTCAGCAGTAAGAATGGGAAATTTCAGGGAAATTCAGCAGCTTTAGGATGTAAGGATTGTGGAATTAGGAAGGGCATTCATCAGTAAAATAAGGTTCTTCTGCAATTTAAAATAGTCTTGTAAAATGGTTAGTGTTAGCAGTTCACAGAGTAGTTGAATTGACTGTGTTCACTGTTGGCAGGAAGATAGTTCGAACAACCTCTCTATGTCCCATTTATTTGCCTTTGACATTATCTCTGTTCTGTGTGCTTCACTGTGTTGCCAAGAAAATTAGGGTAAAAATCTCATCCATCACAGAAACATTAACTAAGCGCTAGGGCAAATTGGCAGACTTTTAAAAGACAGTCACTTCAGCAGTAAAAGGGTGTAGTACTGCAGGAATGAAAATAGAAAATCTGATTTTTTTACTGAACTTGTGCAGGCCGATGTTCATGTATGGTTTGTCAATGCTGCTTCCTCTGACCACTACAAAACATTTCTTGAAATTAATGAATGATCCATTATGAGGAGAGGCTGGTGGAAAATGGCATGACCAGAGCTATTCAGCAATTCCACTGTATCTGCTCAGCATTATCATCAAACACAACTTTTCAGTGGAAGAAATTTCTATTTATGCAGGGAGGTTTCTGGAAAACAGAGTTAAAGTTGGCATTATCATGAGGTTTTGATAATTATAACATTAAGAGGGATCAGAGTGTGCGGGTAAAAAGCCCACAGAAGCTACTGAGAGACTTTAAACAACTTCAAATACTAAGAAATCAGTAGCTGGACCTAAAAGAGAAAGTAGAAATATTTTAGAGAAAACCTTTACAACATTTTCAAGATCAATTAAAAGAATAAATTTGGATGGAATTATTCAGATATCAAATAAAATTAGAGTGGATTAGACTGAACCAGTGATTTAACTTTATTAATAACAGGAGAGGCTGGAGCACCTCTCCTGTGAGGACAGGCTGAGAGTTGGGGTTGTTCAGCCTGGAGAAGAGAAGGCGCCAGGGAGACCTTATAGCAGCCTTCCAGTGTCTGAAAGGGGCCTATGAGAAAGATGGGGAGGGACTCTTTATCGGAGAGTGTAGCAATAAGACAAGGGGTAATGGTTTTAAACTGAAAGAGGGTAGATTTGGATGAGATATTAGGAAGAAATTCTTTACTCTGAGGGTAACAGTTTGTCCAGAGAAGTTGTGGCTGCCCCATCCCTGGAGGTGTCCAAGGCCAGGCTGGATGGAGCTTTGAGCAACCTGGTCTAGTGGAAGGTGTCCCCGCCCAGGGCAGGGGGGTTGGAACTAGATGATGTCCAAGGTCCCTTCCAACTCAAACCGTTCTATGAGCATTTCTCCACAATATTTTCTCCGTTTCCACAAGCTCCCTCTGCTGTTACCGAATGGCTATTGCCCCTGACTACTCCGGCTCCACTGCATCGGCCTCTGACCGCCTCTGTGGGACAAATGAAGCCGCTCACACGCTGCCAGTATCTGAAAGTAATAATGCTGAAACATAAGACATTAGTAAGGATTACAGTGAGCCTGTTAATAATGTATTACCTCCACACTCATCTAGAAATATCTATATACCACAGACTGCATCATTCAACGCATCCTTCCTTTAAGGTTCTTATTTTAAAAAGGAAGACGTCCACACAAGTAAACAGATCGCAGGAGTAGATGTCTTTTCTAACAGCTTTCTTCTAGCCGAATCGGAATCTGCAGTGGTGTGTTCCTGGCATCTTTGTTATGCAAATCTTTTACTGCAGAAAAAAACTCGGGTTTACTGCTGACCTTCATTTTGGCTGGGGTAGCAGTGACATCCAGCGGTTCACAGAGAAAAAGAAATTTGCTCGTTCTTTTTTTTCTACCACAATGCATCACAGAAAACGCATCAGAAAATGGCAGGGATCCTTGGCATTCCCTTCTCTTTGTGGATATTTGCAAATGGCACCAACTGCACGCAGTTTGACAGCCGTGGGAATGGATAACCCACACGAGGAAACAAAAATCCAGACAGGAAATAAACAGAAAACGCCTTCTGAGGCAGACCATCTTCCTAATGGCTTTAAAAGAACACCGCAGACAGGAACCGTAATTGGTATTTTTAAAAATTCAAGTAAAAGCACCTTCCTATGTTACACCTACCCCATTGACTTCACAGCATTTTCCTTCTTAAATTTTTTTTTAAATTAACCCTATTTTTATACTGAAAAAAAGATGAACAGGCTTGCAAACAAGGGAAAGTTGAAGAGAAATTACTACAGGGGAGTTTTGTTTCTCAAGCCCAGAATAAACAAACTTATTAGAGTTTCCAGTAACCAGCTGAGTGTTGAACTGTGATGTGATATTTGATGCACTGAGAAGTGATTTAGATTTTGTGTGCGTCATAAGAAAAAAAATAATCAAAACAATAAATGCATATAAGGAACAGGGCCAGCAGAGGTAGCTGTTGGTAAAACAAAATCAACAACCAAGAAATTTTTTTTTTCAATGAACATTCTACATTTAAAGAAAACATTTTTTTAAACCAGAGAGTCAGATCTTGCAGTCTGCAGCATTGGAAATTCACTTAGAATTCATTTGTTCCTCCTTTACTATTTTGCTGTCATTTTTATTTCTTCGAGACTGCCCATTTCCAATTCCCATTAACTGTTCCTAGCTCCTAGGCACTACATATTTTCTATCCTCTCCATTTGTATTTTGTCAACATGGAGTTCAAAAAGGATGAGACAACTCCAAATAATCCCAAGGTTGGCTTAAAAAAAATCAGATTTATCAATAACAATTCTTCAGAACATTTTCAAATACCATTTGGACCTTTTGTGATTCCAAATTTTGACTTGATCTCTGAAATACAGGGTTAGAAAACTCTTGAAATGTGGGTAAGCTTACGTAATTTTCAAATCTAGAAGTACACTGTTCCGCTAGCTGTTCACAGGAACTATCAGTGTTAACAGTAGGAAAACACACTGTCCCAGATCTAGGTCTGACGCGGTGACCGTATACATGCCTTTCCTGAAGCTGACAGAGAACTTTCAGTCTCCATGAAGATTTTAATGAACACCCTCAAAAGGACTTCATGGGTCTTTCTAGAAACGTTTCTACACTAATGGAACATTTCATCATGTTGTAGCATTAGTGATTTGTATGTTTAACAGCCATTATACTTTAGCTAAACATTCTAAATGCTGGACATGATGGCTTCCTGCTGCTTTTCCCAAGATCACAAAACAGCCCCTCTGGGTGGGCTAACAGCAGGGCTGCAACCCCGTGGCATCCTTGTCATCATCTAGGACTTTCTGCAGTCTGACTGACAGAACCAGCGGCCAGCTCTGGCAGAGGGAGTAGAACTCAATTGCACGGACGCAAATTGGAAGTAGACGTTCTCCAGATTTAGCAGGTTCTAGAGGCACTTCACTTTAAGTTTCTTGGAATTTACCTGGCTTTCATCCCATTCTCCAAGGGCTGTTTACGCATTTCACATAAACATGAAATGTGAAAGGCATAAACAGTCCTTGGAACAAGGCCTGAAATCCAGGTCTAAGATCAGTACCTTCTTTGCGTGTCTCTTTGTGCAAGATCTGTCCTCTGCAAATGGCAAAGCTTTCCGGTTCCCACTGGAAAGGAAAATCAAAAGTCTATAGGAGCTGTGATCCCAAATTCTCCTCCTATTCTAAGTAAGATCTTTGTTATTAGTAGCATCTTGCACCTGTAAGAAACAGTAGCTCACACTAATTTTTTTTAGTGTTTTCTTTTGTGTTTCCTACCACTTGCACTCCAAAGTAACAATATGCCTACTGCAGACAAGTGGCCACTTACACAATGCTTTGAACTTTGCAGGTTTGTTGAGGAAGAGATTTAGGTGCCTTGTGTCAGGCAAGCACTTATGATACAGGTGCTTCCCTTCCATGGTAAAAGCCCTCAGGCACAATTCTTTATTTCATGGAGCAAACTCTTGGCAGCTGTCTGGCTGCTCTAGATGCCATTCAGAGGAGCCCACCTCCAGTCATTTATTTTATGGTTTTGAGCACCCAGCAGCTTTTTGACATCATTTTACAGGCACACTTACCCAGGCAGCTCAGAACATGGACAGAGACAATACATGGTTCCCTGCACCTGTCCATGAATCCTGCGAGAGCCTTTACAGAGAAAGTCTGTATCATGTAGTCAATTTGCTGCTCTAATCTCCAAACTCCTGTTCCTTCCTCCATCCCCCAAAACAGTCAAATGCAAATTTCAGCTGCATACATGAGTCCAATTTCCATTTAGTTTTCAAATGAAACATCTTGGTGAACATACAAATCACTCAAAATCCTCACTGCTAATACTGTTTCAGGGAACTGCGAACAACAGACTCTGAAGAGCACATAAATGTTTTTAGTTAAAATTATTTCTGCCGGGACATAAATATATAAAAAAAGAAGGCAGGATTTCATCCACAACAATGCAATTTTAAAGCCTGTGTAACATTTAATACAGACCAAGGCCAGGCCTCTGTGTTTGTGAAGTTTTAGAGTTCTTAGCATTTAGGTTTCATACAGTCAGCATCAGCCATGACCATTTTTTTCCACACAGCTCAACAATAGAGATGGATAGGCACTGGCACACAGAGCAAAAATAGGCATATTACCAAAGTTTCAGAGGTGCAAGGTATCTCTGCCCTCAGTACCAAGGATACATGAAGGTTTCATTAATTTTAAGGTCAGAAGAAAGCAGAATAACAGTTCAGACTGACCTGCTGCCAGGACAAAAGAATCTTTCCCTTTACTTCTTCTCTTAGCTTAGTATGTTCTAGCCCACACATTTTTCCAAAGTTACCTAGCCTTTTATGTATACCAGCTAATGAAGGATACCCAACACTTGATAATCCTAAGAACAATGTTAAAATTTTGTTTAGACTTTGAAACATCAGCACATTTGGAAAATTCATGCTGTCCTGTTCGTACTTCATACTTCAGTCTAGGTACATGTATTTGGCTATGTATGGTACTGGCTCTCATGGGTCATATTGTGCAACACTACATCTATTTTTAGGAGTAACAGCTCAGCCATTCTCCTGCAGAACCCAAGTCAGAATGGAAACACTACCTAATCTGCTCTCTGATATTGCTCCCCCCCCCCCTTTTTTTTTTTTTAAGAATCTTAAACACAAGAAGGAACTTACCATCATGCCACAATTACCTCCTGAAATGAACATTAGATGTCTTCAATCTTTCTTGCAGGGAATCACACAAAGAGCTGGAAGATCTAGAGCCAGTAGTTAACTAATGAAAAACTTACTGGGTAGGCACAGTGGCATGTCTTGAATGCAGAATCTCAGAATAATCTAGACTGACAGGATTTAGTCTTCTAGAAACACAGATGTGTTTACATGTTAACGAAACAGCAAAAAACGACGGCATTTCATTTACATAAAGTTTTATTATCCTTCAACCTCAGCTGGTACTTCATTACTGCAGCCTTAGCAGAGTTTTGCTCCCCTAGGTAAACAGGTTTTCAACTGACTGTCTCTGGCTGAAAACATCTAGGCTAGGTCAGATTTTAGACCCAGCCTTTCATTAATACAGTCAGACACAAAAGAACACTTGAAATCCTGACCACCTGAAAGGCTGCAAAGCCAAAAAAAAAAAAAAAAAAAAAAAAAAAAAGATCCAGGAGGATTTTCATCTTTTTGTATGTTTGAATAGAGAATTTTTCCTCTGCGTTGATCACTAAATAGTTAAGAAGCAATTAAACCGCGTGTTCAAGAAACAGATGCATTCTACATTTCAAGCTGTGATCAGAAACATGTGCAACTATTTTTCCGCTTATGAAGCTTGTGGTTTTATCTTCCCAGCAGCTTCAAGGACAGATGGAAGGCTGACTTTGTCTCCAAATTCTTTCTCACGATGCTCCAGTAAAACACCCTAGTCAAAGACACAAGAGAGAAATTCATACACTGGTCTCCCCACGGGTGATCAACTCACCAGCAACTGAACAATTCCAGAAAAGAAACTTTTGGTCTCACAGGAGACATAAAAGCCTCCTAGGTGGCCTGCAGTACCTGTCTTCCTGCCCCAATTACATATACTCCTCCCAGGGTGAATCCTTCTCCTTCCAGGTTACCACTATAACCACTTTTCCAAGCACGGAAGAAATTTTGCCAGACCCCAAAGCGGAAGAAGCCCGACATCATCATTTTTCGTCTGCGAGGACCATAGAAGCCTTTCTGCAGGGAAACAGAAAACATCTCAGCAAACAAAGTGAAAAGGACTTTTCTTCCAAATGAAATTCAGTAAAACCTGTATCCAAGAAAGGTCGCAACACAAAAAAGGTAACCAGGCAGAGCTAAAATGAAATTGCACCTGAACTAACCTCTTTAATGCACTACCTGACCACCAACCTCCACACTGCCACCATTCATGTGGTTTTTAAGCTGATCCACAGGTATTTAGGCCCCATGTACATCTGCATCCCACAACAAGGTGTTTTGTGATAAATGTCTTTTTTCTTATTTTTGAAGTATGGTAACGAAAATGCTGGTAAAGAGATAACAGTGGTACCAAGTCCTGAAACTTTATGAGCCATCTGTTTTGTTTTTGTTTGGTTATTTGTTTTTTTTAAATCAGCCTGATTCTTTCACACAGGCAGAGTAGGGAGGGAAAATAAAGGTATCTTCTAGATGATTTCGAGTATTACATATTCTTTTTCTTTCAGAAGCCAAATGATTTCTAAATGGGTTAAGGAGTAAGCAGGGCTGTGGTTTTGTAGGACATGAGACTGGCATGTGCCAGTGTACTGGGACAAGCCATATCACTGCAATTTGGGCTGTACATCATGAATTAATTATGTCTGTCACCTTCAGACCTTGATTCACGCATCATAAACATCAGCAAGTCACACAGCCGGTGGAAGAAAGGAATAAATATTAATAGGCCATATTGTTTACCTGTGAAAGGGGAGGGGAACAATAATCCTGTAACAGCATGTTATCAGTGCATAGCTACAGACCAGTTTGTAAGCTAAGCAGGATATAAATATAGAAAAGCAAAGCTAATTAACTTCTTAAACTACAATGCTACTAAATCCTTTTTCATTCAGACCACATTCTATCTATATTATTTATACAAGCTCTTCAAAGAGGACATTCATAAGCTTGCTTTTAAACAAAAGGAGAACACCAACTTCACTATACCTTTTCATCCAGAAAGATTTCTCCTTTGAAATAATGCTGAAAATCCTCCACTTCAGTCCCTATCTTCTCTTTCACAACAGCATAGAGAGGGACACCCAGCTTGGACAGCTGAGGTTTCAGAGAGGAGAGCTCAGAAGCCTCCTAAGAAAGGGAAAAAAAGCTCAAACATTTCGGCAGTAGGTGGAGATTGGAAAGCTTCACCTTGAATTTCAAGAGCATCAGAAACATAAATAAGTTTTAGCTTGAGGTGCAAAACAGAAACAGACCTGTAAATCAGACACTTAAGCTAGTTCTACTCCTAGGCAGGTCTTCCTTATATTTGCTAAAATTTTCTTCATTAAGCCTGGAGGAAGGAGATTTTTTGAGCATTTACTGGATAAAATATTAAAATCCTGGACCAAATATAGTTTAACTCAAAGCTGTAGATATACCTTGCCTGTGCCAGGGCTTCAACTATTTTAAGTGTTTACAGAGCAGTTAAAAGATAGTGCCTGCACACCACTTAACTTTCCCAGTGAAAATAATCACAGAATTTCTTCATATACCTTAAGTATCCAAGAAGCAATACTGCTTTTTCTGGTGTGTAAAAGTGTAAGGTGTTGACACTCATCTGCTGCGTTTTTTGTTCTGCTGAAGGAATCTCAGCTCCCACAGTTTGTACACAGGCCTTCCACACTTTGAAAAATGGACAGAATTTACACGAACACCCTCAGCCACCTAACCAAAATACCTTAACTTCCAGGATATCTAGAATTTACTGAGTATCAAGTAGCAGACAGATGGGGTAAACATACAGGAGAAAAGACATGAGAGAAAAACATCAGTAGGTGAAAGGGTAAGGGCAGCTTTTCAGTTCACTACTTTCTGTCTTTTTCAGAGGAAATGAAAAAGGACGAATCAGCACCACAAGCAAATACAGAGTAGTGAGTGTGAGAGTTAAAGGATCATATCTTACGCTAGTTAGATCTTTCCCTTCTTTTCTGTTCTTAAAGATCTGGTAATTATTTTCTGTTTTCTCTCAACAAAATGCCTTATGATCTTCCTAAAAAGGGGGTTAATAGCAATTTTATCTGGGATTTTTTATATAGTTCAAAACTCTCATAATCAACTAAACAAACAAAAAAAATTGTATAGTGAGAACTGATGTTCCAAGCTAGTGCAGTGAGGTCCCCTGTAAGACCACAAGTCACTGCCTCTGGACAGATAGTGATAACCATCAAACCTTGATTAGCCTTTTGCAGAAAGGCACTTCAGCAGTTTGGTGGGGTTTGTGTCTCCTTGCTTAGCTTTTGGGAGGGAAGAGAGCAGGAATAATGTAAAAGCACATTTAAGTTTTAAAAAGAGATTATACTTCAAGCAGCGTCTTGGGACTAGACCTGACTTATTTTTCTTTACTGCTGTTTAAAAATGATACAATAAGAGAAAGCAAGTAAGTCTATTTTTGTGGGCAAATGATAGCACATAACAGCTGTACAGCCTTACCACGGGGCTGTGAGCATTTCATCTAGGTCTGTGAAACTTTCCTTGGTTTTGTAGAAAGCAGACAAGCACACCCTAGCACAATACTTCCTCTCTCCACTAAGGCAGGCACAACCCAAAAGAACAATTCCCACTTCAGTTTGTCCCTGTGATAGTTCAACTATGGCTATTCTGCTACTTTAGAGTGCTTGAGTTGATACCTACAATATTTAGCAAGCCCGTGGGACTTTCCCAGTGACTGGAGCACTGGATCTCTACATGGCCAGATCCAGACCATAAGATGTAGAAGTGTAGTCCTGCTAAACACAGTCTATCTTAAATAACAAAAAATGCATCTGATTATTTTGGATGCAGATGATACAGACAGAATACTCCATTTTCTTAAGTCTACATGCCTCAGTTCTCAAGGATCCAAAGGCATCATTCCAGTAGGATTTGTGACATCATTTACAGTGGATAGTGGAAGCACCTCTCGTGGTGTCCTCACCATTGATATCAGGTCAGCGATTTATGAGGTAGAATGGCCACTTTTCAACCCCACCACTGTGTCCAGGGAAGTATAAAGTCCTTCTTGGTGCTGTCAACAAGGACAAAATTCAACATCCTTTCCAAGATGTAAGACAGTGGGAAGCAAGTGTATTTTGCCTCTTGCAAAAAAATAAAAACCTACTGCCTGCAGGGTAACAGATATGGCAAGTCACCTGCATTGAATGATTCCAGCAGCTCAGAGTCAGTGACAGTGGGGAAAGAAGCAGCTTTCATATTATGGAGAAACATTACTGGACCAAAAAAAAGGGCAACTAAACTGTACTTAGGAGAAAGGCAAGAGTCAACTCACAAAAGTGCTTTGAGTTTACAACAATCAAAAATAACTTCAGTTTAGACAATTTAAAAGCTTATTCAAACACTTTCACAGTTAAAATACAAACCAATTCTTTGCCCTAATTAGCTGATCTGAAGTTTTGAACCAAAAATAAGAATTAGAAAATTAAATTTCTCTCTCCTCGATTTTCTCCTGAAAGAAAAAACCCACAATTCTTTGAATTGGGCTCTTTATTTCTACTTAGGAAGTCAACATTAAAAAAAAAAAAAAATCATTAATGAATTCCCATTTGACTGTATGCAAAAGGCATAGAGTCAGGCACATGCACATTCTCCTGCCTATGCTACACCTGTTCAGAGAGCAAAGTACTTTAATCTTTAACCTTCCATGAATTCTACACATACTTAAGCAGTTTCTACTGATGGGAGCAGATGCCTTTAATTAAGTGGTTGCAATATTAATTGCTCCATGTTATAGAGTAGTGAGTAACAACATAATAGCTATTTTCCCCCATAGCTATGAGAAAAATAATGGCCAAGGTGCAAGTTATGGCTGTTCCCAGGCACACGGTACATTCAAATCTTATTTCAAGTGTCTCCTCCCACCTCCACCCAAGGAGCCTAACGCCAACTTAAGGATCAAATTTTCTTTCCCAACCCACCTTGTTATGGAACAGTAACTCCTTGTCCTCAGACTCCTTATCTTCCTGCCTCATGTTCAGCATACTCAGGGACTCCCCTTTATGCACATCTCTTTTTTGCTGATGGGCTTTATCTGATGGCTTTCTGCCAGTCCAGTCTTGGACTGTTTTTGACCAAAGACTACCTGTCTCACAGAGATTTATTCTGGACATATGGAACACAACTAGCTCATAAGATTCATTATCAACAGGATTTTGTGTAATCCCCGTTTCTAACTACCATGGGCTAGGTCCCTGGCACATGTAAAAATCATGTATCCATTGCCTTCAGAAGAAAAACACTCAGGACCTAGACTATACAAACCAGCTGCAAAGAAAACTAAGTATGCTGTTAGCTGGCGACTAGTTTGGGCTAGGAAACAAGACCTGTCAGATACTTCAGATGCGTTTGATGACTGTCCTATACACTCCTCCCTTTATTTAAAGGGAATCTATGCAAGTAGAGCTCAACTCTTCCGAATTAATCCCCAAGCCCACCAAGTACCTCTCTGCACAAAAATCATCCAGGTCTTCGCACAGCCATGATCACTGCACCATTCTTCTTCCATAGTTCACCTGCTTTGAATGTTCTTTGTTCTGTTTATGTAGAAGAAACAGCATCAACAATAACATCAGCCATTCTTGTTTATAATGATCAAGGCTTTAAGGACCAACACAAAGCATTGCAGGGAATTCCACATTCAAATACAGTTCGATCAGAAAAAAACCCTATATGCAGAACAGGATATTATTGCTTTATTGATTTTTAGAAGTGTGTCATGTTTCATCCAGAAATACCAGTTTTGGTTGCTTTTCCTTCATCAGAATTATCTGCTATCAAGGACACATGTTATAACTAGGAAAGACTAAGAAAAACTCTTCCAACCTTGGCCTTACAAAGGTTCTTATAAAAGCCCAGTTATCAAAGAATGTGGGCTGAAACATCCAGAATCTTACCTGATTCCAAAGCTTTTAGCTCTATCTCTTCCAAAAACTCCAACGTAGCCTTTTCTGGCTTGGACAAAAATAAGTCAGTGTTCGCAAGGACGATCCCTGTCACAGCTGCACCAATGGCTCCAAGACCAACAGACCACATGCCCATGGTGAAGATCCCAAAGTCAGGCAGGAAGGACATTTCTGTAAAGAGAAGGAAGAAAGCAGCTCTAACATTGGGGATCGATGACACCAGACAAGGAAGAACTGGATCAAAACAACAACTAAAAACTCACGTGGACATTTTTGTTTTGGAGATGATCTGTATATTTATTAATGTACTGAACTGGGTTTTAGAAGATCTAGACTACACTCCAGTTCTGCACCTGATCCACATCAAAACTGTTAACAAGATATTCTTATCTCTTCCCGCTACCCGACTGACAAAACCATTCATGATTAAAGTGCTCAGACGCAATGGGGAGAAAGATGATTAAAGTATACGTGTGTAATAAAGAGCCTCTAACAAGATGACCTCTATGTTAGCCAGTAACTTAAATTATTACAGTAAGACAGTGGTTTCTTTCAAAAAAGACGGATTTGTTGATTAAATGGGTTTCCCCCCTCAATCTATATTAAACAGTGAATTTTATAAATATACCACAGAAGGCTTAAAAAAAAAAAAATACAAAAATCTATATCTGGTTCACCATAACTGGTAACCTTTCCTGTTCCTTACAGTTTCACACTAGAACCAAAGCAGGCACCAAGCCAAAATTAGAGCTTATCAGTCATGCCTGCAGACAGAAATATGTAGACTTGCAGCCATTTTATTAGGCACAGTGATCCAACATTACAAACATGCCCTGGACAGCACCTTCTATATGCTTACCAATTTCCACTCTTGCTAAAGCAGAAATGACATCAGGAACAAACAACTTAAACTCACACCCATCAGTTAGAACTGATAACATTGCAATGGAAGCCATTACATATGCCTGCTCGAGTCTTAAAGTACCAACGTTACTTGTTGTTACCGGTGACTCTAGTTCGGTGGCAATTTTATTTAACCACCATCCATCCACAACCCCCCCCCCAGCCCAATCTTGACCCTTGCACATGTTTCACAAGCCTGGAAAGGGCTGACAGCCTTTTCCAGTGAGGCAGTATCAGTTATGAGGATGCAGGAAAGCATGCTTAGCCCTGCCTCATGGACAAAATTCAAGATCCAGCTTTGAGCAATAACTGGTACAAGAGTCATTGGAGTTCTGGCTGTCTAAGAAGTCACTGGACACTTACATCATAACAGTTATGTGTTACAAAGGGCTGTAGATTTGCAGTCACACAACTTTAGTATTACACAATACGGAGAATCAAATTTTTTCCAGAGCCATCTGCAAGCCCGTATTCCCTGATAAGACTGTTTTGGTAAGTATCGCCATCTGTATATACTTCTGTATGGAAGAGTTTTTTTCCCCCCTCATAAATACAGGAAAATATTACTGTTTCGAACTGTGACTGACAATAAACCAGAGACACACATAATCTTTATCCCCACAGCTAGCTATTGCCAGAATTCAGAAAGTAAGAACTAGGAGTAGCTCCTCACTTTTGTGTCAGAGCCACGGTACCCAGGGTTTTCTGGGAGAAAATCCCTTTCCACCCTTAAAACTAGCTCCAGAATACTCCTGACAAACAAATACAAGCAACTGCCCACCTACAGAAATAGCTAGAAAACATTTTGAAACAAAGATCGCTTTGTTCTTTTAACAGCATACTTGGTTCCAAGGAAGACAATATCGCAGTATCTAGAAACAAGTAATCCATGATCCTGAGCATGAAACAAGGCCAGTTTACGCGAACATAAGGCAGATAAGAGAACAGATTCTGTCCCATTTCACCACTTACTTCTAAGCAAGGGAAACCTTCTTTGACCATATCTGCTTTATCTACATACTCTTTTCAAACAAAGTCATACTGTAATGACAATTTTTTGGTATCTGCCTCTGACTCTTATCAGAGACCATCCTGACCCCTGGCTTTGGAACGACCAAAATGTAACTCAAAATGTCTGGCTGTAATGCAGCAATATCCTTGTGTTAAGACTTAAAATCTCTGTGGCATACCCAAAAGGATATAGCCCAGCTTCCTCCCAGCATTTGATTATCCAACTATCCTTTGGACTTGACTCTTGTCTGGTCAAGGACTGTTTTTCCCTTTATTCTTAGTTACATGTGGGTGGAAACCCAAGTATTAATACCTTGTGCATGTCATTTGTGTACAAAATGTTTTCAAATTTGTGGCAACTGATTAATGAGTAATTCTCACATAGCTTTTTGTTTTTATTAGCATTATTATTACTGTTAGCATTATTAGCATCGCTAAAAGCCAGCTCCCACTCAGTTGTAGTTGACAGAGAGATCATTAAGCTTAGTCAACACATCTCTCTAGTTTAATTGGACTCTCGTCTCCACTCAGTGACAAAAAAACCTACTCAAATATGCAAATCCTTTGCTATTTAAATAAAAAGGGGAATGGAAGAAGCAGTTCTACATGGTGATACTGAAATTCCTCCCCTGCTAAACACCATAGGGAGCCACTTTGAAAAATATGTATGGGAAACAACAGCCAGGGTTATTACAAGTTTTGCTAACAAAACGGGCTGAGCCCTGACACAGCTATGTCACTGAACCCCAAGTGAAGAGACTAAATGGAAAACAGCTGAGCATTTGCAACTAACAGCTTCATTTTTGTTTAGCTGCTGTTCCTTAAGGAAATCTGAAGCTCGAAATAACTCTGCAACTCTCCACCTCACCTTAAAATACAAACGCTACTGCCTTGTGATCAAACTCTACGAGTTTTTAAACATCAAACGACAATCCACAATAAGAAGATACAACAAAGCATCCTCTAAGCCATAATCCACAAGGAGAAGATACAACAGAGCATCCCGTAAGCCTTTAACATTTAGGTGCACGCACTCACCAGAACCCACGCAGCCTGCACGAGCATCGGCCACCACCGGCTCCCCCTGATGTGAGCGCAGGCAGGAGGGAAGACAAACTGCGCGGCCACGGGTGGCGAGTGGGCAGGACTAGGCAGGAGTCCAGCTCTGGAGCCTTTGCCTTGAGGCCAGGACCAGGCTCACAGCGTCTTTGAGCAATACCCTGCCACAGTCACCCCGCGGCGGTTACGAAAGCACAGCTGTCCAATCCACGGCAAGATTGTTTTAAAGGTATCTTGATCATTCGACTTTTTTTTTTTTTTTTTTTTTTTAAACTGAACACATGGTTACCCTCTTTATGGGGTGGGTGGGTACAGGGAACGGGAACTACAGAAAGCTTTTCTGAAGCTGGGAACACAGCACTGAACTTTAAGATCTGCATGCTACACTGCTTTCCTGTAAAACTGTGCATTTTTACAAGTAGTATTTTCCCTATGTTTCAGCCTATTCTAACTCCCCCACCCCCACCCCACCCCACTGCATGCCAAAACAATACAAACAACCCTGGAAACAATTAAAAAGCCATCACAATGCACAATATTAGACAAAAGTTTAAATAGAGAGGCTATACTGGTGAATTAACCTAGTGCTTCTATGCTCAGTTACCTGCTTTAGTGGCAACATCCCTTCACCAAAGAGCATCATTTTCTCTGGAACTACCAGATCTACAAGCTCTCAATTCTGCTAAACCCTCCAGAAGGAAACAAGCACTTCTCTTTACAGAGAGCAAAGGCCAAAGAAAAAAGGAAAAACATCTTTTTGTGTGTTTTTGTGGTGACCACAGAAGATCTCCAAGATAACAGTGAGTTATTTTATGGTCTGTCAGTACTTAGCTAACCAGAATTTAAACAAGCTTAGTCTTAATCCTATTCTAAGTGCCAGTTGATGGTCTTCACTTTGTGTCAAGACGACCAGTTAAAACATGGTTTTCTAGATGTCTCATTTCCCTCCCACCCACAACCGGAGAAAAAATTGTTATTAAGAGGATAGCTATCCTTAAACATTTATTTTAGCAGTGTAAACAGGACCCATTGCAGCTGTGTCAAAAAAAATGGAAAGTCTACGTTTTCAAGTTGTCAATAAAACTCAGGGTAGCACACAGATTTACTTACATACTTTTCCTAACAAGACAGCTGAGCCAAAGTGGAAACGCTCAGTGGGCATTCTCACAAGCTGGACTGCACTAGTACATATACCCTAGTCTAAAATGGCCTTGACCGTTGCTTATTCTTCCTTTCTCTCCCACTCACAACTTCCCCAAGACATTCTACATTGAGCCTAAAAATCTTTCCGAGCTTTGTCACAACTTGCATACCCCAAACAAATTGAGCCGATTATTTTTTATGAGACATTCCCCCCCCAAATGAGTCATATGATTACAAACATCTTTGTAATCTAACTCCTATAAAGAAAATTTACAATTCACAATAACCTGGTAACATGCTCATCAAGATTTCATAAGCTTTTAAACACCATTAAGGATTACAAAATACAGCATCCTGACCAATCTTCAAAATTAGCCCTGCTTTAAGTGGGGATTTGACTGGAGAAACTTCAGAGGTCCCTTCCAACCAAAATTGTCCTTTAAATGCCAAAATCAATGCACAAAGAAGCCTCCTAACATTTCTGATGGCATGAGTGCAAGTAATTTTCACAATAAATTTTTTCTTTTCGCCATTGTAAAGATCCTGTAACAAAGCATTCCTTGTGTCCAGAATAAGTCTTTTTTTTCAGGTTTCTTCCCAGTCTGTGCACGTTTCATTACTGAATTCAGTATAATACTGCACTCAGCTCTAGCTGAAGAGAAAGTTGCTGTGTCAAGCAAGCAAACCATACTCCTTCCTTTGAAAGGAAGTTAGTTGATAGATCAAATAATTTCCCCCATTCTGAGACTGTTTTAAAGAAACCCAACATCTCAACAATGCTTTTGAGCAAGGGAGAGCAAAGAGCTCTGGCACAACACTTTGGAAATCTTTCAACAGTCTCGGGGTATTCAGAGGGGACAGGCAGCTAGACACCATGTACGGGAAAATTCAAATCTCTGCTCAGTCAGCAAAATGGAGATACCACAGAGATAGGAGGAAGTATGTGGAGCACAGAACTGCAAACAGTACTTATGTGAAGATAATACAGGCTAAACTCACTGCTAGGTCTGCTGGGGATGCAGAGCAGGAAAGCTGCACGCTGGGGCAGTCTGCAGAGGTGGGGGACGAAGGGAAATACCAACAGATCCATTAATAATGCAAATCAGCGTCCACCACAAACACAGCGACCCGCTAGGCAGCAAGTGGTCCCTCCTGTTCCAACCCCGCCATAACTCCTGCAGATTCAAACCTAAATTCAGAATTATTTCCCCACCTTTTTGGATTCTTAGGCCTTGTTTGTATTTTAACTTTCACATTTCTCACATTACACAATTCCTAACAGCAAAATCATTTGTACTAAAAGCAAAAATACAAGATAATCAACCTATGTTTCAACTCCAACCCATAGGGCAGGGGGGGCTCTATGTGTAAATGAGGCTGTAACACATTAGCCTCAGTAGATACACTCAGCTGAGAACAATTTCCCTCCAACCTAATTTACCCTTTCTGTTGTCTGCTACGAACCAGATCTGATGGGGGAATTGTCCTTGTGGTTCCAGAAGGCTGGGAGGACCCCAAACTTAGGCTTCAAGCAGCCTGAAGGCGCGGTTCTGTGGATTTCTCAAGTTTGAGTAGTGCGATCGCACCCGAGCGAGACCAAACGAACGCATTAGGAATGACGTGAGAAAGGAAGCGCGGAATCTCTTTTGTCTTTCACTGACCTTGCTGTCCCTACTCACACCTCACCCCTGTCCTCCGTAGCCCGCGGCTGCTTCGGAGAAACGAGGGGCTGGGGTGGTCGTGCGAGCAGCGGTACCGCGACCACCCCAGCCCCTCGTTTCTCCCAGGCTGGTAATCGCTGCCGCCACTCCCCCGCTGCTTTATCAGGGCCAGCCCCGCCGGCGCCCACTGCGGCCGGCACCCAGCAGACGAGCGGCGATGGGAAAAGCAGCCGGCCGCGGAGGCGGCGCAGGCCCGGCGGCGCTGCCGAAAAAACCGCCCCCACCAACAACCCCCTTCCCGCGGCCGGTGGAGCGGCAGTTCCCGCACCCCCCGCACACCCACCCACCCCGCACTCACACTGTCGCACCGCCCGGAGCCGCCGCCGCCGGTACCCTCCGCGCAGGCACCGCGCCCCGCCGCGGGGATCCGCGGCGCTGGGTGCCCTGCGGAGCGGCGTCCCCGGCGCCGTGCCCCCGCACGGGGTTCCGCTGAGCCGCTGCGCGGAGGGGGATTATCCCCGCCGTTGGGGACGGGAACGAATAAACACCTTCTGTTCCCTCCCGGGACCCGTTTTCCCTTCGGTAGGAATTTTTCGTTTCTGGCTAAGCAAAGAAACAATCAAAATATATTTTAACATCCTGCACTTAGATATATTTACGGCAAAAAACCCCAAAACATAATGAGTTAAGTGTGAGAATGTAATGAGATTACCATTCAAGTAGTCTGATTAACGAGGCACTTAAAATGCTTACATATATATTGCATTCAAGAATATACTTGCTCAGATAAGCCAGGCAATAACATGTCACAACATCGTTTAACGAACATGTTCTTCAGTTGCTTGGGGTCATTAGGCACCGCTCCAGCCAGAAACTCTGAGGACTAGTCTTCACTACCTTGGGACTATTTCTTGAGGTCTCCTGTTAACCTGGCACTTAGAATACCAAAAACCAAACAAAGAAAGGTCTTAGCAATGACAGCACAGTCTGGTTGGTAACACAACAGCAGCTCAGCAGAATGAACATAACCTCTTTGATGGTACCAGAGAGTCTGAACAACCAAGAGCCACTGGTTTTCAGCATGTCCCAAACTTATCTAGACCAAAAAGCCTTTTCTTATCTCTCTCTCAACTGGGAGTCACCAGCCACTCTGGTTAGACCTGCTCAATTTACCCCTTATTTGCATTTGCTGTTTATCTTCAGTGCAGAGCTTGTTTTTTTGAGGAATCTCACCACAAAACAAGGTCTCTGCTAACTGGAAGCAGCAACAGTGCCACAGTTCTGACCTTGCAGAGATCAAACTGGAGGCAACATGCCACGTGTGCTGGGATGCACCAGAAATGATCACCTGGAAGCCAGCCCGGGCACCCCAGCAGACCCCTTTGAGCACAAGACCACACCACTTCCCAGAGGCTGGCTGCTCCCTGATCACCCTGCCAGCTCCTACAGGAGAGCACAGCTGCCCTGAGCTGCTAGGCAGCCACACCAACCAGCGGTTCTGCAAGACAGTGCTCCACTGCATCATGTTGCTTAGTACATGTCAGAATGCCACAGTCTCAGGCAGTTGCGGGGAAAAGATTTTGGGGTTTTTTTCCCCAAAATTGTGGTAGCTATACTTGCGTCTATACACATGCTTTTAGAAATCAAATGGATTACAAAAAGGCACTGAAGTTACTCATCAGCAATTAAAAAACAACCTAAGAAAACTTCATGGCAGAAACAGCATTACTGGACTACCTGAAAGCATTGGGGAATCTGGGGGAATGTAGGGCTTGCGGCTGCTTTTTTTCATCGGAAATACATGAAACCAAATAATATATCTACTTTTTCTCCTTAACCAGTGTGGGAAGGTTCTCTGTCAACACCAAAGATAATATGCTGAAGCGCCTTTCTTGCTGTTTCTGAAATACAATCACCATTAGAATGTATATATATCTTTGCCACTGTGACACACCAATCTTCAGAAAAACATTATGACAAAAAAATTGATTCACAAATTTTGTCAGCCATCATAATGTAATTAAAACCCTAATTTCTGCAGGCTGTCAACATTCCTTTCTTCTGAATTTTATAATGGTTGTGGCTCCACCTGTCAACATTTGGCAATGGTAGAATTGCAGCTCCATTATTTTTGTTGCCATGGTAAGCACACAGAACAGAAAACCAAACTTTTTTTTCTTAATGATACTTCTGCACGTTACACCTCTAACAATCTGGCAGCTGGCCTTCACAATTCAAAGGTAGCCAGTATTCCTGAGGGGGGGAAAAAAACCCCACCTATCACAAGATGAAAATATCTTTTTATTTATTCTTTGCTCTGAGTAGGAGTCCATGACAAGGCATCAGGCAAGAACAATAAGCAGTTAATCACAGAAGCGACACTGACTTCATTTATCCCTATTGTAAAAAGGAAAAATGCAGAAAAATCTGAGCCCGCGCGTCTGGATTCCATCCAAGAGTATCTTCCTACTTTACAAGACAGTGAAATCCCTTCAGTGCATGCACACTTCTAGTAGACGCAGAACGCAGAGAAAAATGGTACCATGAAAATACTGGAATCTAACCTCCTGTGCCTACGTCTCCAGAAAGGCTTGCTTTCCATGAAAAGCTACTGTGTTGCACAAGTGGAGTTGCAGCAACAATTACTTTGTCCTTATTAGACTTCCTTATTAGACTACCTTCGCCTCCACTGCTTTAGAAAGATAGTGGGATTTTGGCAGGAAAGCTGAATGGGAATTTGACTTCTTTGTTTTTCCATTTTTCCCTCTCAATAAAATCATATTATGATTGATCTATAATAGTTTAGCTTTTCCATATACCTACTCAGATGTTGTTCACACATTTTTCCCGTTAAAGAGAATAATAAAGTTCCCAACACACATGAACATTTCACAGAGCAACAGGCACCAACATTTAATCTTCTAGTTCTCAGGTTTTGAAAAGTGCTCTTAAAAAGCACATCAAGCCCTTCTCTCCCTGCTTTCATAATTCAGTTTTATAGCAGTTAAACTGAATGAAGAGTATCAGTCTGCAAACTGCTTGTATATCAGTTAATTAAATTTCCCTAGCATGCCTGTGCATAAGTCACCCAGCATGCACTGTATCAGTATCTATGCTAAAACATGATCTAACATTACGAAACTTTCAATTCACATACAGAATGACAAAGCTGTGTGTTATTTCAGAAGTTAATTATTTCTCTTTCTTGTTGGATCATGCTTCTATAGATCAGCTTTAGACCAAAGGGCGTTGTTAGACAAATGGCTTATATTAAACAAACTGTGTTTTCTATCAGGAAACAGGAGATCTCAAAAGCAACGAGGAAACAGAGAGTGGTGGGCTAAGGCAGGATCTAGGCCATATGTCTGTAGAAGGATTTCCAGGCTAATCAAGATTTTTGATATTGAGCCAATAAGATTGGATGCAGATATACGAAAAAATACAGCTTGAACTTTTCACCCATGTGCTTCTAAAGGCATATCCACACAGATGCAGACTGACGTAGGTTTCAGCTAGACCAAGCCAAAGCCATCTCTTGTTGGGAGGCTGTACAGTGATATGTATTAATGTGGTGGTGTTTTCAACCTCATCCTGATTCTCAGGAAATAAGAGCACCAGTCTGCCTACAGACAGCCTGGATGCAGGATCTTAGATTTATCCTAGGTAAGATCAGGGTGCAGTAGTCACTGAGGAAACCAAAGGACCTACAGGTCTTTCGAAATCATTTTCACCCGCACGAGGAGTTCACAGTGGAACACCAAGAAGAGATCGGTGCCAACACCCTCCATCTGGACAAGAGCAGGAAGAAAGAATTAGTAAGTCTTTTTAACGAGTATACAGATACTAATACAAATCTCTTTTGGCAATAGCCTAATAAACACTGAATCACAGAAAAGCCTACCATTTGCAACAATGCAATAGATAACCAAAGCCTTTGGAAAGAGCAGATGAGGTCATTAGTCCTTCTGTTTGTCCTTCTGTCCTTAATAATCTCCAGGGCCTATAGTTTTTCTTTGCCCTGTTTACTGCAGTGCTACCTATACTGTTATTGTAAACCAATTTTTTATTTTTTCCTCATACTAGGTAGGACACTGAGGCCTAGTAAAGAGAGTTATTTTTATTGACAATTCAAGCCACTAGAATAGTGGTCAAGCTTCAGGGTCTGTAAGCCAAAACAGGCTCTCGAACACCCCAAAATACCCATATGGATAGCACCAAAAAGGCAGTAACTGCAGATCAGGACATCAGAGGAAAACAGTCATTCTGCAGTGGTCCTGGTTAATCACCCACAACTACTACATAGTTTCCATTAAAATCCAGGCACCCAACATGATTCTAGGCTATTTCTCTTTCAAGTTGTTGAGGCAAAACTGACACGTTTAATTCCTTACTATAGACTTCAACAGTAGTTATGCATCTTGCAATCTATGCAAGTCATTAGTAAGGACAAGGCTGCTTGTGTTACTAATACAACTAAATAAAGCGTCCTGCTTTGTCCTTAAGACAGCTAGTTTCTATACTCAGTCAAATAACGTATCTTACCAAGTTGGTTGTATGTAGCTAGAAAAACTAGGGTAAATTTTTTTTTTATATAAGTATGTAAAGCTTGGAGGCGGCCAATTTGTAAGGTTTAAAATAATCTGTTGATTTACCGGTTGATTTAGCTGTTACTTAGAATTATTTGTTGAAGCACTAAGAAGAGAACTGGACCTTTCTCTAACAAATTTACATTTCTCCAGTAGTAGGTGAGCTGCTCTTAATATTTAAAATCTGAGAGAAAAATTCCATAACCTCTTCTGCTAAAAGAACATCCAGGTTAGAAAAACAAAATAACCCTGCTATTAAAAGTGTTGATGCCAATCTGGGTCATTTTCACAGAAGTTGGCTAGAAATCAAATATACGTGCCAGCAAGCCTCAGTTGCAACTTCTGGTAGTAAAGCAGTAATGAGTAGTTGGGCACAGTAAACCTTTAATCTAGCAGAGCTACAACCACATTCTAACCATAGCCTTAGAATTAAGCTCTTAATCCTCTTATTACATTGAACTATTTGTCTGTGCAACTTTCTTCTGCTAGAGCAAAACGCAAATGTTTTACTATCACGATTAGTTTCAACACTGCGTATCTCTACTTTCTGTTAGCATTTATTCTTGGTCTTTATATAACATATCAACCTAGGAATGGCCACAAACTACGTATTTCCTATTTTCAATGTATGGTTTCCATTTAATTCTTTGTGAACTTTCTTTTTAAGTGGTCGTGCTCATCTCTGGGGATACAGACTGCATCCATGTTGATAACTACAATCTTTACTTAACTGTCATCAAAACAACTTGAAAGAAAAGCAATATAACAAAGCACCCAATGCACAATTACCAAGTATCTGAAATTAGTGATTCTAATGACTGAAACTGACAAGGGCACACATCATGCAGATAAACACAACAGAAAGACATTCTACTACACAAGGTACATTTCAAGCCCACGTATCTGTTTATGTGCCTTCAATGGGAATGCAAAGGACTGCCTGTAGCATTTCAGCAGAATTCATAATTAATTCATGATCAGTCTTTCTTCCTAGTATCAGGTTATAGTCTATGTCACTTTTTGGCAATACTGGTTTAGCCACCAGGCCAGAACTAAAAGTTCACAAAGACATCATACAGATCTTGCTTGAATATTCTGTTCGTTAGTTAAAGCTTGTCAAAGCTAGTAATTGGTTTAAGGATTTTTTTACTTGGAGAAAAGAAAACTAACAAACCCAATATTGCCACCTTTTAGTAAGGTGTTTAAATGTATTTTTCCCCACACCCATTTTGCTCACATCCACGATCATTTTTGCCACTGCATAAACTGTCAAACAAACCTAAGTGTAGTACATACTTAAAATGACTGTGTAGGGGGTAAAAGTCAAGTACTTTGTGGATATACCGTTTTGTTAAATTAAAAACAAGTATAATTTTAACCGCATTTTGTTTCCTACTCTCGATTTAACTAAGGTTATATTTGGGTGATAAACAAGTGACAGTGGGACAGACTAATGGGTGGTGTGAATAGGGCATATGATGTTGAAAACTTTCAAGGTCACCATTTGCTCTGCTGCACCACCCAAACAGCATTTCAAAATCAGGGATTGTTCATGTATCTTGCAGGTTAGGCTTAAAACTCAGATTTTTGGGAGGGAAGGGAGGTTGCTTAGACAGGTAAAAGGGGGAGTGGTAAGGCTAATTGCACTTCAAGCCACAACTCTTCAGGAAATGATCCACATCATTCCTCATTCCTGTGGTTTTATTATTACGATCCAAGACTATTCACAGAAAACAAAGTTAGCACCCTGAGATGATCTGGCAAATGCTTTTCTGCTTATGCCAGCTATTGTTCTGGTAACAGACAACTTGCAGGGGCTCTGATTAACTAAATTTGAAAAAACACTGGCAAGAGCAGAGTCAGTGAAATCCTTATTAAATCACAGCTTTTCATGTGTAGTAAGACATAGATTATAGGTCTAAAGGATTTATGGGATGTGAATGAAAGTCACTTCACAGCTAGCAGAAGGCAGGTGAAAAAAAAAATTACTAAAGATCTACCAAGCCAGATGAGCAATACTCTAAATGCTAAATAGGGAGGCCAGTGAAACCCAGAAAGAATTCTGAATTGTAGCCATTAGACTCGTATGGAAACCATTAGTTGTGTTTTTACTGAATCGGGGAAGCCCTAGGTAAGCATATTAAAGATGAGTCAGAGGAGTGGATCTGAATTGAAGCAATTTCTAAATGAGAGAGATGCCAAAGAAAACGGTACCATCAAATAACACAGGCTGAACTTCGGATGAAATACAGAATAAATAAGAATTTTGTTTCTACTTGGAATTGAGATGGTATTCAGGCTTACTCTAATTAGTCCATTTTTTTTCTGACTTGACTATTGCTATCAAACTATTCAGCTTATTAAGAACCACAAAAACATCATAGATCTAAGTAACTGCTTAAACAGCTCCCATACAGTTCATTGGGTACATACAGTTAAACTTTTCTCCCACAAGAAGCAGGCATCAGTCATTCCCCTTCCATTACTCCAGGTTCTCTTTCTCTCTCAAAAGAGCAGTAGCAAACTATTCACATATTAAAACAGACCGATAGCTTATCCTTCCTAGGACTGCATTTCTTCTATATGCATGTGAGGAACTACTACTACACAATGAAGCCTAATACAGCTTCTTTCAGAAATGCTGATTTTGTCAAATTTGAAGCAAAGCTATAGGGAATCTTCATGCTGTAACTAAACAAAATAAATCTAAGATGTCTAGAATTGAGAAATACATAGCCATTGCTGCAGCAGTCTTTACCTAATCTCTAGTTAAAAAGCACTTATGAAAAAGTTGCAAGTGACTTCAAATAGCATTGCTATTAAGTACATTTTTTTTTACCTCCCGTAGGCCACCAAGCTTCCTGAATGTTCATACTGAAGTTATGTCTTAATGACTACTTCCTTAAGACTACTAGCCAGATTATCTTTTAGGGAAAGTGGTAAGGTCACTGTGACCATATGTTGGGTCTTATCTGATCATTTGCCTTAACCACCCTATGATTATTTTAAGCTATGCCCTGTAATTATCTTCTGGTATTCTCCACCTGGGTTTCTATTCCCAAATTTTGTAAAGTATTAAATAAACACTTCTTGTCACTGTATAACTAGAGCAGCTGACCAGAATGAATGACCTGCAAGATACTTTCCACTATCCCAAGTAAACATGTATTGCTTGAAGTTTTAATATTAATAATGACAAAAAAATGCAAATATATGCAGTTTACAAATTGACCAGTTTTCTTACAGATGACTTTAGTTACACCTCAAAACTCACAGCTAATAGAAGCTTTCAAAGACACATCAGTCAAAATTCATGAACAAACCGGGTTTCATAATCACAAAAGCGAGTAAAACCAAAGTTCCTAGACAAGACAAAACAAGCCGAGTGGATAAAAGGAACTGAAGAACAACAAAAGTCTTCTACTTCATTTAAAAAAGGGCTTTTAATATAAATCTGAACACAAAAATAAGCAAAAGACCCGAAAGTCATCTCAAATCTTCAAGGTTTCCTCTTATCAATTCCCTGACAATTTGGCAAGCGCTTGTTTTCTCTGTTCTGCAGTCATATACTCACAGGCTTCCAAAATATTTACTATAATTAAAGTCTGTTGAACTGTTTTTGCTTTTACCCATATTCTTCCATTCATTCCCAGCACCAGCTCAAATGGGTACAATTGTGATAACTCCTGAATTATTTCACATTTGGGAGCCAAGAGTCTGTCAACAAGATTAAAAAAAGTCAGAGGAAGAATTAAGTGGTCACATTTGATAGACACCGCATCATTATCAATCAATAACTAAACCACAGTACTGGTGTTACAGGAGCTATTAAAGCAACACCAAAACCTAAGATGATCAAGTTGCATATGCATCGAAAATAGCTATACAGTAACAGATTTTTAATTATCCTCTCATATACAATATATGCACCTAAAAAAAAATATAGCACTTGTGAATTTAGTTGTTTTCTAATTACATCCAGAAATTCAAATTTAAAGTGACAAATTTAAAGTGAATTGATACTTTTATAGTAATTCTATGATTTAATAAATTCTGAAACTACACTGCTTGACAAAAGTGCTGCTATTTATAAATTTGACACCAGAGTTAAAGATGTGTCTTTCAAAACATGGTTTCCCTGCTCCTTCAGGAGACAGTATTAACAGCAGTAAACACGGGATATTGTTTTTTATTAGGTGACAGCATACTGAAAAATAAAAAGTATCAAGAATATTGTAATACATCAAGGATTAAATCAAGCTTCAACAGGCTTTCTCAAAGAAGAAACAAGCATCAGGATTTAGCAGTTTACTTATAATATACTGTTATTTCTTTACTTGCATATAGACAAAATTTGGAAAACAAGCAGAACGGCTGCAAAAATATTTTGCATCAGTTCACAGTGGCTTCTGATGGGAAATGTAAACCAGACAAATCATTGCTTAAACGCAGGTATGAAATAGCTCCTCGGCATCTGCAGATTGCTATTCCAAAGAAAAACAAAAAGCCCCACCCAAAAGCAGCAACAAAATTTGGCTACTATGTATCCATATAAGCTGGTACTCTTTGATGGTCACAAAAATCTTGTATAAGTAACTCCAAAGTTTGTAGTACATTTAAAAGCTTATGAAATGGTTCCTAGATTAACATGCCAGTTTAAAAAAAAAAAAAACTTGTGGGGTTTTCATTTATCTGTATCCTTATTTCAATGCAATTTATTTTTCTTTGGAAGTTAGAAAGTGACATGTATTGATATGGAAAGACCCCTTTAATCAGATGTCAGTCAAATTTATATCCTTCACGCTCCCATTAAGCAGAAAAAGGACAGTACACATTTCCAGTTTTTAAACTCCAAGCTAGTAGGTACATATCTGAAACCCCAGCTTGAATATTTCATTGCCCCAGGTCAATGGTTTTGTTCTCCATATTGCCTTGGCAACCATATCGTTTTTTGGGTTTTTTTAAAAAAAGTCACACACCACCATATAGAAAAGCATCTAAATCTGTTAAGGGGGAAAAATACATGCTCCTCCTAGGTCAATATCCATACGCTGTTCTGTGAAACTGGTATAAAAGCACTAAAACATTTACACACTCTGACTACCAAATTGGCCACACTGCTCAGAGGAAACAGTTGTGCAAATCCTACCCACCATATTCCATGTTAGAGTGACTACTTACTTTTCTTAGTACTTACTTTCTTATTAGACCTAGGGAAACTTTAAAGAGGAAGCCATCTTGTCCAATTATTCCCATTCCACTTGATCTTCCACTGCTGTCTATACAGACCATCTCTGGTTCCATGTCTTTATTTGCTACAAGGAACTGACCATAAATAAGATCTCCCACCTAAACAAAGCAGTGTCAAAATACAAAAGTATTAGAGAAGATCATACTGCAGTTATAACAAATACTCAGTTGATAAAAAATAGTTTTAAAATATTGGTGATAAAAAACCGTGGTCTAATACGAATTTTCATCTTCTCTTCTTCTACTACAGAAAATATCTGCTAGAAATAGTTATCTTGTATCATTATTGGAATGTGAAAGATACAAAAAAAATTTTTATTTTATGGAGTATTCTTCTTTTCTTTTTTAAATACCACACATGAATTCCTCTTCCTTCAGACTTCAAGCGTATTAAAAGTCTAAGCAACCTGTTCATGTAATCATTTATCAGGACAACAATAGGAAAAAAAATAAATCACACTAACCTATTTTGTTTTTCTTTACAGTCCATTTTTACATTCTGGTGATGATATTTCACATGCACGTGCCACACAACTGTTTATAAGTGTTATTAAAAACCCAACTGTTTTCTATCAGTATCGGATGGTGTAAAAGCTTGTTTCAAAACCTCAACTTCACAGCGCCCCCTTGGGTTGTGAACTGCATCTACTGCTAGCAGTATTAGGGAAAGTCAAAACGTAAGGAGTGAAAACGCCTGCCATCTGACAGACACCAAACCACACTAGTTACATATGCTCTAAAGAAAACTCAGAAAGCCCACAGCCTAATCGTGCAAAAACCTCCAAGGAGCGCCACAGCGAAACCATTGCACATAAATCTGCACTCCTCCTCTTACGTGCTGCTTATAAAAGTATCTTTTGCTCAGACTAACTACTAAAACGTAACAGAAGCACCACCAAACAACACCGCTAAAGCGCTACTTCCAATAAACAAAAAGTATTACCTGCACATTTGGCCTGTTCCTCTTCGTGGCGCCTTCAAAGGCCAAGTAGGACAGAGACGCCTGCTCGCTCCCGCCGACGTCCAGCTTAAACACGTCTCCCGCTTTGGCCGTCACTATTCCTATGACATGGTCGCCCTTGACCGGAACGTACTGCAAAAGGGGTCCGTGGACAAACGCGTCAGGCAAAGCGCTGACAAGACAGGGGCTGGCTCCCTCCCGCCCCACAGCCGGGTCGCTCCGCGCCCCTACCCGCTTCTGCTGCGAGTCCACCCAGTAGGCACCGCCCCCCGCGCCGCCGCCCGCCTGGCGGTGCCGTAGCAGGCCGCACTTGGTCACCAGCAGCCCGGCGGCGCACCGCCGCAGGCCCGGCCCGCAGAGCAGCCGCCCCCGCGGGGCCGCGCCGCCGCCCAGCCGCAGCCGCTCTCCGTCCTCCTCGGGGTGGGCGGGGAGGAGCAGCACGTCCCCGGGCAGCACCACCTGCCCCACACAGGCCTCGGCCGCCGCCATCGCCGCGCAGGCGCCTGACCGCCGCCGGGCGCCGCGCATGCCCGGCAGGGCGGGACGGGTGAGGGAACCGCGCTCCTCGCGGGGGGGCGGCGGGGCACCGCCGCCGGCGGCTGTGAGGGGAACAGCCGCCCCCCCCGGGGTGGGCTTCCCCTCGGCCCCGGGGGGAAAGGCGGATGAGCCTCTGCTGCCCCGTGAAGCCTGTTCGCGGAGCGCCAGCGACATCCTGTGGCCGGAGCGGCAATACCCGCTCCCGGCCTGTGTTTTCTCTACCTATCGTGTATTTCATACGAAATAACTGAAACGCCTGACCTTTCAAAAGTCAGTTTCGTCAGCCGTAGGCTCCATGAGGCCGGTGCAGCCTTTCATTCTGGAAAGACTTCATTCTGCAGCCTTTCATTTCCAATGGGGAAAGACCAAGACGGCGGTAGCGCAGTTAAGCTTCAGAATTAATAAAGACCCTGCATTTATTCTTTCAGCTGCAGTTATTCGCAGGGTTTTTTAATACCCGGTTAGAAGTTGCCGGCAAGACAAACAGCTGGCCACGTTTGAGGCGAATGGCACCAAGCAGTCTGTCAGAGGAGGGGAGGTCGCTCTGCTCTAACGCCGGACGTCGAACTTCAAGCACGGGAGGCCACAGCGTTGTTTAACGAGGTGCCCTGTACTTGGCTACCAAATCCTCATTCAGTGTTAGCTCAGGGTCCTTATGCTAAAATTCGAAGGACGTTTTATTTCCTAAACTGCTTTCCAGTCTTTATCCACACGTGTATGTGTATTTATACACACAGAGAACGATTTAATCTCTAAAGAGGAAGGACCTGTACGTTCCCGGTGTGTTGCACCAGGACTGATTAAAGAGGCTTTCCGCTTTTGTGCAAACCCCTCCTGTTAGGAAACACGGAGAGACGGCGTTAAACGCATTTGAAACGGGCCCGTCCCGAGGGAGACCCCACCGCCACCCCGCGGGGCGCTGCTGGAGGCCCCGCGTCGGCTGCGGCTCCCCTGAGGGACTCGCTGGCACCGCCCACCCGGCACCGCCCCGCGCTGCCGCCGGCCGCTCCCTCCAATCGCGGGCCGTCGGCCGCAGGGGTCGCGGCGTTGCTTAGCAACCCGGCGCGTTGTGGGGCGGTGCGCGCCTCTCTGCGCGGGGCGCCGTTGTGGTGCTGGAGCGGGTGGAGAGGCGGCCGGCAGCCTTCGGGCCGGAGACAGGCGGTGGGTAGGAGCGGGGGTGTGTGCGTGTGGTGGGGGCTGCCGTCCCGGGGCTGCTCTCTGAGAGGAGGCGAGCGGGGAGAGACGAGCGCGGCTACAGCGCAGGCCGCGTAATTACCTCAGCGACAGCGCCACGGCGCCAGAGGCAGCGTGGCGACAGCACCGAGTCCTAGCGACAGTCCACGGAGCACGGGGCCAGGCAGGGTAACGTGCCAGGTCCACCTAGGACATCCGAACAGCACCACAGGAGCGGGGCTGGGGACAGGCGCACCCGGCGTGTAGTTGAGGGGAGGGGTAAGGGCCCCAGCCTGCGCTTAAATGGCGCCCGAGGGCCGAGGACGTGGGTGGAGGCTCCAGGTGAAAATGGTCGGGGCAATTAAGGTCTAGTAGTGCCTTCGGGGCCCTGATAGCTAGCTCCGGACCCGCCACCTCAGGAGCCGGTGCGGAGGCTGAGAGGGGTTTTACACCCGCGGCATTTCCCGCAGGGCAGCGTGAAAAGCCCTGCCTGGCGCTCTCCTGCCGGCGGGCCGTGTGGCGCGGAGCTGCGCGGCGTGCTGAGGGCGAGCGGCGAGGGGGCCGCTGCCTCCTCGGGGCCGGCGCTGCACGAGACGGCTTCCCTGCCGCTGACAGCAAACGAAGGTGCTTCAGCGTTGCAGAAACCGAGTTTCAGATGTGTTACGTGTTTACTGGCACAGGGCCAGTAAAGCCTTGTGTGTACATAGAGATTTGTTCCTATCGTAACTGTATAGAGTGAATGCTTCAGTCCCCGGTCTTGCATGCATATCCTAAAGGTAGCTTTGTTAGTTCAGACTAAAGTCTTAATCATTCACAGAACTACTTTGCTGTTCTTCAAATATCTGTATAGAAGCTTTCTATGTCCTGTTGTGGTTTTGAGGTTTTTTTGCTATCATGCTGACCTAGAATTACCAGCGTTATTTCCAAGCAGTTTCTGAATTATACGTGCCTAAACAGCAAAGGGGGTTTTGAAGCATTTTTTCTGCAGTGCTTAGTATAGCTAATCTATCACTGGAGCTTTTAAGAACCAAAGCAATATTAAATTGAATTATCTTTCTTCTATTAATTGCCAGGTTAATAAACAGAGTAATGTCACATTTGGTATTTGGTGCCTGAGGCAATAATTCTTAAAAACCCTAATTTAATTCTGACATTGATGGCTAATGTCTGTCTATTTGTTGTTAGTAGATGTAAATGGAGTCTCAGTATCTGAAGAGATGCCTGGGAAGTTGCTTGAGAAAGGGGCTGGCAGAAGTTGTAGAGCATCGGCCAGCAGATCCAATAGAGTATCTGGCACATTGGATTTACAATTACAGAAGAATCTTAGACGAAGAAAAAAAGGTGGATCCACCTTGGACAAAAGGTTTCATGACAATATAATTGATGCTATTTAATCTCTCTTTATTTTTTTTAATTGATTCTGTGTTACTTCTGAAATAGAGAATGTTGGAGAGGATTGAGCTAAAACAGGAACGGGAGGCAGCCCTGGCAGAACTTGAAATGTTAAGAAAAATGAAGAAAGAAGAGCTAATGATCCAGCGGAAACTTGAAGAACAACGTCAGGTTAATAATACTTAATAGATAATTATAAATAGTATATGTTGTTATGGCATTGTGTAGCTCTCTGTATACTTCTAATCTCTGTATAATGATTGTGATAGAAGGTAGCATAAAACAAGTATTTTAATCTCACTTTTCTAAATAATAACTGAAATGATTAGTCAGCACATGGGAAGGAAAACTTACATACTATGCGGTAAAATGTTACAAAAAAAATGAAGGAGCCTAAGGTAAAAAGCAGCCAGTTTATGACTTATATGAGAAGTAACTTAAAATAAGTAGACTATCTTCTGTAGTTAATTATGAACAAGAAGTGGTGCAAATAAAGCTAGAAATCATTGCAAAAATTTTTGACAGGCCTGCTAGGAGGCCTGGGAGTAATAACTGATCGTTATTTCAGGTTACTTCAATGTAGTATCAGTAATGCAAAAAAAGGTAATGAGAATGTATACACAGAGTCCTGAAAATGGTTGGCAATCGGTGAAGGAAGATTGCATATTTTAGTATGTATAGCCTGATCCTCTTTCCTTAGCTACTTGAGCATTCTGTTGGCACAAAGCAATTTGAATCCTACACTATATGGACTTTACATATGAGAACTAAAGATAACATCTGTGTTTCTAGCTATTCTTTATAAAGAATTTGACCACACGTATAACAGCCTCAGTGTTGCTGTGGTAATGTTGACATTGTCTGACTAGATTCTTTTTACATGGCTGACTTTCGTGATGTTAAAATCAAAAGTATAATTTTAAGTCTGCGCTGATCTTGTTCTAGCATAAGATGCATTCATTCTATTTCACTTGCACTTTCTAAATTTGAAATTTACTAATTTCCAGACCAAAAGTTAAGTGCTTAAGGATTTAATGAGTCATTTAAGATAGTAAATGGAATCAAGAATAGCAGATTGTGTCTAGAGATAATTCACAGAGAATTAAATAAATTATTTCATGTAAACTATGGGAAAGATGTGGAACAATATTCACATTAGACACATTTTTAACCTAACTCACAATTTTGGCTATAGTCACGTACTCAGGCATGTTTTGATTTTATTTACCAAAAAGGAATGTGAAAACTAGTCACTACAATATGACCGTATTTATAGTAACTGCTCACAAAATGCTACAGCAAACAGTATTCTCTAGTGCTGTTGAATGTGAACGCTTACATTATGCAGTTTCTGAAGTTTTGATGCAAATAGGATTTAGGATTACAAAGAATGAACACTTTGTATTAGCTATTTCTGATTGGAAATTTTAAAGGTTGATGACAAAGATGATTCATGTTAATGCCATTGCTTGCCAATCTTTTCTATAGATTTGATTCTATGTGGATTCATCTGTCTGTACTAGATACTATATGAAGAATCAAACACCTTAATCCAAAGTATAGGAGAAAACAAATATAGACATAAGGAAGGGCATGCGGAATGAGACAGTATCTTAAGTGTGTACACTAACTTCAGTTTTCTGTTTGTTTTTCCTCTTGGTAGTAAAGCCTTTCTATCCATGCAAGTCTAAAACCTGTGAAAATGTTGAGTCAGATGATACTGAAAGGGCTCTGTTTTATTAACATTGTGGTTATGTTTTATGCTTCCTTTTTTTAATTTAAGATTTCAATCATGAAATACATTGTAAGCGATGGGGTGGGGAAGGTGAATGTGGTTTTTTTCCTTCTAATTTGTCCTTTCTTAAACTGTCTGCAGGGTCAGTTGAAACAAGAATGTGAGGAGTTGGAACTACAGAATGAAGACAATGAAATGCTGTTGCAGAGGAAAGATCAAGAGGTTTAAGCCAAAGCTTAGTTAGTGGTTTGAAAATACTGTTAAACAGCTGTCTTTTCCAGATGCGGACACTAAATACAAAACACAAGGCCCATGGGTGTTGAACTAACACATAATTTTTTGTTAAAAATTGTGAAAATGGGGGAAGAATATCTCAACACCTTGCTTCCAGTCTGGGTTTTATACTTGAATATTGGTCTATTCTATTAGATTTATTTAGTTTATATGCAGAACAGAGCATAAACTTATTGCAAAATTTAGCATAAGGTCAGCTTAGTTGATGCTTTCACATTCCTTGTTGGTATTTATGAGAAAGTATTATAACTTAAGCATGTATAATTTAAGTGTCTAGACAGTAACGTTTTACTGAGTGTCAGTGCAAAGTCCATTTGCTGTACCTGGAAAAGGAACTGTGGTTTGGAATTGGAATGCCTCTTGATTCTGAGATCCTGCTGGTGCACAGGAATTTATACTAACAGAATACTGTGTATACAGATGTCTGTGTAAACATATGGTCTTTTAATGCTATTTCAGTAAAAACATATATTGATAATTGGCATGTTTATCTCAAGAAAGCTTTTAAATATGAATATCTTAAATTTACGTGGAGCACATCGTGTTTTAGAGATATGTATGTTTTTAGAGCACTCTGTTAAAATACTGACAGAACATAATTGTAAAAAGATGGCAGTATGAAAGTGATAGGAAAAATCAATATGTAGAAATTTAAACCGAAATTCCTGTTATTTAAAAAAAAAAACCTGATAAAAATAGCCTTAACAAGTATACAAAGACCATGTTCACATACTAACACATTTGTATAGCACTCATCTAAAGTATTATCTTTATATTAATACATAATGTCATTTTAACACATCCGAAATATTCTCTATAGATAATTATTCATGACATGGAATACTTTTAACTGAAAACTGGTTTTCATTACCATAGGAAAGTGAAAAGACAATAGCTGAACTTACAGATAGACCTGGAGCGCCTAATTTGACCAGAGTTGAGGAGCTAGATGAGAATGGACAGTCTGAGGTAAGTGTTTAGAAAAGAACAGGGAGATTATAAATGATTGATTCTTACAGATTTGGTTTTCTGTACTGACATATCAAAGGTTAAAACTCTTGCAGTTCAGACTGTGCTGGTTCTGTCCTGTGGTTTTAAGGGATGGTAATCTGGCCACAACCTCCAAACTGCCTGTAGCCTGTTCTCTGGTACAAGTTAAGCCATTCTAAAAGATTGCGTGGTGTTGGCTGACTAAATTCTCAAGATTTAAAATGCCCTTTTGTATTTAGATATGTTACAAATGAATGTATGAATATTCTCAAAGAGGAGGCAGCCTTCCTTTGCCATGTGAACATATAGTCATATATAATGGGTACTAAATCACAAAAGATGACTCATTTTTGAGTGATTGAAATTATTTATATTTTTCTGGTTTATGTGAAGTATATGTTTTGTGCAGCAGAATGCACTCTTGTGCAGAGATGTCTGAGCAAACTTTTAACATAAAAGACCAGATACTAAGGACACACTGCTCGCTAAGGCTAGGACCTGCTGAGCCCTGTGCCAACATCAGTGTACTGCTTTCAGTACTACAACTGTGTCTCTATATTGTGATCCTCGGGCATTTTCTGTGCCCAGCTTTTGCCCCCCCCCCCCCATTCCTTTTATACTTGACAGTCCAGGGAAATGAAAGGCCATGAATCAGCCTTCATTTATTTTAAGGGATGGCAGTACATTTAACAGATACTGCCAACTCCTGTGAAATCACTCAGCTTTATGAGTATTTACTGGTCATAAAGATACTGATCTCTGTCTGACATTTCCCAGTTAGAGTATTCCAAGTGGTATGACTTGAGATTTTGATATACTAGTTTTAGCACATTATTATCAGAACCATTTTTCCTTTATTAGCATTAATAATTTGCTCACTTGATTTCTGGTATCAGTAGTGTAATTCTAGCTCAGAATTTATACTGTGATATTAATATGCTTTATGCTTAAGGCTACTTTAATAACAGCCTGTTTTAAAAGTGTTCTCTAAGTACAGTTATGAACATATTTATGACTATTCTTAGGGGCAGGTGTTCACTGGTGGTTTTTTCACTAAGGAAAGTCAGATGAGTTCTCAAGATCTCGCATAGCCCCAATTTTTATAATTTTCTGATAATTATATATTAAAAAGTACTCTTGAGGCTTCAGGCATGTTTTATGTGTTCTTAGATAAGTGAATTACAAAACCTGAAGTGCAAATGAGTAGTAAACTTACCTTCTTATGTGTGCCATCTTCCAAGTTTTCATGCGTAAAGTTGTTTAAAGTTGGATGCCATTGGCCTTTGGTGATGTTTTTCACGTTTTACAGTGATATGTTTGTTGAATTAAACTACAAGTTAAGAACAGATCAATAAAATTAAAATATATAGACTTGTACTATTGAAACTATACTGCTCTCAGAATCATAATACTTCATCCAGACTCGCTAGATTTTACAATAAAAATCTGGTGATAAACAGTGTATTTCACTGAATGGAAGAATATGTAATTATATTGATGAATAGCAACTTGTCTGTCATGTGGGTTTTTTCTTTTTCTTTTTTCCTCTTTTTTTCCTTTTTACAAAGTTTGGTTAATGCTGGCAACTGATAGAATTTCTTTTTTTCTTTTTAGAGTATAGCAGATCTCATGGCAGAAGCAGAACAAGAAAGTTCCTAACTGATCTGAAAGCAGTAAATATATTTTCTACTCATTACTTGCTGATCCTGAAGTGTAATATCTTAAGTATTTTATATATAGAACGGATTTACATACCCATTGTTTCAGTTTCTGTACTTTCTGGGTATTTATATAAAAGTCTGTTAATTCTGACATGTGATGCTTTGTTGTTGTTCTTAAACCATTGTATCTAGCACAGCTGACTCGGACGAAGAAAACTGCAATTGAAATGAAAGCATTAAATGTATTTTCTACTTATTGCACATTGATTCTTGAAGCGTAACCATAATAATTATATCTATAATTAATGTGTCAAGATTATTTTGGAGTAGAGGCTACAATATGATAATTTGAATCAATATTAAAAGAGTAAAATATTATTGAAAAAGGATTTTTCAAGAATTGGAATGGTTTCTGATAGAAAAAGGGAATGCTCTCCATATTAGAAGATCGTGAGAGGGTTCTGCACGTCAAACTAGATGCAAAAATCAAATCAGAAGATTTTCCAATTTATCTTGAAGAGATAAATTGAACTTTATATGACTTAGTAGGCAGATGTACTAAAAGATCTGGTCTGTCTTATAAATCATGAGGTGCTTTTTGTAACAGTACGCGTTTGCTCCAGACTTTATAAAAACCTTTTCTGGTTATTGTGTGATATTACGTGAGCTGCAAGTGTCTGCATATCAGTTTTGATTAGTCAAGTCTTAAAATAATCTTGTCTGCATTTGTCTTGAATTGGCAAATCAATAAATTACATCTGTGTTGTCTTCGCTAAATACCATTATTAGTTCTCGGAGCTTCACTTCTAAAAAAATTTGGAAGAATATTTAGCTTGATCTATATCTATAAAAATAAGTTATATAATCCTTAAAGATTGCATTAATTTTTGTAAGAATAAATTTCTGTAATCGGTGATATCTTGGTACAGGTTGTCAAGAATGTTCCCTGTCTGTTCATTATAAATGGAGAAGACACTAGCATTAAGAAATCCCATGCTTCTTGGCTAAAATGTGCCTTTGCATCTCAGTGTCTTCTAATAATACAGGTTAGTTGGACAATTAACATTAAGTCATGGCCAATATTGTATAATGAAGATACTCTTCATTACAAATTCAGTGCATAGTTAGTGCATTCACTGCATTCTTCAGTTTTGGGATGAAAGCGATTTTTGGCATAACTTCACTTTAACTTGTTTATATTATAGCTAGCTTTAAGGGTTTTGCTACATTTGGCAAACTGTTAAAAACATCTATACACCCAACAGGCAAAGGTCCATCATGTAATAAATATTTTTCTGCTCTAAATAACTTGTTCATACTAGACATAATCCTATCAATTTTTAAAAAGGTAAGCACTATTGATTTCTAGTATAGTAATATATTATTTTTCCCTTAAAAATAATAAAGTATGTTTATTAAAAAAAATCCTGTTGCCCTCTTTATTGCCATATTGCTTTCTGGATGCTGTTAATTGGCATGTCTTATATGAACATCTTTAAAATCAAAAGACAACAATGTCACTTTCCAAGTATTAATACTTAGAAAAGTTTGTGTAACTTTTTAAGTAAGGAAAAATTGAACTACTTTTGTGACTAGGTGGTCAGGCTTTGCTGTATACATTTATTCTGCGTTGGTATAGGTTTGCTATTTCTATGACAGTCAAGAACCTTTTCTGTGGAATGAATATGCCCTTATGGTTGATATTCCAGTAAACCAATTTTGTCACAGTTTATGATTGTATTTATTAGTGACAGTTAAAGTAGAATCATTTTAAGGCCGCATTTTAAGATACTACAGTTCTAATTACACCTATTAACACTGTATGCATAGCAGCTTCTTGTATTCAAAGAGATGGAGTAACTGGATAAATAGATGGAGTTTCTTTTTTCAGCCAGTATGTATAACTGAATCTTGTTAAGTTAAAATTTTCAAAAATTGATAAGTAACTCATGACCATTTATGTTTTATGTCCAATCACATTGACTATGAAAATTTCATCCTTCACACAGCCTTCATATTTAATTAGGAAATATGTTCAAGTTATAAAACAGTATTTTAAAACACACTAGTAAATAATTCTAATTACTAATTCCAACATGTGTCTTTCATTTTCTACCTTTTTGTAACTTTTGTATCTTTGTTTTATTTTGTTGTATGTGTGTCCACTAGAGTGCATCCTAAATAAACACACTGGTGTCTCTGTCAGTTACAACCCATGAAAACTACAACTTTTGTTGTTTTGTTTCAGCTTATTTTTAACTGACTTCTTCTATGTGATCCTGCAGCTTGGATTCCCCATTCTCTTTCTAGATAGGAACTGAATTTTTGGATAGAAACTTTTCTCAGAAAATTGCTTAGCAAGGGTCAAAATAAAATAGTAGATTCCAGTTTACCTATTCCTTTGCTGTTATATGATGTACAGAAGATGTAAGTTGGTCAAATGTTACTTATAGAAATTCCCATTTTTTCAGGATTTGATGTGCGTAGACATGGTGCATTGATCCCCTTCTACAGCTTTATGGGAATTCTTACAGAATCACCTAGGTTGGAAGAGACCTTTAAGATCATCAAGGCCAACCATCAACCTAGCACTGCCAAAACCACCACTAAACCATGTCCCTCAGCACCATGTCTACCCATCTTTTAAATACCTCCAGGGATGGTGATTCCACCATTTCCCTGGGCAGCCTGTTCCAATGCTTGATAACGCTTTCTGTGAAGAAATTTTTCCTAATATCCAATCTAAATCTCCCCTGGCACAACTGGAGGCCGTTTCCTCTCATCCTATCACTTGTTACTTGGGAGAAGAGACCGACACCACCCTCTCTACAACCTCTTTTGAGGTAGTTGTAGAGAGCGATAAGGTCTCCCCTCAGCCTCCTTTTCTCCAGGCTAAACAACCCCAGTTCCCTCAGCTGCTCCTCATAAGACTTGTTCTCCAGATCCCTCACCAGCTTTGCTGCCCTTCTCTGGACACAGTCCAGCACCTCAATGTCTTTCTTGTAGTGAGGGGCCTAAAACTGGACACAGTATTCGAGGCGGGGCTTCACCAGCGCCGAGTACAGAGGGATGATCACTTCCCTACTCCTGCTGGCCACACTATTCCTGACATAGGCGAGGATGCTGTTGGCCTTCTTGGCCACCTGGGCACACTGCTGGCTCATATTCAGTCGACTGTCAACCAACGCCCCCAGGTCCTTTTCTGCCGGGCAGCTTTCCAGCCACTCTTCCCCAAGCCTGTAGCGCTGCATGGGGTTGTTGTGACCCAAGTGCAGGACCCAGCACTTGGCCTTGGTGAACCTCATGCAGTTGGCTTCAGCCCATCGATCCAGTCTGTCCAGATCCCTCTGTGGAGCCTTGCTACCCTCAAGCAGATCAACACTCCTGCCCAACTTGGTGTCATCTGCAAACTTACTGAGGGTGCAATTGATCCCTTCGTCCAGGTCGTTGATAAAGATATTGAAGAGAACTGGCCCCAGTACTGAGCCCTGGGGAATGCCACTTGTGACTAGTTCCCAACTGGATTTAACTCCATTCACCACCACTCTTTGGGTCCAGCCTTCCTGCCAGTTTTTCACTCAGCAAAGAGTATACCCATCCAAGCCATGAGCAGCCAGTTTCTCCAGGAGAATGCTGTGGGAAACTGTGTTGAATGCTTTTCTCAAGTCCAGGTAGGCAACATCCACAATGTTATGTGGATATGGGACCAGAGGGTAAACAGTTCTTGGCTCAGTGCTTTCTTAAGGTGCAAAGCAGCCTGTAGGTAACTTGGAAATTTAGTTCACAAAAAAGATGACTTCTGCTTGGGTGTCTAAGCATGGAGGGAAATTAAGGCAGAGTAAAAACATCTTTGCCTTCTTCTGAACTGTAACCTTCCTTAGAGTATGGCACGCTAGAGCTTGGAACGGGAAGAGAACAGAGGAGAAGATACTATTTTATTGTTACTGCATAAGATCTAAAGTTCTATATTGAAAAAAATGCAATTACCCAATGTAACCTCAGCTACAGCTTACATTCCCTTTGAATACATTTTTGTGGAATGAAAAAGATGGAATTCAGAGATGGAAAATGTTGTTGAAAATAAGATGCTAAATACTGACAGAAGATTTATGAAATTGTCATTTTTCCTTTCTTCAGAATAGGAACAGACTTATTTAGGCTGCTATCAGACCCCATGTACAGCTTCTTCAAGGAACGTGCTGATAGTAACATGCCCATTCACAGCTGTTCTCATTCCAGCAATACTGAAGCATAAGGATGAAAACAGATATGAAGCCCAGAATAGGACAAAATGAATCAAATTAACTATGAGCCTGCTTACAAAGATGGAAACTCAGCTCTGCAACGCGAGAAGCTTTTCTCCTACGAAGAGAAATACATGTTGCAGCAAGCATGTTTTAATGTTATCTTTTAACAGAACAGGCTTTATTAAGTCTGCAGTCCCCGTTCTTATGATGGATGATTTTCCTTCATAGTCTAAAGGATCTAACTTATCTTTTTGTAAGCAAAAGCTTTATACAGTAATTTGCTAATGGTAATGAGAGTCGGATGAATTAGTCTGGATTACATGTAAAACTGAATTCCTCTGAACTTTGCTAATACAGTTTACTCATATTTGAAGTCAGCTATTAATTGCTTTACTTCTGTGAAGTTTTTCCTGTGCTTAGGTTAGATAAAGAACAGTGTTGTCTATTGACTACAGCTAGAAAAGAGCATCTAAACCTGCTACTTGCTGATAAGGACTGATCTACTTTTTAAAATATCTTACCAGTACACTTTGATGTTTTTTTACTTTTGTTTGTTTTCTGGCATTACCATTATAAAGCCTCATGCAATCTTTGTGCTTTATACTTGTGTATTTGTTTCAATTCATATGATGGAAGAAGCTAAACTATTATAAACATTTAGATAGGTATTGGTCTAATAGTAGTGGAAGAAAGGCAAGGTAGAGGAAGATGCCATTTAATCAAGCTGTCACAGTGCAGCAAACTTTTTAAAAAGCAGACGATTGAGTCACAGAATTTGAGAGCTCTCACATGTATATCCAACTTAAATGTTGTGGGTCTTCCCTGTTAACCTGCACCTCATCAGAATCATTATCATAAACCAAAATCAGTGTTTAACTTAGATCAGAGATCAGAATTGTTGTCATTTGTACTACTATATTTTATTTGACGTAAGTTACTCTAGAAGATGCTACGTCATGAAAAGCTACATTCACTAGGGCCTGTGTGGAGATGCTGGGTGCTTCCATTTTATCTTTAGTTGTAGGGCACACAAAGTCAATGGCCATTTTGAAAAAAATTGAGATGACCAGTTAGTCTTTTGATTATACGGACATGAGTTAATTGAGGGGGAGAGGGGGTAAACAAACAAACAAAAAAAGTATGTTAAACCATTTTATCATTAATACCAAGCATGTTTGTATTTGTAGATTTGCCACAGGCAAACAGTCAAGTAATGTAATCAGTAGGGAAGGTTGCCATTTGCTTCTTGTTGGTTAATCTTATTTGAGTTATCTATTACAAAGGCTGTATTGATGTCTCTGTACTGACACAGAAATATATACTTCACTAAAAATCAAAACTCTTCCCCATCGTTTTGCATCTGGCATAATTTACAATTTCCATATACTTTAAACGATGATGTGAACCTTGGGTTTGATTTAGAAAAAAACATCGATAATTAAGAATATCGTACCAAAGTTACCTGAATAATTTTATGCTTTCTAAGGAGTATTTAGAAGGCTCTTTTAACAAACTCTCCAAGGAGATTTTGCCACTTTCTGCGTGTAGTCATTCATGGATCTCAACAGAAGTTGCTATTGTAAAGGTTTTGGGTTTTTTTTCCCCTAATCTTGGGAAAGTAAGTGTGAAAAATGTGATTTTAGTTTGATGCAAGAACCCAGTGGTGTTTGAGTTCAGCAAATTGTTTTCTGAACAAAAGAAATTATTTTACTCAGTAATTCTTCTATAATTTAGACATAGTCTAGCAGATTCCAGATAAAGAAATTAGCTTTTTCTGGGGAAGGAGGAGGAAGAAGTATGTCTGAACTTGATCAGTATCTTGGTTAGTCTGTTTTTCTTAATGAACTGAATCATATTTTCAGCTCTATAATAGAGCTGATAGTTGTTGTTTTGTTTTGTTTAAAAAAAAAAAATTGAAGCAAAATATTTGCTGGTGCACTGAGGAAGTAGTCTTCCAAGGATCTCAATTTTGTTCTCATTGAAGTTGCTGAAAAAGCTGGTTGAAATCATGAGAGGATTGAGCTCTCTACTAACATAAGCATAAGTTCTACCTCTGAGAAGCCATCTCCAATTTATTAAACTTTCAATATACTTAATATTGAAACATGAGAGAATTGATTGACTCTAAACTACACGTAGGAAAAGAGACTGCAGAAATAAAAAGAGATTAATTGTTGCAAGGAGGGTGGGAGAGAGGAAACATTCAGATAATAAATCATTCCCATTGCAGCAAAGGGGCACTGCAGCTTGCCGTTGCTCAGTTTCAAGTCACATTCCTGGGAGTGTGTTGGGCTTCTCCAATCATTCTGCTTCATTTGTACTCCACCTCCTGAATGCACTTTCTTCCAGAAATGACTGGCTGCATGCAGACACACCTGTATTTGGTTCATTATTATCTTAAGCATTTGCGGTTTTGCCACTGATGTGTTTAGTAGATAAGTTTAAAAAATGCTATTTATTTAGCCGATAATTGTAACCCTGGAAACAGGATCTGTTGTTTGTTTCATTGTAAACCTAGCTGTACTGAAAAGTTACCCTTAGGCACTGACAGCTGAAAATTTCTAGGGCTGGGAATGCTGTGAAGTTCTGAGACAGCTGTTCTTCAACATTTTTTCAATGGGCATATGTGTCTAAGTGGAGCCTATAGAAAAAATGCACCACTATTTTGTTTCTCACTTGGACATAAGTGTTATTGTATTTGCTTTTATTTTAAGACTATTCAGTTTTATCAGCAAGAACTATGATCAGTCATCCCTCTGCAACACTATTATCTCAGTAGATCATATTTTTATAGACACTGATCTCTTAATACCTTTAGGATAAATGTTTTCACCACTGCTCAGATGTAGGCCACTGTTAACTCAAACACATATTCCCTTAAACCCTTACCCTTTTTATATGACTTTTCTAGCTTTTATTTTAAACCATCACTTGGAAATTCTGCGTAATTACATGATGTATGAATCTGTCTTAGAATTTGCCCAAGCTTTGCTTTGCATAACAAATCAGCCAGACCTGTATATTTCTATATAGTTGGCCAGAGTCTTGACATAGAGTACTGTAAAGGCAGGTTTCCTCTTTTTTTGCTGCAGTTTCTTCAAATGTCTCTCCAGCAGCTACAACTGCTTCACTATTCTGTGACAAGAAAGTTGCCACTTGTATGTGTGGTAAGCTCATGCAGCTGGGAGAAATACACCAATATTCTTTTTCACACCTCTTTAAATCAAAAGACCATCTAACCTTTAAAAAAAGGTACATTGTCTGTTCTGTATTTTGCTTGGTTTGCTAGGATAAGTAAACTCCTAGTATTAAGTAAAACAAAATTTTATTGCTTACAGTATTTCAATATTATAACACTGTAAAAATGAAACCTGCAGATTTCAATAAGTTCAAATACTTGTGAATTCAAAATCTGGAAATGCATTTTGTATTCTAGTTTTCTGTCTGTGTAGAGAATATTTTCACTTCTAAGGAGATCAGGTCTGTGCTTACCGAACTTACTGGCAGGACTCCCACTTGAGTCCTGGTAAAACATTCATGCCAGCTGCGTGGGAATATCTGTATGTGTCTTAAAAATAATTACACATTGAAATCACTTTGCTGACCTTGCTTCTAAAGACTTACAGAATCCCAGTGACATATTTTATGGTACTGCAGAGGTGGAGAGGTAACGAAATAGAACTGATCACCCAAAACCTCCAAATGCCTTGTTCTCGTGACTGTTGCTGTTGGGATGCTAAGCCATTGGTAGCAATTGGGAAGTGGTTAATAATAAACTGCAATGTAGACTTACCATTACTTTTTTCTTTAGCCAAGATTTCTAAAGACACAGAGGATATCTTAGAGGAGTTGGTTTATGATGGGTGCCAATTTCAATATTCATTTTCAAAAGCAGAAAATGTGATCTTCTTTTACTTCACTGTCTATACCTTCTAATAGGTATGGGTCAAATGCTTTTTCTTTTAAGAGTTGATAGGAATAGTTGATAGGTTTTGGTTATGGTGGATCTGCTCTGTTCTCTGTTTTCTGCTTGACTTCTTAGCTAACTGTTGAGAGGCCAAAGGCAACACTGGTGTTTAATTACAAGCAACGTGGATTGTGAACATAAGAAAGAAGCGGTAGCAGGAACACTGTAAGCTGTCAACCTCAAAAACAGGAAACAGTCCTCTGCTTAGGAAATGGAATCAATGATTGGTATGAATTTAGGAAATTAAGGCATTCCTTAAATCCATTAGTAGGAAAAGCTGGAAGAGGGAAAAAGAACCAAGGGATGAGAAAATACTAGAGTGGAAGAACAAAGAGATATACCATAAGAGCGGTCCTTGCACATGTTTAGCTATGAGCTACTACCTGTGAGTAGTATGTACCCATGTAGGGTAGGGTTTAGGATGGTAAAGAGAATAGTTGGTATTTCTGTCCTTCTCCTTCTCTGCCTAGTAGAGATGCAGGCTTCGGTTTCCCTTTAAAGGTCTAAAACTGGGTCTCCTTGAGAAGATCTAGTGTTGCCAGTCCATTTCCTGGAGTACTGTGATTTTTGTGATGAGCATACTTGAATACTCTGCATTGCAGAAATGAAAAAAATTATTGATCTTAATCCTTAAGAGCCAAATTTTGAATTTTATAGTCTTAATTCGCATTGTAAGCACTGACACCAGATCATATTCAGGAGGGTTTTTTGTTATTTTTAGTCCTTTTTGCATGTTTCAGTACAACAGGTAAGGTGTGATGTTCTTAGTCCTGACATTTCTCTGTGCTAAAAGTGTTCTTGTTGCTAAGGGTCAAAACAAGATCGTAACACTTACAAGTCCCAATTAGTTCTTAGCTAGACCTAGTGCCATTTGGCAGAAGGGTAAAAATTTGCCCTCACAGAAAAAACAAAGTTGTTACACACCTACTTCTAACAGAAGTGCCAGGGTTGGTTTATCATTCTTTGGTGATTCTTCTCTATTTTCCAATAGACAGTGAGTAGGCTGTCAGTCACAAAGAACATGGGGAATAAGAAACCATTAGGTGCATATGTCTTTATTACTAATAATTTTTGAAGGATCGTTAAAAGGTTCTCTTTTTTCTGTTTTTAAACTTTGATAATGCTGCATGTGACTTGTAAAAAATTGGTTTTTAAAAGGATGTTACTTGCATTTCACTCTCATGAGAAGCATTCTGTTGGAAAAACAATGGCATAGATAACATGACTCAGTTGTGCACTTAGCCCAGCATATATGAAAGTTTATAATAATAATTGTAACAAGCTCCATGATACTATCTGGAAAGTTTAGAGCCTAATTATTGTAAGCATCTTCATCTCTCTCATTTCAAGGTATCGTCACAATTAGGTGCTTTCAAGCATCCTGTGATACTTGTTTAGAGATGGAGAAAGCAATAGGAAAAATTCCTTATGCTGTAGAAAAGGTATGTGGACAAATATATATATTTACGCATATGAAAAAAATGTTTGTAGAGACCTCTTACTCTTAATTGTTTCTTTCTAGTTGGTTACGAATCAATTCTTAGCATAGTAATTTTAGCAATTCTTGGAAAATAAAGCCAAACCAAAGATGACGGGGAGGGGAGCATAGTGATATCCTGCACTGCACATCTTGTGAGTTTTTGCTGACATACCCCAGAGTTTCCTCTGAACACAAAGTTTCAAAATTAATTAAAAAAATTGCAAGGCAACATTTTTTGAATGATATTTAAAATTCAATAATACACAGTAGTAGATGTTGGACTCTTATTTGCCTTGTCTTATGAAACCAAATTTATTTATTTACAAATCTGGAAAAAATCCTGAGACTTCTAGTTTGTTTCAGGACAAAGGTCTTGAAAAAAACGAAGTAACCATAATGAAACTGTGAGACTGCAACTATGCCTAAAAGCCTGAAGATCTTTTGGTGAGATTGAAATTTTCCATTCCATATTCCATCTATGAGTGGGAATCTAGAAATGTTTGTGTTCTGGTTACTGTATGCATTTTTGTCTAGTACCATTTATATACTTGTGTTGGTTGATGCTATATACCCTTCATCCATTATTTTATGTCCCCTATTTAGTCAGATATCTAAGAATATTGTTGGCTGTGTTTTATTTCAGACTTGTTTATCTGAAACTGCTAAATGACTAGTTGCAGTGAAATCTTTCAGACATAGATGAAAGATAATGATGTTTGCTGTTTGCTAATATTTTGTTTGCCCAGGTGAAGTATGTGAAATTGCTACTTGACTGGCAGCCTTCCCCGGCTGAACCAGCTGTGGTAACAAGGTCAGCTTGGGGGATTTCTGAAAGATGTGACCAATCAGATCATTTAGTTAGCGGTTTCCTGCAGACCTCAGAGCACCGGTAGTGTATTTGAGCTCTGTAGCAATGATGGTGGGAGTATGTCTGAAAAGGCTGTGAATAACCCATAGATAGGAATCATGACTAAAAGAGTTGCTGGATGTATGTTGTATCTTTTTCTCCAGATAGCCATACAAGCCTAAATCTGGAGCTTGCAGCATTGTGCAATCACTTTCAGTATGTATGAATGTAAAATTCTGCTATTAACTAGATTAGTACTGAGTGTGTATGTGTTTGCCTGTATCAAGCAGTTCAAATATGTAAATATTTTCATTGTGAGCATAAAAGAGGTACACCTCCAAATATTGGTTATTGTTTCACATACACTATGCCTATAGGGTAGACTTATGAAGGTTTTTGATCACTAAATGTTTCAGAAAAGTAATTACAGTCATGAAAGTAATTAATTCATGAAAGAAAAGTCTCTTCTGGCATTATATATCTAGAAAAAGTAAAAATTTAACCTAATGTTCTTTGTCAGGAAGCCAGAATTTACAAATTCCACAACTGTTTTTGCAGATAGGTTCCTGAAACCTGACTTCATGTACTAGAGTCAATATTTGTTTCAAAGTCCAAAGACCACCTGTACTGTAAACATCTATGAAACACTGCAGCAAAATCTCTTGGGTAACGGCTGTTTAAATGCATCAGTCTGTTTCCTAAGATACTGAGGAAATCCTAATGGTTTACATATATACACACTAATAATGTCACAAGACACATGAAAGCAGCAGATCGTACAGATCCCAAGCTGCTGGAAGACAGCTGAAGTTCCCTAGCCAAATTGTTTTTGAGATACAGATCTATGGCTGTAATGGGGTTTAGTCTGGACAGGTAATCAAACCTGCCTTTAACAGCAAGGAATCCTAACTATTCCCCCAGAAAGGAACTGTGGCTGTGTGTGTATCTGATGTGTGGCCACACCCCACGCACTTTAAATTGAGGGTTGTGCTTTGTTACATGTCAGGTGACAATCTTTCCCTAGCCAAACAACTGACCATAGCAACTGGAAAAAACATCCAGGGAAAATACATAGATGGCTTTCTGAAAGGTTAAAGGGAGACTGTTCCTAATTGAAGACTTTTCCATTCCTATCCAATGCATAACTTTTAACAATGGATGGATGAATTTATTGAATTTATGAGCAAAATGCTAAATCTGTAAGTTATACACTGTTACGTTTGCAAACTGAAAAAACCTTTTGCTGTGTGAGACAAAGATGGAATAGGGCTCCATTCTTTCTCATCTACACCCTCATCATTTATGGAGGACCCAGAGAATGTGTGATTCTGTTGTAATAGTGCTCCACAAAGGGATGTAACACAAACAAATGTTTGAACATTGTTCTGTAGAGTTTATAACTTAAACAGCAAAAACTGCCAGAGACTAAAGGCAAAACTAATTATATACCAGTATGGTTTAATGCTGTTTAAATGAAGCAATAAAAACCAATCAGTGTAACGGAAACCTTGAACTTTAGCTAATCTTGCTATTTTTTCCCACCATTTCTGCTACAACAATGCTAATTTATGAAGACTGATTAGAAAACAGAGACTTTTTTATTTATCATTATTATGCAGGAAACTGAGGTGTCTGTCTACGAGGTGTTAAAAATGCCTGTGTTTGTATACAGGTGTTTAGTTTACAGAGCCTTGAGGAATGATCTTGAGGTTGAGACATAAACAGCTAGGACTTCTATTAAGTGAATAAACAGAAAATTAAGTTGTATTCAATTCTGCCTAGCATCCCCGTTCTGAGGAAATAATGCTCCCAGTGAAATTAGTACCAAGACTACAGGTGACTTTAATGAAAGCAGAATTTAACCCCCAAAGTAGCTTTAATTATTTCCTAAGAAGCATGTCAAAGTTGCTACTTCATGTGTAAGTCCCTAGCACATATTACTTCATGACATGGCCATGAGCAACTTGTTCAAGTTGGTCCTGCTTTGAGCAGAGGGTTGGACTAGAGACCATCCAGCCTGAAACATTCTATGATTCAGTGATGTGCCAGAATAGAGAATTCGAGGTCAAACAGATGCAAAGAGGACAAGCATATGGGAGCGGAGCAGAATTAATTATTTTCTTTGATGTTAGTAATGGAAGAACCTGGAAAGACTTCTTAGGGAGTGGAAGGGAAGGCAGATGGGAGACACAGCAGAGGATCTCTCTGAAGCTGAAGTAACTGTGGAATGTTACATAGAATGCACACCAAGAAATTGCTGTGAGTGGAATTCACTCAAAACGTTATAAGAAAACTCAAGAATGAAAGAGTTGAATTGTTTATGGTACTGTGCAGAGGTTGCAGGAGGTCGCATACTCCAGAGAAGGAGAAAGGTGATGTGAAAGAACAAATGCTGGGTGATAAACACCCATCTCAAAATACATACTACCTCCTTTCCTTCTACAATCACAACTGCTTTTTCTGCCCCACAATATTTATTTTACCCTGAATGTTTATGGGCCAGTGAAATTCTACACCTGCACATCTGAGAGGCCTTGAGCCACTCTCATTTTCGGGTAATAATAGATAGAAGTGAGAGTTCTGAAGCAGGTGGGAGCTCTGTGTTTAGTGCCTGATGTTCAAGCTCTATTGCTCTGACCAGGCTTGTCATTCTTCATGCAAAAGAAATAAACCCAGCTAAACAGATCTTCCTTATGTTAACTTTAAAAACAAAGTATCCACCTCCACCAAACCAAAAGGTACAGGCCAAGTCAAGTCTTCACCAGCAAACCAAAAAGCCCTCAAAGACATCTCTGCGAGGCTTGCATAATTTAGTGCTTATTTTCAATAGGAAAAAAGATGAACTGCAGTAACTTCTTGAAAACCCACTAATTGTATGATATGAATCATTCCTCATAAATAGCACAAATGAAACTAGTGTTAAAGTTGTTTTCATAAACACCTGGAAAACTGTTTTACTTCCAAAGGTGTAAATTAGGAGTAAATTCCTTGCATGATTTTGTAAAGTGAGAATAAAACAGCAAGATAAGAAACTTAAACTATTAGCCTGTTAAACAGTTAACTTTAATAAAATAAAGTCTTATCTGATGATAGACTAATACAGAAGTATCTAGGAAAACACTTTCCTGTGTGTTATTTGTATGCATGAAGTGTTTCTGTATATTGTTAAAGTTAAGCCTGTTTGGATCCTTTAATGATAATGGAATTGTAGTTTTAAGTTACTGCGAAGTGTGTGCTCTCTACAAATCAAGTCATTGTCCTTTGCATTTGAAAGTTGTGGTGAGAGAGACAAGTTACATAGCTTAAGCAATGGTTTTCTCATGACTGATTCTAGTCATGTAGAAGTTCTTCACGTGTTCTTGATATGATTTCCTCCTCACTCAAAAGAAGTCACCTAAAAGTTACCATGGTGGTGAAACAGTATGAGTGAATGAGTCTAAACCTGTACCACTTCCAGTGAAAACATGATTCCTCTGCAGCTGAAGTGAGGATGACCAGGTCTTAAGGATACCTACTTTCTTCCTTCCCCCTCTGCTGTGATAGTGTTTTATCTGTAAGCTGTTAGCCCAAACTCGTTTTCTCATTGCCATAGACATGATTCATCCATGTAAGCTCCATTCTCAGTGGTTTATAATATAAACGGGACATCCGTAGAGAGAGGTAGGGAGATGGAAAGGAGTAAGTGAAAGAAAAAAAAAAAAGAAGAAAGGTAAATGTGTTTTAACCAAAAGGATATAAGCAAAACAAAATGAGGGAAGGGGAGCACAGGAGAAAAGCAGGTAGGGGTAGGAAAGGAGAAGGTGAGCAAGTAAAATGATCTGATGAGAATATGTCATGAAAGATCTAGGGTCAAGACAATTTATTAGTCGTATCTGTCTAGAGGATCAGCAGCATCAATAGCAACCATTCATAAAATTCTTTTCTCAGTTAAATCTTGGTCACTTCATTATTTTCAGGGCTTTCTCAAGGCTGCAGTAAAACCATGCCTTCTGACAGCTGTTAAGTGTTATATGAACTAGAAGGGGGTTAGTTTTGTAGAACTGCTATAAATAAAAGTAGCAAAACCATGGGATAGTGCCAAATATGAAAACTCTCACAGTTAATAGAAAGATTCACATTGCTCTTCCAGTGGTTGGGATTAACATTATAGTCTATATGAATAATTATTTAGAGCAATACAGAAGGACGGTGTTATTTTTACATTGTGATTTTCCTGTCTTTAGCCTCATTTCAAAGCACAGGAGTCACACTGATTGAGAGGATTTTCCCATTAGGTATCTTCTGAGTAAAGGTCATAAAATATAGTCAAAAGATACTTAATACAATGATGGGCAATATACGAATTATAAAGAGATTTGCAGAGAAACTGACTTTCTTAGGGCTCAGTCTCACAAAGCTGTTGAGTATGGCAATGAAGTTAACAGAAAATGTGGAAGCCTGTTACGTTGACTGATGAGTCATTAACAATAAAATGTAATGGGGGAAAACACTGATATCAATCATTATTTTACTCTCATCCTCTTTTTTTTTCTTTTTGCATAGCCAGAAGATCTGTGCCAAAAAGACATGATGGTAGAGCACTATTTTACCTTTTTACAAATATTTAACAAGTCAAATTGTCTGGGAAGAGAAGCCAAATTAAACATTACCTAACCGTACAGTGGTTTAGAGTTGGTCACGGATGTCCTAGAAGAGAACATGCTGAGATGCTTCATGGCCATAAAGCAAATGTGTTGCCCTTGATAGTAAAACCACAACTGGAAGCAGTTCAAACTGGAGGTTTTACACAAGTTACGTGAAATGCCGCTGTGCGGCATTTCTAGAATACTGTTACCAGAGAGGCTATTTAATGAAGGGTGACCCTCCAGAGGTCTCAAGGACCAATGGATTTAATTAGCCAGAAGTGAGTCCAAGAAGAGGAACTGTAAAAGCAAAATAAAAAATGGGCCTGCAAACTTATTACTCATGTATGTCAAATTGCTCACACTCTTCAGCATTTTAAGAGCTTGTGTTTTTTTATTTTTATACGGGATAAGAGGATTATGTGAGAGGCCTGTTTCTGCACTCTGCTTAAGTGTCACAAAGTTGTCTTGTTAAAAAGAAGAACGCTGATTCCCAAACTACAATTTCTGTCCTTAAGTGGCATTAAAAACCAAGAAAAAGCAAAACTATAAGCAAGAGAGAGTGGAACTCACTCTTGTCTGCTTTTGCTGGAGGATTGTTTGTAGGATTAGAATGAAAACTCCTATGTGTACAAAAAAAGTTTTTGTCAGAGGTGTTTCATCCATGTCTTTCTGTACTTCCACAGAGGAAAAAAAAATTGCATTTAAGAATGAATACTTACTAGTGGTGTTATTTTACTTTAAAAGTTAACATAATTTTTGAATGTTACCCATTAACTAGGGTCAATATAATTAGTTACTCTTTGGTTTTTTTTTTTTTTTTTTTTTTTACAAATTCTATTTTTCTAGGTGGTGTTAATGCGTAATTTATTCAGGCTGGTATAGAATCTTGGTGTCAGCGGGGCAATGGCAGTTTACTCCAGAGAAAGCTATGCCTCATAACATGTATCCGAGGTATGAATTCTGCATTTTTAAGTGCAACCGGTGCTTTTCATTCCATGAAATGGATTCTGTACAACAGGAAACCAAGAAAATGTCTTTGAAATGAACAATTCCACGTCAATTATAATTAGAGAGGGGCCAATGCTATAGCAGATTACTGGTGAACATTCACAGGCATTAGTTATTGTTTTCAGGAATGTAGGCAGAAAGTGAAAATTCCAATGAATGCAGAAATTTGAATCCAAGGGGCCATATAAAGTGATCTTTCATTGCTGTCAAAATTGCAAGGGCTACAGAACAAGCAGTATGTTACTTATTCCACTCCAAGTATCAGATACACTTCGAATGATTAAGAGAGTATGATTCAGTGTTCATTGAAATAAAGGGAAATTTTTATTTTGGTAGAGCAATGATTTGGTCTGAGATTGAGACTAGAATGATTTCTGTAAAGGAATTAAGAATAATTACACTTTTTTAATAATGGTGCAGTAGTGCTGGGCATTTTCTGGATCTGCCCCATGGATATGTTTACTTGTTTTTTGTATACTAACTTAAACACGCAAAATGCCACCTGGCTTCATACCTGTCATACCATAAGCATATTTCAGACATGAGCCATCTGACTAGAAGAAATTTTCAGTAGGAGAACTGAGCGCTGAGTATTCAGATGTGGCAGTTATTGTATTCCTGAGGGTTATGGAATATAATATGAGAACATCATACAAAAAGAGAATTAAGATGGATCTGAGTTAATAGAAAAGAGGACAGAGGAAAAGAAAAGCAAAGGCTGAAGGGAGAGGTCTGCATAAATGAGAAGCACTCATCATACTAGATCTTATCAGATGTTTCGTCTCTCAAATGTGCATGAAGAATGAATGAAAATTAAAAAAAAATTCAGGAGAAAATTCTACTTTTCAAGAGATGAAAAAGTAAAAGGAAAATACATTTCTATCACGCAGAGCAAACTTCTTCCAGTCTCTTGCTAGGGAAGACATGCATTTACAGATTTTTTATCTATCCCTGTAAAACCACAACACACAGTTGGAAGCACAACGTAGATCCCAGAACTAGGGGAGAGACAAGCTGAAGAAGCAGCTGACCTGAACTGTCAGCAGTACTCCTGCATTACTTCATGCTCAGCTGAGTTACTAAGATAACCAATCTTGCATGGGTCGAATCCAGAATGTTTCCAAGAACTGAGTTAATTAGTGAAATATCCTAAAGTTAACTAACTCCCCTGCCAAGAAATGGGCTCTTCCATTTTCCTCACATGATTATCTAGGCACTTTCACTTTTCCATATATAGGAGCAGCTCAGGGACTGACAGATCAGGCTAGGTAGGGATACAGGCTTCAGGCACATGCATACTCCTTGCATGTGTACACAGATGCAAGCACATGCTGATTTCACACACTGAAATTCAGGTTAGTGTAAGAGGTAATAAGTGAAGACAGCAATAGTCCTGCTGATACAGAACCTTCTCCCTTAAGAGAAGGCACTAAAGGTAGAACTCTTCAACCACTGTTTATAATAATCCATCAGGAAAAGCATCACAATCATGAATGGGCCAGTGGATGGTTTATGTGATTACACACTGGATGATGAAGGGGCTTTCATGTTCACATCGGAGTCGGTGGGAGAAGGACATCCAGGTAAGAAACCAGCTCTGGCAAATGCGTAAAAAGAATACTATTTCATTTAAAATGTTTTAAAAGCCTGAAGAAGAATTCATCTGCTATTAATCTTATTATAGAAATTATTTGTAACGGGGTCCTTTTTACTTTATTTCTATCAGACCTTGTCCATATAGACTATAGAACTGCTATAACTAGGGTGCTTCCAACAGGAGCTTACGTGCCTTTGCAGGGTGTGTGTTACACTGAAGAGGGCAGTGGGGTTTATGGTTGCTGCTCCTTCCTTTTAAGCTGAATTTCTTTCAGTATTACTGTGGAGACACTGCTATATCTCTGATAGACTCAAGTTTCACATATGGATAAGAATGCATAGCTTGCTTCTCAAGTTCCATGTCTTTCTGGGCCCTGTGAAACTGTCCTGCATATATGCTATGCTCTAAAACTGTCACCCACGACAGGAATCTCTCTAAGCAGGCTATTTTAAAGCCTTTAAAAATCAATGGTCCCAGCAGCTGTACATAGCATAGTTACTGATTCCCCCCACCCCCCCCCATTCCATCACCTGATGCAACATATGGAATTGCTTAAGCAAATAGTGGACAGTTATTTGCTAAACTTTATGTATGGTCAGCAGAGCTTAGTTCAATTTTATTGAAAACAAATGTTCATCTGCCATAAACATGTACCTTATGTCAACAGCAAGTGTTGCCCCAAATGAGGCCAGGGGACAATAGACTGTTTGGTGTCCTGAAGTCTGTTTATTTTAGAAGCTGATTTGGTGTCCTGTACCTTTTGCTATAAGAAAGCTTTTTCAGGTCTGTACTCCTGTTATGTGAGTAGATAATAAATGGGTGGAATGACATAGCAGAGAATAAGAAGTTCAGCAGTGGGAATTTTATGTCTATAATTCTGATACTCTTCTATAATATTAACTTATTACTGCAGATCAAATCCATGGCTGATGCAATTGAGTACATCTCTGTCAATGTCAAGGCAGCTACATCAGGTTAAGCCAGCTAAGGTTCTTTCTGACGTAACACAATCAGAAAATGACAACAACATTCAGTCCTTGGGACATAGGTCCCATCTCAATTTTATATATAATTACATGCAGCATCTGTCACGCAATGTAGTTCCATAGGAAAATTAACATTATACAAGATGGTAATTTTACATTGATGATGGTATTTCCAAAGATGACAGGTCACACTGTATGCTACTCCAATCATTGTTTTTAATTCCCCTAGGGCAATAGTAGGTAAGTCTGAGAACAGAAGTTCAACTGAGTCCTCAGGTTTAGCTTTGTCCCTTGGTTTCCTTCCTTTACCAATTCTCTTTTTGTCTTGTCTCTTGTTTTAGAATTTGGCCTATTTTTCAGTTCTTATTCACATTTCCTTCTTTATTTCCAAAAACTCTATTGGCCCTCAGCAGGTCTTCTTCTAAGCCCCATGAGCATTATTTTCCTCCTGCGCTGAAATGCTCGGCAGGCCTTTGATAAACAGTGTTACCACTTCTTAGATTTGTGTACAACCTCTCATCTGGCAGAGGTTGCCAGATCTCTGGGTACTGTGAGATGCAAAGTGGCAACTTGAGAGGCTTATTGTGGAGGGAGTGGAAAACTGAAATTTACTCAGTCCTTTTCAAGACTGTGATGCTTATACTTTCTTAAACAGCCTAGGTCTTCATGTAGGGTACTGAAAACCCAAACGCCTGTGACAAAGGAAAGATACAGATTTTCTAGATCAAGGGAGGACAGGTTGACAGGAAGTAACTCTGGGTGGTCCTGTAAATTCTTGTTTCTGAACACAGCCCAGCAATAGGTCTTAATCATCTCAGCGGTAGCTCTAGTTTCTGACAGCAAATTGATCACCCTTGCATCCTGGCCAACCTCCGTCTTCCCTGTCTGTGATTTTACACAGGAGGTGTAGACATGCCATTAGGTTTTTATCACCCAGGAAAAATCTTGGCTGTTTCTTAAAATGGGCCCCGGTGTCTGAGGCTGTAGTTGGTCTTCTGACATTATCAGTAGCACTAGAATTTTATTGTGAGTTTTGAGTTCCTCTGTTTGATACCAAATGGATAATTTGTGTGTTCTTGATTATTTCTCTTCTGTATGTGATAGTATAATTTTGCTAGAGGGCATTATATGAAGTAAAGATCCTGAAACAGATCTTTGTCTGGTGGAAATTTGAATTGTTCTGATTATATTAACTGAGGGCTGAATGCTTTAATGGAGACCTCCTTCTTAATAAACAAAGCAGGAGAAATCACATGCTTATTTATTTAGGTATACAGAGAACTGCCTTATACCTGTGCAATGCCTGAGTTGTGTGTCACTAAGAAGCCCAAATTCCATAGAAGCAAGTAATAGCTGGCCGTAATTAACATACAGGTATTACCTACCATCCCCAAAGAGATTACAGAAGACTCTCTTTATCCCATCTTCTCAGTCCAAAGTCTTCAAAATGGGTATGAAATTTGGGACTTCCTTCTAGGTCTTTAATCTTGGCATTTAGTGGGGTAAATTCAAAACTCTGAAGATTTACATGTGACTTCTTCATTTCAGTATGATAAAAGCATATAGATAGCAGCATGGAGAAGAGAAAGATTTCATTTTTTTTTTAGATAACTGTTTTTTGTCACTGCTCCATTTTGTTTTGTCCAGTAGTGTCTGTCCATGCTGCACAATGGTTTCACTGTGCTTTGAAAGGCATTATGTGTTTCTCTGACCCACAACGTCTTAGAGGTGCCAAACCACTTAGGATTCATTCCTTCCCCTATCTGGTGTGACTTCAGGTGGAATTGCCTGCAAACAGAATATCATTCAGTTTTCCAGTAAGTATCAAGGAATCTTTTTAAAAATATGAGAAAAAACACCTGCTAAAGGGACCCTCAGATTTTCAATCATATTAAAAACATATGTTTATCTTCTGGATATTCACAGAAAAAAAATCACAAAAGAAAAAAAACAACACAGAAAATGCAGATCTTTCCAGCACGTTGATGCTTGCGTGTCTTATATCTAACATTATATATACTTAACAATATCTATCATTGTAGATACTTAACAATACACATAATACTTCAGTAAACTGTGTATTGAGCAAAGAGAACAGATGTACAAGATATTTAAACAGTGTAGCGTTAATATTGAAGTACCACTGCAGTTATCAATTAACACTCCTCAAGAGTCTTTTAAATAAGGAAAAATGTAATACAGTACAATCCAGCTATTCAAAGTCTTTCTAGTGAAAGTTTTTTGGTGAAAAGCTTATTTTTTTGATGAAGTGCTCATTATAAGTATCTGAGTTTCTTGACTTTTAACTTTTTACCAGAAAACTGAGGATTGCTCAGTTTGTCATATTTTGAATACATAATTTCACACTCTAGTTTAAAATTATTTTTTCTGTTGATATAAATAATGCATCATTAAAAATACCAAATTTTATTTTGATGATCACAGGTTTTTAAGAAAATCAAACTTACCTTTGGAACTGCTCAATGTTTATTATAGTTACTACACCATAAAAGGCAGAAGTGTGTTGTACCTGTTTGTTGTGCTTCAAAGGGCAGAGATTTTTTTAATTAAATTTTCAGTTGTTACTGCTGTTCATAGATTTTTATTTTTCGTCTGTGTGTGGTAAATCCATGAAATTGAATTCTTGGGGAGGTCCTGAGAACTTGCAGATGTCACGGCTTGTGTTAGGCTTTTACATAGTCTAGATTCACCTAACAAACTTATGTCCAACTATCTGGAAAACTGTGAAGCTCCTTCTAATTATTGGAGATTACTTTTGTTGTTGAATGCCTCCTTTACTTCATAATTTGACCACTGGGCATCTGAGTAGGGTTTATCATCAGATCCCCTAGACTCATTCATTCCTTTTATAGTTCGCAAGAGCTGTTTTACAGCTAATTGGCACCTCCGCCATAAGGCTGGGTCTGTGGAATAGTTGGATTTCACAAAAAGAATTCATGGTTATCTAATACTTTTCTGCTCACTCAAGAATGCTCAGCCTAGACATCCCTATTGCAATATATATCCTATTGGATAGTAATTCACTACACAAAGGTATGCTTGAACTGAATTCTTACCTATTACATTATTTTTTAGACAGTAATGCCTCAACAGAGGTGGTCCATTATGCTTTCCCTGTTTCCAAAAAAGAAGTAAAAAAAAAGGAAGGAAATAATGGACAAGCATATCCTGTCACGTTTAGTAGCTAATAAGAGAAATGGGACGGTTGAGATGAGAAATTTAAATAACAGAATGAAGGGTGCACAAAGCCTACTAAGCGTTGCTAAAAATAGAAAGCCCGGTTTTATTTTACACCAGAGTCCCTTACTAATAGACATGCCTTTAATTTAATGCATTAATCAGCCAATCATCCAGCTGGATTTCTCTTTCCAGTCTTGATAGATATATCTGTATCTGTATTTGGATCTAGTTGCACTAGAACTGCTGGTTGTTGTACCAACAATAAGATATGACTGTCAACTGATTGTCAAACTGATACTTCTCAGCCTATTTTAATCTAAAGATATGCTATCAGCATAGTAGATTAAATTATCCTAATTTATTATTTTAATTGATTAATTCTCACATAGATTTTAAAGACCAGATGGGACCTCTGATATATATAATCTGGTCTGATCTTGATACATAGGTAATAATACTTCGTGCAAGAATTCTTCAAACACACCAGTAAATGATGGTTGAATTTCATTCATACCTTTCAAAAAGATAACCAATTTTCATTTAGAGATTTGAAGGAACAAGGAATTCTGCATACCTCTAGATGAATGGTTTCAATGGCTCTCGCCCTTTTAAGATTTTCCTTTTTGAATCTTTATCTCCTTAATTTCCAGCTAGTTACATTATTGTCCATCAGACAAAACCTTTTCTCTCAGTGGATTATTTTTAGGTTCTCAGAGACTGTGATCCCAATGGCTCGGTAGGTTGCCTTTCCTTCAGCCTTTCAAAACTACATTGAGCTTGTTTGATTTCATCCTGTAAGACAGACTTTTCTGATTTGGGAGCATTCTCTCAATCTGTCTTAAACCTTTCTGCAGCTTCTTAAGGTCATCTTTGGAATAACACCACCAAAATCTAGTATTTCTGTAGCAGTGTCACTAATGCTGTTGTATGGAGATAGTTTCATTTCTATGGACAACTGTTCATCTGGTTTTCTATCATGATCTTTTCAGAGTAACAATTTTCTAAGACAAACTCTCCCCTTCTGTGAATGTGGACTATACTTTTTGTTCATGAATGTTTGCTGTGTTCTTTCTCTGAGAGGGAAGCAAAAGAGCTACTTTTCTATGTACCATTACCCATGAAATACTGTAGATACTAATGACACAGTTCATGCAGAAAAAAAACAGACGTGGAAACATGCTGTTAAATCTTCACTTATTGACTTCACTGCCTACTATGGCTAATGCTCCCTTGAGACATTTAATGAAAGTTTTATTTCATAAATTAATTTCAGCCACAGCATGCAACACCAACATAAGGTTCTCTGTAGCAGTTAGGTGCCACAAGGAGAAATGAGGATGAATTAGTCATATGGGATTACCTGTGCTCTTCTTACATGTTTTGGAAAGAATGCGTATAATATCCTTGTATGTGCCATACAGGGAACTTAGACAAACATGGGACACTGGTATCTAATGCAGGTGAGACATGCTTCCTGTGGAGCACAGACAGGGATAAAGGTTATTCGTGGCATAGAAACTCTGGGTGGTGAAAAAAAACTACAAAGTAGTCCCAATCACTAGGAGTTTACTGCAGGGCATTGGACCTGCACTAAGGATGTCATCCTATCCCAGTTGCTCTGTTGTCCCACCCAGATAATAATTTACATATTTTCATCAATAATTTTTGCTTTTATGCTTGAAAATATGGCTATATTTGCTTATAAAAATGGAAAATTTGAAGAGAGCAAGCAGAGATACATTTTAATCACTCCTGCCACCTTTGTCCCCAGTCTTGCTAAACAAGGATCATTTGCACTTCTAACTAAGTTGCAAGAATGGTGTCCAGTTCCTGGTTTTGATAATAATTGTCCCAAATTTAGTAATCCACATACAGTTCTTACAAGGCTGAAAGTTCCAACGCAGCCTACATTTGCTAATTGTCTTTTGTGTTCGTTCTTTTTGTGTTGAAGTGGTTAACATGGGAGATAAGAGTGCCAGAATCACATTAGTTCTCTAGTCTTTGATTTGTCCCTCTTAGATAAATGTACGTCTTCCTCATGAAAATAAATGAGAATTTATTTTGACTTGAGGTTAAATGTATTAAAAGTCTCTAGCGACATACTTTTATAAAACTTTGCCTTCCAACAGATTGTGTTGCAAATGGCAAGGCTGGAGATTAATTTATTTTGCCACACAGCATGTTATGGCAACATCCAAACATAGTATGCAATACTAGACTTTTTTTAAGAACAATAAAATTAAAATATATGAAAAAAATTACCATTTTCATGTGGAAGGTATTGTTATGGGTGCTGCCCTTTTGTGTTCATTAGATTAGCTACATTATTTGATGAAGATTCATTATTCATTAAAAAGGTAAGAAAAGAAAGAAAGAAAAAGAGGAAAGGTTATTATGATAAACCTGAGCTGAAACCTTTGTATTTGGGATGTAACTGAAGATATACTCAAGATTTACCTCAGGCAAACTTCAGTTGGTAACCCCTTCTTCCTTCTGTGTGTGCTGCTCACTCCCTTGCCTTACGTGGGTTGCAGGGATTATTGGGAGATGGCATTGCAGGACGGTAGGAAGTGGCGAGAAGAAGCAAACCCGAAACAGGCACTTGACTCTGAGTGGTGCATTATCTGTATTAATCTAAACACTTTCTCGGGCTTTACCAGCAGTGTTGGTCAGGGACATTCTAGCTTTCTGTTGGGGAGGTGGAAGTTGATGGTGGAATATCGCCTTCTTGTTAGAATACTACTGATGTGGAGTGCATGCTGTATTGGCTTGTGGTGTTAAGAAGGTGAAGGCTGGGAGTAAAGCGTCTTGGCCTCTCTTATATGCATAACATAGTTGTTTCACACTTAAGTGTTGAAAACTACAGGTAAGGTTGTAGTCACCATTAATTTATACCAGTAGGTAAATTCCCCGTTGTATCTACTGACTTTGCTTGCAGGGTGTTTCATATGTCTTTCTATTTAGCTAGCTTAAATACTGCAGTAATAAGCAATAAAATAATTCCTTGCTGAAATACCTACCTATTCAAAGTGATGCAATCAGACCACGTTTTGTATTTAGTGCTATGGTTTTGAATCACAACTTTTATGCCTTGCAGATAAAATCTGTGATCAAATCAGCGATGCTGTACTAGACGCCCATCTCAAACAAGACCCAAATGCCAAGGTTGCTTGCGGTAAGTTGTTTGCTGCTTTGCTTTAAGTCATCACCCGGTCACCATTCTTTTTTTTTTATAGTCTTTGCAAAACCTTGATGCTATCATTTGCTAACTCCTTTTACTCTCAAAAAATTACATACGAATTACAGTCTTCAAGAGGAGAGATGGGAAGAAACAGTAAAGGTTTTTATAAAGACTGAAGCCTAAGCAGGCTGTAGAAGGGCAGGGTAGTTAATTTTGTGTGGACTGAATTTTCCTGGGAGAAACAGATTTCGCTTTGTTACAGTAGATTTTTGAAAGAATATTTGAGTTTTTTGTTGAAAAGTTCATTTACTATATTTAATAAAGTACTATTTTTTTCAATCCAAGTCCCCATAACTACTTGTTTATTGAAATCTCTCCAGAAAGAGTTGTACCATCAGCTCTCAAGTTCATGTATTATGTCACAAAACCCCATCTTCAGATTCTTCCTCCTGGGACTGGAGGGAAGTCTTCAAAATAGTTGATCACTGATGAGATTTATTTCGCCTCAGTATGTACCTTAGAGTGATTAAGCTTAAGTGGATTTAGAAATCACAGCTTAATGCTATATTTCCCTGAACTCTGTGCATAATACTGAATCATGCTCAGTATTTTAACTTTCCAATTTGTAAATTGGTCTTTTCCTTACTTTCAGACTATGGTGAATATGAAAAGAATTTGTTGTAGAAGGGGCTAATAATGCTAAAAATATGAGTAGAAAGGACTTACACTGTATATTCCCAGTACATCTGGGTATAATCTGGGTAAAATCTGATGTACATCTGGGTAAAATCACCATCATCATGAATATAGTTATTCGTCTTGGTGGGCTGGGCTAGTCTGCTGTTGTAATCCTGTTTTCATCTCTCTTTTCAGAGACAGTATGTAAGACAGGAATGGTGTTGCTCTGTGGGGAGATCACATCTCGTGCTATTGTGGATTATCAACGAGTTGTCCGAGATGCAATTAGACATATTGGCTATGATGATTCAGCTAAAGGTTGGTGGAAAAACTCATGAAATCCTTGAAGAGCAAGCAATAGGCAACTGCAAAACAGGTCTGTCACCATTTCCATATATGGGCTTTAGCAAGCCTGATAAAAACTGAATATCCTGTGTGAAAGCTGCTTACATGGTGCTACGTGATACACTTTCTGGCTTTATCCCAGTAAGTAGAAAAACCATCATATTTTAGTTAAAACTGAAAGAGATTAGGCAGAACATACTTTGAACTCTGGTATTAGGCCAGAATAGTTAACTGCAACTTGAGCCACAGAATCTACCACTCCTCCAAACTTGCGAGAACTTGAATCTTGGTTATTCATTTGGCAAGCCAATTGACGCATCTTGGTGCAAAAGAGAGGGAAGAAGAAACCTAGTTCATTTGTTGTACCATTATATATCCGTACTGTGGTAGCATCTAGAATTCCCAGGCATAAAGCAGGTTCTCACTGTGCAAGGTGCTGTTAACTCTGAACAACTCCTCCTGCACTGCAGAGGCTGCAGCCCAAATCCAGTTTGTGTAATATACAAATGATAAAGAAGACAAAATGCTTTATATACCAGACACGCTTCACTTTCTGATTTGCTATGTATCTGTTTATACATTACAAATATTCCATATTTACTGTAACAGTGAAATGTATCTTTTATGAGCTTTTGGTTAAAAAAACTTGTTTCCTGCAGTCCTTTAATTGCTATTGAATTTACAGGGAGATTGTGGTGGGAGAATATTATAGCAGTACATCTGGAGGTTACCTCCACCATCATGTAAGAGCAGTGCTTTCGGAAAACCCTGGCAAATCTAGTAGGTCATAAATCTCCTTTTTATCCTAACTGCCACAAATGATAAGGGGAGATGCAGCGACCCAGTACAAAACAATTTCTATGCAGAAGTAAAAGAAAAAGCTAAACCAAACAATTGCACACAAATATAATTTTTCTTCTCTACATAGCCTACTTAAAAGAGGGTGAAGAGCATTCTTCAAGTGGATCATATGCATATGGACGTGTATGTATGTTGTATTGGCTGAACATGAGTTTGATCAGCAGCTGCCAGTAGCTACAGTTCTAGGAAAGGTTGGATTTGGAGAGAAGCAAGTTACTATTAATATACCTAGGAACAGGTGGAAAATTTTGCCACAATCTTCTGTAAGTCTTTCAATTTCTTTTTAAACCCTTCCTTTTGGTCTTTGAAAGTAATGTAAAGTAAATACCCACTTCCAGATTTGCTGTGAGACTTGAATCTCATTTTTTCTCTGTTTGTGGCTCTCACACAAACTCCCATGAGAGATGTAGGTACATGTACTGCTTTACATGTATTACAAATAATGTATCAGAGAGCAGAGCCTTTGGTTACATAGAGGTTTTTTAGTACTATTTATTTGGGAGAGGCTCGTTATTTACTTTTTTGACTAGTTTTCTGCAGTTAACAATTCATAATCTGAATTGGCTTGGCACAGGGTGCCAATGCAAGAGAAAACAAGCAGTAACAAGCAATAAAGGCAGCCCTATATATTCCACCCCCTCCCAAAAAAGGTTTCAAGTGTTGTATTGACCAAAAATTTAACTAAAAATAGCAGTTAGGTTTTGAGTTCTGAATGTGGTATCCTTCAGAATGAAAATTTTGTCATATGGTTCCATGTTACTTTCTTTAATTGTGACAGAAAAAGCTAATTCACCACTATTCTTTTTTTCCAAATAGGCTTTGACTATAAGACTTGCAATGTTTTAGTGGCACTGGAACAGCAGTCACCTGATATTGCCCAAGGTGTTCATCTACACAGGAATGAAGAGGACGTTGGTGCTGGAGATCAGGTAGACATAACATCACGTCTAAAACATCAAAGCTGTTTGCATGGAAAAAAATTACCCCATCTTATTGCCCTGTTTTCTAAATCAAAACCCATGTGAAGATTTCCACACTTCCATCTTGGGCTACCGCAGAATAAAAAACATATTTTATTAAAACAGTTGGAAGTTCTCTGAGGGCAGCCTTTTGCCTGGTGTTTCTTATAGCACTCCATGCAAGTCCGGAGAGCTCTGGCAGTTTGTAGTAGCTGAGAATGTGTCCTTTAGAACTTAGGAAAGGGTTTTTTGCTTATGTATTTCATGTTTTTGTTGAGTAGCTTTAGATTCATTAGATATTCATCTTGCAGCCAGACTTGTCTTGTAAGATGGAGTAAACAAAGGATCTTTTCACTTTCACAGGACTCTTGAGATTTTACACAGCAAAAAATTAGGCAATGTTTCAACTGTCTTCAGCATTAGTACAATGAAGGCAAATATGCCAGAGTACTTTTAATTCTCACTTATTTCCCAGAGGCAGCTATTGTAATAGGTGTTCCACATAATTAAGGCTGTCCAAGCTGCATTTCTATGAGCTAAATAACACATGTAGATAATTATGGTATGTTCCCAAGAGAAACATACTAACATAAAACCACCATAATCTGACTGATGCCAGTATGAGTGAGTTTAACATTTACAGTAGTTATCATTAGTAGTAATACCTAGTTTATAACAATGCTGTTGAGAACCATAAGTGGAGAAATCGGAGTCCAGGAGCAAAGCTAATATTGTTCAAAAAACCCTTGAGGACTAAATTAAAATGCTTTTATGCTGTCATGGAGACATAATACTACATAAGATGAAAAGATACCTGACTTTCTTTGGCACTTTGATGGCCTCCCTTCCCACTGTATCAAAGTACCTTCCTGTCTCTTTTCTTTTTTTTTATCACAACATACACTGGATGAGGAGAAAAAAATGCTGCTAACTCTGTTTAATAAATGATAATCTGATGCAGGGAACATGACTGAATAACAGTAGAAGCTGTGACTAGAAGCATGTGGCATTGAAAATCTAAGGCAGGTGCCTTAAACTGTTGAATGGTGCGTCCTTTGTGGAGTATTCACATCCCATTCCACTGAAATTTCAGATCCGAGCTGCAGTTTAAGTGTGCCTGTATTCATACATAAAGGCCTCTACAAGCTTTCCAGGCCAATGGTAACACCTTTCCTATGACAGAATAGTCCTGAAATTGTTTTGCTCCAACAGATTTTTTTTTTTTTTTTCTGTGAAAGAACATGATTTCTTCACAGAAACTTCATTTTTTTGTCCAGGTTTCCAGCTCAACATGTAAGCCTTCAGGCTTTCAGTGAAGAATTCAAGGCACATGGTTTGTTTCTTATTACACTGTAACATGTTGGAGCCTGATCTGAATTTAGGCTTCTTGCACTCTGAAGTAAAATAGTAGAAAGTAAACCAGAGTGTATTGTTTACTCTTTGCTTCAGATGAAATCTCGTTGCCTTTGGTTGTGGTGCTTTTAATAGTGATTGAAGTATGTCTTCTCCTCCTGTAGGGTTTGATGTTTGGTTATGCAACAGATGAGACAGAAGAATGTATGCCTCTAACTATTATTCTTGCCCATAAACTGAATGCCAAGTTAGCAGAGCTGAGGCGTAATGGAGAACTTCCTTGGCTGAGACCTGACTCTAAGACACAGGTAAATACTGCTGTGGATAGTCCAAATCGTTGGAAACTAAAACTTTTTCTTCCTAGAAATCTTTCATATTTTTAAAAACAGCAGTTGATGGTGTTCGGAGTATCAGGATAACCTACAAGTAGCAGATATATGACCTGCAAGTAGCAGATAAAGCATTTCCGCTGCTTATGATGCTGTCTCCTCCACTGTTGGAAAATGGTTAACCTGTATCAAAGTGCTAGGAGCACTTAAACACCTAACAGTGAAGAAACATTTAACCCTTCAGACCTAAGGGGTCTGTGCTTGTTGAAAAAGTGACAGGAGATCCAAAGGATTGATTTGTATTTAGGGATTTGGGCTGGCCTTTTTGAAGATGCACTGAGAACATAAATTTCTGAGGCTTTGGAGTTTCCCTGGAAATCCCAACCAAAAGACACATTTGGACAATTTCATAGAAAATCAGATTGTCTGTATTGAGTCTTTTATTTTTTTTTTTTTCCCTCAGCACAGCAAACTCAAAGAATGAGAAGCTAGGCTTCATTTCTCATATCTTGGCAACAATGTGAACAGTGATCATTGTAACATCAGCATTGACATTTTGTTACAATTTTGCTCCTGGAATATAGCCTAGCATGACCTTTGATGTAGACCAATAATACATTTTATAGCAACTTTTTTTTGTTTTTTACTTCCTCCTCCTCCCTGTTCTATTCAGGTCACAGTTCAGTATATCCAGGAGAATGGAGCAGTCATCCCAGTGCGTGTTCACACCATTGTGATATCTGTGCAGCATGATGAAACCATTTCACTGGAGAATATGCGCAGAGCCCTGAAGGATCGTGTGATCCAAGCTGTTGTCCCTGCAAAATACTTGGACGAGAAAACTATTTATCACCTTCAACCTAGCGGACGCTTTGTTATTGGAGGGCCTCAGGTTTGTGTTGTATTATTTTGGTGCTTTTATCAGCTTACCTTTGTCACTGCGTGTGTGTTTTAAAAGAAATGCTCAGCTTTTTGGCATGTCTGTCCTAGGGTGTAAGAAGCAAGCTGCGTAGTGGAAGTTTTAACTGCAGTTGTATGTGGGAGAAACGCCCAGCAGTTCATGTGCTGTATGCCCAAATAACCTTTGAGGGCATGGTTATGGTTATATCATACATGCGTTGTGACTAGGCAGGCAAGTTGAGCTGAATCTTCCATTGCGTGTGGAATGTACCGCCCAGCTCTGGGTTTCCTCAAACCCTCTCGAGCCCAGCACTGAGTGAGACATGCAATCCGTTCCCTTGGAAAGCACTCCTTACAGAGAGATGGACAAGAGAAGGTTTAATTCTCTTACAGTGAACCTGGTTTTCAGATCTGTATAGCTCACACTGTTCTGCCTGACAGCAATGAGAGCTGAAGGTGTTCATCTGTTCTGAAAATCAGCCCCGATAGGCTTCTCCTGGTGAGAAAATAAATGTTGCTTTTGCTTTATCTAGGCAGTGCAGGAGCTGGGATTTATAATTTGATCCTCCAGTCACGGAAGTCAGGCAGAACTTCCGCTCTCTGTAGGATCAGAACTTCTGAGATTTAGTTTTTGAAAACAAATTCACCATTTCCAATGTTTTAGTCTTCCGTTCACTTTAGAACTATTACAGCAAAATTTCAAAGCTCCTTCCTGAAATAAGGTCTAATTTTACAACAAATCCAAGTAGACATTGTTTTTCCTTTGCTGTTCAAGTTCATTCATTTACCGAAATTTGCCAGAATTATTTCTAAGATGCTATGCCTTTTTTACATTAGTGCCATGGAACAGGTAGGAAGGTGTTGAGATTAATCAGTATAATAATGATTATACAATATATATATATTTTTTGTATTGAATTGGTTGTATCACTGTAATTTTATGTATGATTAACATCCTAGACTATGGACAAAGTGAGAGTCAAACTTGGAGCAAATGAACCAATGCAGCAATCATAGCTACATACAAAAAGAAGGCTACACAAATGAAAATTTTCAGGTGTACACTGAACTGCACCCATTTAAAAATGTAATATAATTACATTTGGTAAGCCAACCAGGAATACCTTTTCTGCTCTTTTTGGTTTTTCTACTCTGTATTGCGTATGTTTGCACATACAAACACAAGCACGTTGCAGTGTATGTTTGCAGCTTTTTAAACCTGGGATAAGTTTACGTAGTATGGGTCAATCTGCTTGTGTGTCCATGGCCTTGCAACTGCTATCGTCACTTGTGGAGTTTACAATAGCGTTGCAGCAACCAGAAAATAACTATTTCTTTCCTTGTCTTTTACGTCTTGAACTTTTTGATTACTTTTCATGAGTATTACTCAGTTTTATTTTTAACAATGCTAGCTATAGAAGGCATCTTAATCTCCAGCTCAGTTCATCTAAGGAAGACACATGTATTTCACTTGGGATTTTCACCTTATGTTTTCAAGCACGGTGGTATCTGGAATTCTGGCTATGGCAAAATTAGTAATTTTGCTGCTATCACCATTTTCCCAACAGCAACACCCGCTGGTACTGTGAGGTCATTACAGCTCGTTGCACAAGTGACTTCCACATGCTTTACAAATGCATTTGTGCTCTTTCAACACCTTTAAAACGAGGGATGGGGTTTTTTTTCCTTTCAACTATCCATTTCTCTTCCTCTCACTCAGTTCTGCAGTCAAGTCGTTCTAATTGCAACTGTCTGTGGCATCAGAGATTAAGGTTTGTGTCAAGCAGAAGAACCCCAGAGGACAGGATCCATTAGACAAGCTCAGCTATCTGCAATTCAGGTTTACATCTTGCTGCTTTCTTAGCAGAATGGAACAAACAGTGCCAAAGGTTTTCTTCTGTGTATATGCACAGTCTTTCAACGAAAACTTTGACTCGCCATTTATGCTTGCCTTGCAAACAATCCACAGTTGAATTTTACTGACATGATATTCTGTAGACAAAGAATTTCAAACCTGCCTGCACAGGTGGAGACTGAATTTCAAATTTCACCATGTTTCCATTCACACTAGAAAGCTTAAACATTTAGTAAATTTGGGGGGGGGGGGGAGTGTCAGACTATTAGTCAGGTACTGATCAACTACCCAAGATCAAATGAAAATATCAAGTACTTGTGAGGAGCAATCAGGATAGCTGTGTAGGCAGCTAGAAGGTTATCTGCACTTCCTTGCTTAATATTTTAGAGTATCTGTTCTTAGAAAGAAGTAATCCTTCTTTCTCAATTACCTATAACTGTTTACTACTCCATACTTGTGTATAGTTTAAATTAGACTATAAATATTTTGGGGCTGAAAATGTGGTTTTTAGTACATATTTGTATGGCAGTCTCTGTAATGATACTGCACTGGAAGTGTTGGGTGTCCGCCTCCATGTAGTACTGACGTATCTTTCAATGGTAAATACAAAAAAGACATCTACTATTCAATATTCACACAACTTCAGATTTTGACCAAAAAATATGAAAGCCTGATATTATTATATTTTTAACAGTGTAAAATCTGTCAATGGTTTCTATATGGCATGTATTTTGTTAGCAATATTCTGTATTCAGTTTGGATGTGGTAGATATGTCGCTTTTAAACCAAAGTTCCCATATTCTCTGGAATATTTACTTTTGAAACATGCTGTAGCTATCTGGGTGTAAACCTGTGTGCTTGATTACAATTTACAATTCGTGAATGGCTTGTCTTATCAATCTGGCTTTAAAGAACATTTATACCTACTGTTGTAGCTCAGTGAGACAAGTTCATTCCTTCAGCTCCAGAATCACAGAATCACAGGGTTGGAAGGGACCTCTGGAGATCAGCTAGTCCAACCCCCCTTGCCAGAGCAGGTTCACCTAGAGCAGGTTGCACAGGATGGCGTCCAGGCAGGTTTTGAATGTCTCCAGAGTCGGAGACTCCACCACCTCTCTGGGCAGCCTGTTCCAGTGCTCTGCCACCCTCAAAGTAAAGATGTTCCTCCTTGTGTTTAGATGGAACTTCCTGCGTTCAAGTTTGTGCCCATTACCTCTTGTCCTGTCACTGGGCACCACAGAAAAAAGACTGGTGCATTCCTCCTGGCACCCTCCCTTTAAGTATCTGTAAGCATTGATGAGATCCCCTCTCAGTCTTCTCTTCTCCAGACTAAAGAGACCCAAGTCCCTCAGCCTTTCCTCATAAGAAAGATGTTCCAGCCCCCTAATCATCTTTGTAGCCCTCTGCTGTCCCCTCTCCAGCAGTTCCCTGTCCTTCTTGAACTGGGGAGCCCAGAACTGGACACAGTACTCCAGATGCAGACTCACTCACCAGGGCAGAGCAGAGGGTGAGGATAACCTCTCTAGACCCCACAGCAATCCATGTGTGGTGAACTTACTTCCACGTTGTTGTCTTCTGAAGGATGCATAGCCTTGTTTGAGACATAATAAAACGGATTGTAAAATGGACAAATTCTTTTACTGATTCAGGGTGATGCTGGTGTTACTGGTCGAAAGATCATTGTGGATACTTATGGTGGCTGGGGAGCCCACGGAGGTGGTGCCTTTTCTGGCAAAGACTATACAAAGGTGGACCGATCAGCTGCGTACGCAGCCCGTTGGGTGGCCAAGTCTCTTGTGAAAGCTGGGCTCTGTCGCCGTGTTCTGGTTCAGGTATGGTTTGCTATGAATGTTGCTTTTCTCAAAAGGATTTTTCGTTTTCAGCTTTACCTTGAGTACACATCATATGAGACTGTAGTAGAAGCAATCTTGGTGATGGCTTGGGGTTGAAGAAAGGAAGACCTTGATATACTTGGTTCAAGACCACTGTAATGGCACCAATAGCCTATCAGCTTCTTGAAGCTGGAACTTCTCATTTAGCTTTCATTTTATTGGCTATTTTTCTGGACATTTATTGAGCCCTCAACCCTCTGACACTTACTGTCATAGAAATGAGCATGGGGTGACTGGCAAGAAAGTTAGCCAGAGACCTCAAAGTTTTCTTTTTTTTTTTTTTTCCTACAAATACAAATTGCACAAATATGGGAAGCGAGGAAGAGGCCTTAGTTTTCTTAAAAGGGTTGTGAATGAATGCTTTCTTCTGTTGCATACTGTTGCCCACTGAGGTGCCGTGTTTATTTGCTAACTATGGTGTCTTTTTTGCCATAGGTTTCTTATGCCATTGGGGTAGCTCATCCACTGTCCATTTCACTGTTCACTTATGGAACTTCGAAAAAAACAGAGAAAGAGCTGCTGGACATTGTGCACAAAAACTTTGATCTTCGGCCTGGAGTCATTGTCAGGTATAGAAACACACAAAAAGGAAAATATCTTGGTGATCACATCCTAGAAGTGACTTCTTGCAAAACCATTAGATGTTACCATGTCAAGAGTCAGCCTCTTGAACTATTATGGGATTGTTCCATGCAGTACAAAAGAGACTTTCATTCTGTCATTCTTCACAGTTGATACTTTTTATGGCTTTACCAGAGTGCCATATCTTTAAGACAGCAGATGTACTTTTCAAGTTTCATATGAAGCATATACTTTCAGCATTTGGCCTTATATAGTACATGGAATTCAAATAAAATAAAATAATTTTTTTATTCCAAGAATTTTAAGTTACTTTGCTGTGAAAAAAGATAAGTTTTGTTTTATAAAAGGCATTGAAGGTTATTTAATCTTTTCCATTAAAATTAATAATTCTCAATAATAAGAACTTTTCCTGTAGCCCTAAAGTACTTCACATTTAAGTTTTGTTGTCACTTTTATGGTTCTCCATTGGACCTGTTCACTGGTATGCTTGCATCTCCAGAATATGCATTCTTGACTAAGGGTGTGAAATGGATATCAACATCAGGATTTTAATGTTAGCTATCATGAAGTGTCTTAATGTGAAATTTTTTCTCTTCTTTTTATTATACACACAGGGATTTGGACCTAAAAAAGCCCATTTACCAGAAGACTGCATGTTATGGTCACTTTGGAAGAAATGAATTCTCATGGGAGGTCCCTAAAAAACTTGTGTTTTGACCCTTTAAAAACAGAAAGTAAGAGAAGTCCACTAATGATGAGGATGCTTCCAAAAATCAAATTTGACAGCTTTGTATTCAACAAATGGAATTTTAGATTTTAAATGGAAAGAAAGAAAAAGATATTTTCTTGGAAATTGATTTTTTTTTTTTTTTAACCCTCAGTTCTGTCATTATCTAAGATATAAAGGACAGAGTCTCTTTTTTAATCAACATAAGACAACAAAATACAGTTTACTTTTTATTGCTGCTCTGTTGGTTCTTTTGATAAAGGCAAAATATGACTCAGGTACGCGAACCAATGGCTGAACCTCAAACCTTTCATGGGCAAAGGTGAAGATGACTTTCCCAACTCTGACGAAGGATCAGCAGATCTCTTGCTTCTAATTAGACAATGGGAAATTCTGGGGTCCAATTTCCTTACTGGAGTTAGCATTGCATACTGCTGGGGGTTGCTTTGATGGGAGAAGGCTGAATATCACATGACTGTGTGTTGGCCTCTTCTGTAGAAGATGTTAACACATTTGTAATATTTAAACCACCTTCACTGTGTATGTGCTCTTACTGTTGTGTTTCAATTACCTGTGTTTTTGAAACATGTGTTCTCCTATAAAACAACAATCATAGAATAAAAAGGTTTTTCCTACCATGTATGAAAAAGTGCCCTTTTTTCTGTTTTTTTATTGTTGCAGATGTTGTTGAGATGGTCCATCTCAGCTCAGCCTCTTATACTCTTGTAGGATTTTAGTTTACCGACAGAATTGAATTTTATTAGATTTTGGAATTGTGATATGAATTTATCTTTCACTACACGTGTGGTCATTGTTTAGCCCTTGTGATTAATAGAAACTTGGTGAAAAAGTATTAGATTTTTATTTTTAAGTCTGAAGTTTGTCCTATAGAGTATTCTCTCGTAATTTTTGCTCCCAAACGTTAGGTTTATTGCATGGCTTACTAGGTTTGATGTAATTTTGGAATAAAATAAAGTGCATAAAAATAACTGCAAAACAAATATATATAGCATGAGGTTAAAATCTGGACCGGTACCCTGTCCAGCAGTTGCTGGGTGAAGAACTGGCCGCTAGATGGCTGCGTGTCCCTCCACAGCTGGGGGAGCAAGTCTGTGCAGAAAGCGTGTCCCTGTTTGTGCCGGTACTCAGCTACTACGTCCGGGTACCGGTACCCTGTTACTCCTGCGGGAGACAGTGACAGCCGCTCCTTCTGACAGCTCAGGGTAGCTGGTGTGCATGCTGGATGGGCTGTGATCTAGACTGAGGACAAGGACCTTTCTGTGCCGTGTGCTGTATTATCCTATAAAGTGACAAACTACTTCTTGCAAAGGACTGTGGATTAATCCGAGGCTTGTTTAAATTGGAAGGGTGTGAGATCACATTTATCCTCTGTGATCAGTGTTGTTATCAACAAGGGTGAACTTAGTCCTGCAATACAAGGGTTGCCTATGTATGGGCCCCCGCGTCACTTAATCCTAGCTTTGTGGTTTAAGCAGCATCACGTTAGATCTTCCCCGCTGGAGAAATGCTGCCACCCCATGTTTCTCTCCTAACTGAATTCCTTTGTACAGTGTCTCCCAAACAGATGTTGAGGTGGAAAGAGTGTGCCTGACTGTGATCATCAAAGAAAGGGTGCCATTCATTCTCTTCAAGTATGTCACAAACAGAACTTTTATCTGTTCAAGCCAGAAGTTGCTCCACTATATTAACGTGCTTAATAAATGTGCTATTAATGATGCTAATGTGCTATATGTACTCTGTAAGTTGAGACAAACAAGAAGTAGGTTATGGGTAGCTCCTGATCTCCCGAGGACTTAGAACATTAATCAATGGCCCTCGTTGGACACCTGGATACGTTTTGGCAGAAAAATATCTTAAAGAGCAGCTGCATCTTAAGGAATGTATTGGCAAAAAGTTCCCAGGGACTATTTTGCCAGCTGCATATTGCTCATCTTCCAAGGAAGAAAACTGTTGTGTGTGTCAGCCTCAAAAATGTAAACTGTTTGGAGCCAGCTCCTATTGGTCTGCCTAGAAACAGAAACCTTGGCCTTCATTATTAGAGACTTGTTTTGCTAATGAACTTTTACCTATCAGTAATGTATACAAAGGCATTTTACTAATGATAAGGAAGTTGCCATTCATCCTGCCACAGAACTGTTTAGTGGAAGTGTTACAGTCCTACACATACCTGTTTTTCCAAGACACCCCTGAGATGGTGTAAGAAGGCACCGCTTTGTTAATGGCCTTGCCATTGGCGTCACTTCTTCAGGATCTCCTGGTCATAATGTGTCATACTACAACTAGCAGAAGCAAGCGGATGAAAAACAAATAAAAAAGAAACCTGAAAAAGTGCTGTATAAATAAATGTGTTGCACAATGTAACATGCAAGCAGAACATCTCTGTCCCAACAAAAACAAACATCTGCAGACAAAATGAACAGTTCTGCTCTGGCGGTGACAACAACAACTGTGACAGAGTTTGTTGGAGAGGGAGCGTGTGTGTGTCTGGCTGGTTTGGCAGGCAGGTGAGCTCTGTGCGGAGGCTGGGCAGTAGGGGGGGTGTGACAGGCTCTCAAACCTGCATTTTGGAGGTGGGGTCTCAGTCACACCCCTAGCGCCTGAGCGTTATCTTGATTATTGGATTAATCTGCTCGTAAATGTATAGGGTAAAAATGATTGAATTTTTGTGGCAATTTTGCTAGCTATTCAGCTTTTCCCATAAATGTATATAAGCATATGAGATTCATGGCTCCATGAAAAAACCCCCAAAACTACAAAGAGAAATACCATCCAGTTGCTGATTTAATATAGACATAGATAGTAGGTGTGCAATTGGCAATATAACATACACACTGAAAGTAGGTTCATGTTCTTGGGACTTTTTTATTATTATTTTTCCCCTTTTCTACTACTGTTGCTGCTTTGTTTGATTTTATTTAATAACTCAGAAGCTGGAAATTGGAAACTGTAACTTGCTGTCCTTACCAAGCAGCTAAACTCTGGATGCTACAGGATATAGAGCACATCCCCTTGGTCCGAATCAGTTTAGCCATCATTTGATGTTCTGAGCTTTCTCTTGGAGCGTGACATACAGGGTTGAGCCCTGCAGGTAAGGCGTACTTATGTTTTCTGTATGAATGTATGCATGTGTGTGAGAGACAGACAGACACAGATGGATGGGGTGGGGGGCAGGGAGGGAGCAAGAGCATGCAAGAATGTGCATACATTAAACACGTTTACAGTAAACCAGTTAATCTGAAAACTTCCCGGTGGGGTTGGCAGCAGCAGAGAAGCCAGACCGCCTCAGTAGGGCAAGGAGAAACCTCTCCTTGCCCTCCCTAAACCGTGTTGGCAAACTCTCCACTGGCTTCCCAGCAAGTTGGGCAATATGTGCATTCCCTGAATGCCTGATTGCAGCACTGCCTGGGAGCCAGGCACTCTGTCAACAGCCGGCGACCCACAGACATGCAGCTTTGTGCCCGACACCAGCTCCTCGGCTCTTAGGCTTCACAAGCGACAAGTAACTAGCCCCTGGTCTCCCGCAGAAAAAATGCTGTTCAGCTCCAGCCCGTTCTGGAAAACACTGGTCTTTATAAGTTTAGCAGTGCTTCTTGCAGGTAAGGTGTTGCCCTTCTTGAATATGACTAACAATTATTTAAATAGTGGCTGTCTTAGAGAAATGAAGCATCCCACTTGGGAAGCCAGCCCCGGGTGGCCAGAAACCAGATCAGATTGCTAACTGTTTACAATAAATCACTGTTTGCACTGTTTATTCACATTTGAGCCCTGATTGCCTCAGGTGCACAAGGTAGCACTAGGACTGCAGCATAGTGGCACAATTCCTGTAAGCAAGTACTGTTGTGCGGTATTGGGGGGTTGTTCGTGTGTCGGGCAGGATTATTTATTAGCTATGTCCCACCTGCTGTTTGTCTTTTAGATTTTACTGAAATTGGAGCTTTTGCCAGCCCAAGTGAATGTGAAAGTGCAACCATAAATGATGTGAATGAGAGTCTTGAGGTAAGAGGTTGGCTGCACCGGCCAAGCCAGGACCTGCTTTGCACACACCACACAGAGGTGGTGGGAGGATCAGGGCCCTGCCACCTCTGCCCGGGCGCTGGCTGGGCAAGCACAACCGGCGTATTGCTTTGGCAATGCCTGGCTCGAAACAGAAGTACATGGTGGGGAGGGGAGCGAGATGGAAAAACAAAAAAAGATTAGTGTCCTTTGACCTGCCATGTCTTTGGCCTTGCTACTCAAAAAAAAAAAAAAAAAGGTCCCTGTAGGTGGATTTTTCAGTTTTGCTTTGCCCCAGCTGTATACAGCGCAGCGGATATAAACAGCTATGTCTTTTGCCTTACATGCACAATGTTGTTTTCAATCCCACTTTCAAATATAAAATACTAAATATTTTAAACACAAGTAAAGCCAGTCAACTGAAGGCCTATGTTTATGAGTTAGTGTCCCTGTCTCCTCTGGGCTTGGCATATCATAAGGGAGTGATCAGACAGTGACCCTCGAATATGGCAGAGATGGTAAAGAGCTACCAGGGCAAAGCCTATAAAAAAATCTTTCACACACGGTCGAGACATCTTTCTGTAAAACAGCGACATGGAACTAAAAGCTGGACTTGGGGCCACATATCAGTACGGACTGTGAGCTTCTGCCTGGAGTATTGTTCTCATCACACAGGGGTGGGAAAAAAGGCTGAAGGCAGCCCTGGCTGAGGAGACGTTCTCCCAGGTGTTTGATATTTTTTCTCCCCCAGAGATCTGAATTACATTATTGTCTTTGCATGACCTATGCCCATCATTTTCAACAGTGTTTCTGTAAGCTTCAGCCCGAGAAGCAGAGTTAGCCATTGCTGGCTAGTGCTTCAGCAGCCACCACTGAAAACTAGACTCGCTCTTTTTCTTGCATCTGTGTAAGTTCCAGGTAACTGTTACAGTGTTGTGGAGTTTACCACAGCTCTGCACTATCCACATATGTGCATAGGCACACACATACAGACTGAAAGCTATTTATATGGGTATAGAGCAATAGCTAGATAAAAAAATACAGGAACTTCTTTGTTTACACACATTCACAAATATGTATTTTTATACACACACACACACACACACACAGAGTCCGCAAGATGCCAGCTTTCAGAAGATAAGAACAGCAAACCAATGTTTTGTATAGCAAGAAGACACATGCAGTTGTTTATAAAGGCATCTTTTCATATATAAGAAAGAAAAACCCCAACCCATACCAGTCCACCCTCTTGAACTCAATAGAATGGAAAAACCCTATCTAGCCACTGTTTGCAAAAACGTTGTGGGGAAATGAGTGTTACTTAAAGCTATATAGTTTTCAAGAAAGTTCTTGTTCTGCATTTAAAAAAAAAAAAGGATAAATATTTGACCACTTTCATAAATTAATTCCAAGGTCTTTCCTCCTTAACTTAGCCTTTTTCTCCCTTAAATCCATAGAAATATTCAAAATGCTTTCATGAAATGATCACCAAGGGTGAAAAAGCTTCAATCAATTTCCTTGTCTGGACACTGCAAGAAGCACTTGATTTCCTGCGCCCTGTTCAAGAGAAATGTGAGGCCCCTCTTGAGCTGATGCTCCTCTTTGCTGGGTGTTAAACAAAGCGGCAGTGGAGAAGCACTAAGAAAATATTTTTACCTATAGTCAGAGTGAGCTAAGTGTCTGCATTTCTTGGAGGGGGGGGAGGGGGGCAGGCAAATAAGATAAAAGACATCTCAGCTGCAAGCCAGAAAGCAATGGTGCTTAACCACTGTGCTGGCAGGTGTCCGAGAGGCCCGGCAGCACCAACGCGTGGGGTCCCACCATCCCCACAGCCCAGCCACCGAGGCTGAGGGGCAGCCCAGAGTCGCAGAGGCAGCAGGGCCTGCTCTGCCCTCTGGCAAGAGCCTTTTTGGTGTCTGGGAGCAGGCATTTCAGTCATATTTTTCCCAGAAATATTTGGATAGTTTTGGCCACAATAGGACTGGATGGCAGTGCTGTGAGTGCAAATACCACTTTTACAGTGTAACTGAGGATAACAGGGACTTCACTGTCACAGTGACAAGTGATGGAAAAATTGGCCATTGCTGAGAAAAGCATAAATGGTTTTAAACAAACAAAAATGTTTACTTTGACAAAGTCAGCTAGTGGGGGCACATATCACCTGTGCCCAGGTCAGTGAGTATGCCTATGGTTTGCTTGGGAAGGGGAGACTTTTTATACTCACTTTCACTCTGATGTGTTGTTTTCTTTTTTTTTTTTTCCCTTTTTAACCCACTTGAAAGTTTGCAAGCAGCTACCTCCGTGCCCGCTGCCATTAGCCCCTAGAAATGGTGGGCTGGTGTGTGTCACCATTGACAGTGCTCAGTACTGCAAACCCATGTGCAACAAGGTAATAGTCATGGTTTACTGCTGTTATATTGCTGACTCCATTAATTTACAAGTGGTTATTGTGTAATGCATAATTTTCCTTGTTATACTTTTTTTTTTTTTCTTTCTTTCTTTAGGGCAGGGAGAGTTTGTAGTGTTTATATTGACCTTCACTGGCTGAATGTTTCTTCATCTTATGGTTACCATGATGTAGCCTAAGACACTGTTTTTTCCCTATCTTTGTTTCCCAAGGGTTATGACTTTCAATTCCTCAGAAGAAGTAGGCTGTATGAAGTATGTGGCAATGCCACCGGGTTTTCCTGGACAACGCAGCTCGTTGGGGGAAAGGCACTGGCTGTTTGTAACCGTGAGTATTTGTCAGACACATCTGGTTGCAGGGACCAGAGGCTTGGTCCGTTTTGTTTAGAAAAAGGAGGAAAGAAAAGTTTCTGTTTTCTTGGCATGTGGGACACGGTGAGAGCGGACAAACTGCTGAACCAGAAATCAAATTAGTTTTAAAATTTCCACAAAGGCCTGGGCTGGTGAGCATCGCTCTTTCAGCTTGGGATAGCAAATATGACATGTACACAACGATTGTGGGAAGATGTACTTTTTTTAAAAACAGTAAATCATCTTACCACAAACCCTATGTTGCGCAAGGGCTGTGTGACCCGCTGGACAGACAACAGTAGAACATAAAACTGCTGTTTATCTTGCAACAGTACTTGAAGAACCTCAGCAAAATTGGCCAACGCCTGCACTATTCAGTGTGTGTACATACAATAAAACCCAGCAGCTGGCCCCCAGCCAGCAGTGCTGCCTTTTTCATGTGGCAGCCCAAGGGTTTTAAGACTGCTCCCATTGCACCCACTGGGCAATCTGTGACCTGAAGCAGGCTGTCTGACTCCGTTCTTATTGCCTTAATTTAAAAATAAATGTGCGTATATGTACACAAAAGGGCCAACCTATCTCTCCCATGGTTAATGGAACACATTTTACTGTTGACAGTGCCTTGTTGCTAGTGCAGTTGTTTCCCAAGGCTTACCAAAAGCAATCATCTAGGCACTTTTATTCCAAGTTGAGGTGTTTAGTCTGGAAAATGAGAATGGCAGCACTTGTTTAAAGATCAGGACAAATCTAAGCTAATTCATCTGCTTTTTTTATTATTTATTTTTTATTGTTGTCATCTTTGATCTTTCCAGCCTCTGAGATCGCTGTCAGTGGAGCTGAATCTGCCTATTTCCCCACCAACAGCACCTGTCTGCGCACATTAGCCTTCACTGAAACTCAGACAGAGCAGCTAAACATCTTCCTCAAAGAGCTTGGCGAGCAAGGCATCGATGGCGCCAACCGTGACAAGGAGGCTGATTGTATCATCTGTGGTTACTAGCACCAAAATACTTGTACCACCAACCAGCCATCTGCAGTTTGACATGGGTATTTTGACAAGAGAAGCAGAGCAGTGAAATCATTGCTAAGAAACATAAACATATTTTTATTTAGTTAAAGGACTAGAGGTCATAGTCATAATCTGACCTCAGCTCTTGGGTACAGATATATAGGCTAAACCTAATCACATAGCTCATGGCAGAGGTGTTTCAAAGAAAGAAGATCACTTTTATGGCTTAAATTTGTCTAGCTAGAATTAGAGTTGTTTAATGGATGCAGTCATTAGTTAAACACAATAATTGTTATCAGAAATCATAGTCTGTCAGGGATCATCTTTACTGAGAAAGTGCTGTAATTTCAGTTGCTTTTACCATTGCCAACTAATCATGATTGTTGCTCTGATGACCATTAAAGCATTGCAAGCCACAACAGTTACTGGCTGTAGGGGTGTAATTCTTTATTCAGGCACCTGCTTGATTGGGGGTTCAATCGGGCTGTACATACAGCTGTTCAAGGTGCTGTGATTTGCACGAGCTACAAACTTGAAGCACTGCAGTTTGTTGGTGGGACAACTCAAAGGGTTCGCCTGTATTAGCACCTTGAGGACATCCCACAGAAAGACATAGCCTTTAGGTATATTTCAATGCACTTCTAGGAGTCAAAAAGTGCTGTGTATGCTTGCTGTAACCAGGCAAAATGTCAGGAAAAATGTAACAATTCAGTCCAGTACAAAATGTGAGAACTGGGATTACCCTAAACTAGCAGATATTTGCATCATGTTTTCTCTGCCAAAAAGGTGAAGGAGGTGGGTGTTGAGGGATCTGCACGAGAAGCTCTCTGGTTAGCGTGCCAGGGATCAGCTTCGGTCTCCTCTGTTCAGTCCCTGTGGGGCAATACCATGGTGGTTCTGGAAAGAAAGTCCTATTGACCCTTGCTTTGCTCTAACAGCAGTGTCCGCTCGGTGGGATCCAGGGCTGCAAGTGCTCTTCTGTGCTCACACTTCCTCGTGCTCCCTGGATATGCAGCACACACACCTGCAGGGCCTCCTTTAGGCAGAGGTTGTGGTTACCACAAGCTATGGCTTAGCTTTGGCGGGAAAGTACAAAAGCAAGCGAGGTCTGGTTGATAATAGCATTGGGATAGGCCATATTTGGGTGGAGCTCTAGGGCTTTGGGCTGAGAGCAGGGCTGACCAGCTGAGATGCTCTCATCTCAGCACAGTAATGCCAGGGCAGCTGCTGGCTCTAGCCCAAGATTTTCCCAGCTTCTGGCTAGTCATTCTCTCCATTTTTTTCCCCTCTTCATTCTGTTTCCAAACATGGTCTGAACCAAAGCATCTTTGGTTATTTGCAGAGTTAGAAAAAAATAAGCTGGTCATCTGAATCTGTAACAGCTTTAAACATGGACAAATATCCAAGTGATTTGTTTTTGTCGTTGATTCTTCTCATGAAATACAAAATCTTGTTCCTGCTCCAATCCCCTTCCTTCTGTGAGCTCTCCCTCTTTTACATCCCCCCTGTGCAGGTATGTTCTCTGGAGAACCGAAGCCACAGAGTAAGACGTGTAAAGAGCAGAAAGCCCAGGCCGCTGGCCACCTGGCACTTGGTGCAAGTGAAGACCAAAGACAACATAGCACTGGAGATCCAGTTTATTTGTGGAGCTGTAGCTACAGAACAGATGTGTATGTGAATTCCTATGAAATCTAAACAAAAAGCTTAGTTACTGCTTGCTTAGTTTTCAGTGGAATCCATGCTTGGGGTTTTGTTTTAATTTTCTTCTGTTGAGCAAACACTGATGCCGCAGATCTGAAGACAGCCAGATCATCTGTTTGTGTTTCCTTTCTCTTCTTTACCTTTTCCCTAATCCTGTGACTCTCTCAGACGCAGACAGCATACTTACGTGATACATTATGTCTGATTGACCTTTACCTAATTAATCAGTTAAATGATTCAGATATGTAAAATTACACGTTATCTTTCCGCCTCAGAATCCAGTCATTACAAGCAAAAAAAACATCAGTTGCTTTTAGGCCCAGACGCAGTCAGTCATACGACTGTGAGCGTCGCAGACTATTACACCAACAAAGGGATGAGTTGGTTGCTTTGGCTGCTTGTAAACTATGAGGCAGTAACTTAAGTCACTGTGTTGGAGACAAAGGTGCTGTAGTCTTAAAGAAAAGCAAGGCTTTTTTCAATCACTGGTGGGTTTGTTTATTTCTGGCAAATAAATAATCTCTATCAAATGAAATTATAATGTCTTTGAGTCTTTCATTTCCAGCCAATTCATTATGAGCTGATGCTCAAATAAAATGTCTGAAGCACTGAGCACTTCCCATTATAATTTTTCTACTGGTGCTAAAACCCATTTTTCTCTAAGTTATATTAAACTATTCTAGTGACTTTCCAAACCAACTAACAAAAGAAAAGAAACCCAATATTGAATTTTACGAGGAAATCAAACCCATTGCTCTTGTAAACTAACAGAAACTGTTAAATCTGTGCATCAGAAATCCTGCTAATCAACGTCTCATAATGCGGAAGAATAAGGCTGGAAAGCTTTAATTTGATGTTGCATGAATTTGACATTAAGATGGAAATTGATTTTTTTTTTTCATAAACTTGTAAAGAAGCAGTTTTGTTCTACTTTTTATATACGAGAAAGGGAAGTCGAGCCAATAAGCCTATACAACACAGTTAAAAACTAAAGGAAACTTAATCACATTATTTCCCAGAGAAAATTTGCATAATTCAGGCAAATAGTTGCTGTATGTTTGTCTTAACATCGACTCGGTGTCTGGCCGGGCATGTCTGAGCATTGGGCTGTCCCTCATGCTCCTCCTCTAAGCCCAGGATGGGGAGGGCTTTGTGTTCTGGCACTCGGGATTTGCAGAGAGGAAAATTCATATAGAGGGAAAGAAACAAAAAAACATTGTAGGCCAGTGAGTTTTCAGATCAGACAAAAGAAGCACAAGACGCTTATTTATTGCACCATATTCTGCTGGGTTTTTCTAGGCTTCACAGTATAACCAGGCTAAACCACTATCCCCCCAGCGCACACTGCTAGCTTTTGGTATGTCCACCTGCATAGCTGTCAGTCACCTCAGCTGATGGCTTTGGTAATATTTACAGCGTAACTATAGAAAGGCAGGCTTTCTTGATATTCGTTAAGGGAATACAATGCTGTATTATGCTGGCTTTTCTTTCAGTCTTCTTTTCAGTCCATTATAATGCAAGAGAAGTCGTCAGTCTAGGAACTAAGCCAACAACAGTAATTACAACATAGCCAAAAAATGGAAGGCAAAGTGCTGAGAACTGTAATGCATGAAGACAAAATTATACACATTCTCTTTTCACAAGGACTTAGCAGCAATAGGCTGGGAAACCCATTGCTTTTGGATGGATCCTAGGCAGTAACAGTCATCCTCAGAGATGTTATCATCCTGAACCACCCTTCACAGGGACGGGTGGTGTTACAGCTTGTACCAGGGCTGGCTCACACCGAGCCATGCAGCGAGATCTGTGGCACGTGCTTCATTCTCCAGATCACCACCGCAGCGGGGGGCAGAAACATGAGAAAACTCATTATCAGCACCGTAGCAAAAATGACCAGCAGTATTTCCCATGGGGCCAGGATTGTTTCCACCATGATTTCCTCCATGTCAAGAGTCTGAAGCTGTAAAGCAAAAAATACACTGCATTACTTTCTTGCAAATAGGCATTATGACTGTATAGATGGGTTTGTTTTACCCAGCATAGGCCTGTCAGCCTCTTACACCTATTATTTTTTCATCCTGAAGAACAAACACCTTTTCCACGGCTGCAGGCCCTGGAAGAGCTCCTGCTCTCTCTCTTTCTGTGTCTCTCTCTCTCTCTCTGTCTCCTCGAGAGCCTGCCCTGCCCTTTTGACTTAGCTGCAAACACTGATTCTGGTGTAAGACACTATGTCCACACTGAAACACTATTCCTGACTCTTGAGCAAGCCTTTGTCACCTTCTCTTTAAAATTTTGACTTTTAAGGCCCTCCCCTCCCACTTAGAGCATCATTACACAAAATGATCATTACACTGACACCTGTCAAAGCTAAAGCTGAGAATAAAAGGAGTCGATGGAAAGAAGGAAGAACTGTAAGTCATCTGCCATCAGGTGGTGTATTTTATCTTTTTTTTTCCTAGAAAGTAGGTTTTAGAAACTTTTTGATTTCCAGAGAGCGTTAATGGATGTTCAGTAAGGAATTACATGCTTCGAGAATGACTACAGATATATTTTAATGAAACTGTTATATCTGTTGAAAACTAATTTCTATTTTAAATGGTTTAATCAAACAAGTATGAGCTTAAGATGCAGAGAGGTTTAGCAGCCAGGCAGTGAGGTGTACGTGCAGAGCAGAAGCAGAGCTAGTAAGTCTAAAGTCTTTAGTTTTGCAAAACAAAAAAAGAAAGAGCACACCAGTTAGGAAGGAGCTAAATCATGTTGGTTTCAGGAGATGGAGCCAGGACTGTTAACAACTGTGTCCTAGTTAGTCAAGGGCTCAAATCAATTCCTTCAACACAGGAGCCACACACCTGAAAGCCATAATGAAGCCATAAGGAAGATGAATAAAAGGTGGTGGCCAGGGATTGAGCAGGTTTTTTTCCTCCACAACCTCTTGCCCTCTGTGCCCTGGCAGTAAGGAGGTTTCCCGAGGGGCTGCGGTGCTGTCTTCAGCCTGGGAATTTGGCCTAGGTTTCACCAGAGGAGAGCTCAGGTTTGTCCATCACTTTTCAGAGTGGGTGGTATACCAGGTTTCTGTTGTTGAAGTCTGGCCCTTACGAGAAGGAGAAGACTGAAACAGGTTTGATAGAATATGCCTATTTGGAGAGAGTAGAAGAATATGAGTATATATGGGAAGCTACTCAGCTACCAGTAATTTTGTACCTGGCTTAACAATGTTAAAATTTCTCTCAGCTCAGAGGTTTTTTTTCTGTGGCCTGTGAGGAGAAGCTGTAGATGTCTGGTAAAAAATCCTGGAGGATTTAGGTAATGATATTCCTTAATGAAGGCTAGCAATCTGTTAGGCAGACTCTAGATGGAGTTTCTCTTGGCTGCTAAATGAACTGGACTCTGCGACTCAGTCAAACCTTGGCTCTCTGGTGCCAACCTTTCCTGTATGCCACCTTCTCCTCTTGCTATTGAGGTGCCAGTTCAGACTTTTTTCAGAGAAGACGCAGACTTTGACAGAGGAAAACGTGTTCTCTCTCCAGACTCAGTTGTGCCTGCCCAGCCAGGGTCAGTGTCTGCCTTGCAACAGTGCCAAGACCTTTCGAGAAACTTCAGCTCTCGCAAGGTTGTGTCAAGTTTTACAGTTCAGATTAATGTCAAGTCTTGCAAACTGGGGAAAAGTATGGAGAATATGGGTGAAGGTCCCCTAGCTCAGACCCTGGAGCATGCTCATGGCTGCTGCCTCCCTGCTAGCTAAGCCACATACCTGCGGCAGGATGGTTGCTGGTGCTGGAATGCTGCCCACCAGGTTCGTTCCCTGCAGCCAGCTGTCCACTGTGTCCAGTGTCACCCAAGCTATGAAGTAGCTGCTTGGTTTTGCTTGTTTTTTGTCTGCTCAGACCTGCAGCTCTGACTAACAGGGCTGTGCTCTGGAGCTTGTTAGGCTATGTGATATTCTGACCTTTCTTGTGGCACTCCTGATTACTTTTTTTCTTCTTTCTCCTCTGTCGGTGGATGAAGGTAAGCATGAGGCTGTTCACGACCAGGGGAGGCAGCTGTGGGAGAAGGGATGTTTGTGCTCAGGGAGCTGCCTTGTGCTGCTTTGTTGCTGCACTGGGAGTATGAGAGGTGGGCCTCTTGTCCTCTGATTCAGTTTTCTTTGTCCGTTAATGAATTCCTTTAACTATCTTCATTTCTGACTTGCTTTGTGGTCTCTTGTTCCTGCCTTTTTGTCTGTCAGGCATTCTCTGTTAACCTCTTGCTGCTGTTGCTACTTTTGCTTCCTTTTTCAGCTTTCATTTCAATTCTTGCTGTTTGTTATTTCAGTCTTTTCCTCATTCTCCTCTTTCATTTTGTTGCAGTTCCCCTGTTTGGACAAGCAGTTATTCAGCCATAGTTTGCATGGGAAATCCCCTGTCCCCATTTTCTTCTCCCTGGCCCTCTCCAGTGAGAACATCCACTTTTGGTGAGGATGAGAGCAGAGCATTGCCCCTTTCCTTAAATCCTGGCTGTGAGGGAAGGTCACACCAGTTAAACTTCCACAAAACAAACTTCAGTGACCTTCAGCTGAAGTATACACCATGTGGTGTGAGAAATAGAGGTCCTAAGACACCTTGGATGCTGAGGATGAAGGAAGGCTCTGTTCTCTTCCTTTGCTGAGAAAGTAAACCCTATGGTTTGAGGTGAGGAAGGTGAGGTGTGCTTGAGCACACACAGTAGAAGCACCATGGGGAAGGCACCCCTCTGCTTTGTCCTTTGGTGAACAAGACATAACATGTCACTATGCCTAGATAAGGAATTGCTGTCCTGGTAGTTGTACCACTGGCAGTGAAACAAAAGCTGGACACAACAGCCCTACATGTGCCTGTGGTGGGATGCACTCACTGGGAGGCATTGCTGGGTTTCTGTCTGCCTTGACCCTTCCGAGGAGGTGAAATGCTCTGCAGTCAGAAAATAATGGTGAGGGTGATATTGTAGAAGCAATTGGGAAGTGATGGGAAGGTCTGTGATAGTGTGGAGACAGCTTCAAGGAGTCAAGGCTGTGTAGTTCAAGGCTGTAAAGAGCAGCAGTTTGTTTGCTAAGGGCCTTGTTTGCCTGTCGGAGCTGTTGACTGTACCGGCTTAAACTAGAAAAGCTGCTGATGGCTAATAGTAAGTCTTAGATAATGTCCCCAGACTATTAATTTGTCCTTTGCCCCCCTATTCTGTGCTTTCCCTGCACTCATGTTGTTGTGTTTTAAGGCTTTGGGTTCTTAGCTTGTAAGTGAGCGAGCGCTGCACAGGCCCAGGTGTGCGTATGCTGCTTGCTTTGGTCTTTTGGGGACTGAATGCATCAGCAGCTCTTCATAACTGTGCCTGTATGACAAAAGGGTCATGTCGTACATCAGTATTACTATATTACATAATTTTCAGTGAGATACATCATAAATCAGGTACATTCATGACAGTGGAATCCATCCCAAATAGAAATAGGGGCACTGACAAGTGAATCTGCTAAACTGTGGTGCTGTGCCATCAGCAGTAGGGAGGCTGGAGGCTGTGACTCAATGACCCTTCCCAATGTTGCTTGCCTGGGTTTCATTCAGCACAGCTGTGAAAGGTCTGGGACTGCTGCTCAGTTAACGAGATGTTTCTCACATTGACAGTGTTTGATGCACACAGGCTGTGTGTGCTTGAATAATCTTTCCAAACAGCCAGTATCCCTGCCAACTTTCTGAATCTCTAAAGTTTGATTATGGGAGTGTATGAATGAATCAAAATAGCAGTCAACCAAAACACGGCTCTAGAACTACAAAAGCAGTGGAGTTTCTTTCAGAATACATAAACACTGTCACTGGAACTTTTTAAGTTCTTTATCTCAACTAAAATCCTCATCAGAGAATGTGTGAGCATATCAAATCTGGTCTCTAAACCACAAAATATTTTGCAGTGAAAGATGCTGTAGATCTGTCCCCTAAATTTAACAACTGGGTAGAAGAGTAAAGCCCCTGCAAGAACTGGAGCTGAATGCAATAAATGACTTTAGAGATGTTTACAACAATGAAGGCATTTGGGGAGGGGAAAAAAGAGGCCTCTTAGAGAAGTGTGATTTCTGGTTGTACCTTCCATTTCCAGTGTTTCATTTAAGATTTGCCTGAAGCTACAAAAATTAAAGTTTTTTCTGAACTATAGTTGGTGGAGGACCTTTTTGGACCCTAAGGAAGGGGCCACCTTATCAACAGAGGACAGAATCCTTTCTTAGAAAAATCACAATTCTATCCTTATACCCTCCATGGAAAACAAAATTAGAACTTTGTTACATAATTCTGGAAACAAAGCCAGTATGCTTCATTACCTGCATATGTTTAATGAAATCTAAAGTAGGCCTTGTAAAACTGAGTGTCTTAGATTGTGGATTGCTTCGCTGCTCTCCTTAGCACAAATCCATTTATGAATTGTAATGTCTTTAATATTATGGCACACAACTGTTGCAGAGGCCTATAAACAGGAAACAAAAGGCTTGCACTATAGTATATTTAGCTGATGTATTTGTTTGCCAGCTTACTGCAATATAGAAAAGCCAGAAAATATTGTCTGACCATTTGATTTGAAATCTTAACTTTTGATTATTAGGAAAAAGCAAAACCACCTATAGGCAGACGGGGTGATTTACTTTGGTGTGGGCTGCTGTCTCCCAGTGAGGTGGATGGGCAGGGTGCAGCTGAGACAGCTGCCTGGTGGCTTCTGCCCTGCAGGGAATCTACCCTGTGTTTCCCCACCAGCTGAAACTATTTGAGTGCTTGTCTTGCCTGCTGCAGGCATTGCTGTATTGAATGTAATCTTTGATTCTAGCTGTAATGAATGTATGCTAAAAAGTCAATTATTTTTCTCTGTTAATCTTGCATTTTTTTCTCTAAGTTATCCATGAATATCTTTTGATTTTAGAGAACTAACAGTAGGCAAAAACGTAAGAAAACTCAGATGTATTTATCCCCCTGTCTCAACTGGGGGTGGTGGTGGTTGAAGCTATAATTCCTCAGCATGTCATGAGGCCAAACACTGCAGATAGCAATACTGTCACGCCAAGAAGGGTGATTTGCAGTCTACACAAGTAGTGTAAAGCTTTAAGACAGCTTTCTGAAGCTTATAGGGGTCATTGTAACATGAGAAAGTCCCTGAGCAAGATGCTTGTGGGAGGCGGTGGCCTCCCAGTCTATTACTTGATCTCAGTTGTGGTTCCTCTGAACACGTTTTGCACAGGGCAGAAAGATGATCTGGTATCTGAATTGGCACCTATTTATATCATTTGTCTGCCTCCAAACTTCAGAATAATTGACTATCATGTAATAATTTCTTCTGCCTACTTGGAAAGGTCACAAATCTAGTACTACTGGCTAACCTCTGGGAACAGAAAAACAAGTTTTAAAAAATTCTTTGGGACCCTAGTAAATTTGTCAGTGCAGCCACCAAAAGGCAAAATGGATCAAAGTCTGCAAGGCCTGTTTTACATCAGTGAATTGAGTTATATTTTCTCTTGTTTCTATCAGGATATTTTGATTAGTAACTATGGCATTTAATGTCAATCAAAAAGCACCTGAGAGCAAACAACACACTCAGTTGGAAGCAAACAAGAAATGTAGGCAAAGACTGTTTGCCCTTCCCTCATCTTCAGTTCCAACAGAAAAGCTGCAATTCCTTCATCTCCCTCAACGTAGCGTTTCAGGTTTACACCCATATTTACATATTTTTGGAAGAAACTGATTCTGTGTAAATCCTGTGACCCTTAAAAGATTTCTGGAGTTGGATGACTTCAGGCAGGTGAGAACCTCAGTGCCTGGAACAGAACTAATTCCCCACTGGTGAACTACTCAGTGCTTCTACTGAGTAAAAACCTCACTGCTAAATATTTGTAAAGTGAGCATAAACATGCCTCAGGCTGATGCTTGCTTATAGGCTTGTGTGACTAAGTATTTATGGAAGCACATCAAGGAAACTAGACCCTTGACTAATGTCCAAACAGGTGAATTCAGTGTTTTAATTTTGTGCTGGGTGGCCTGCTCTAAGATTTTTGTTTCTAGTGTTACTTGGAACTCTAGAACTCTGGCAACAGCATCAGGTTCTACCCAAGATGTTCTTGTAGGCAAGAAAATACTGACAAATGTAGGCATATGAATCTCAGCAGTAACTATCATTTGCAAAGACCTGGCTGGAAACACATATTGGGAGGCTTGGTTTTGCTGTTGTCCCTGAAGCGGGTAGCAGGGTATTGGTGTTTGTCATGTATCTTATGAAGTAATCAGAATTTGTTTGATGGCCTCTTCCACATTCCACTTTGGGGGGAGGAGGAGGGAAGAGAAAAAACTGTTCTTACTTCAAAGAAAATGATTGTGGCTTTAAGAAAGACCAATCAGCCAGGACAAGTTTTCTACAAGAGCTCTAGGCCATCCATTGTACTATTCATATACTATTATATATGTACTATATACCTATCTCAGTAATATTTAACTGAGAAGAGAATCAATCTTTCCCTTTTTCTTCTCCGTCCCCAAAGGCAGGGCCCTATTCAGCATAAGCTTGTATTTTCATTTTCACTGAAACAGACTGAAGCTAGAGCAGACAGTACAAAAGAACTTTTACATAATGTAGTTGCATTGGGACTTCCAGGAATATCTTGGTCACAGACTTACCTTTGTGTAACCAAGTGACAGTGCTCAATCACTAGTTTGCCTGGTGGACTGTGATCTCCTGGTGGAGATTAATACAGTTGGATTGGATGAAAAAACACAATTAATAGTACTAAACAAAAATATATATCTGAAATGTTAAAGACTGAATATTAGTTATCTCTTTACACAATCATTTTTGATAGTTTAGCAGGTCAGCAATTCCACTAAAATATGCTGGTTTAGTATATCAGATAAAAGCAGAGATGTGATATTGAATTTCCGGTATCTTATATAAACAGAGCTTATAGCTCTCTATGTGGGGAGAGGTTTTATTATCTAGATGTTAGAGCTGCCCAGCTAGATACACAGATCGAGTCTCAGTTGCTTTAGCGCAACTGGAGCTGCAGAACGCTTTCCATTTTGCAGAGGTGTGAGCACCTTTTCTCCCAGGCATGTACTTATTTTAATGGAAGAACAAGTCAAAATGGCTAAACCAGGAACAGCAATGAACTTGTTCTGCTTCCTGTTTGCTCAGTCAGTGATTTAAATCTTCAGCCTTCAAGCAGAGAAAATGAGTGTTACTGTGTACTTGTTCTCTAACATAACTGCCAACTTCCTACTAATATTTAAAGATAATTACACACGTATAGATTAGTTTTCTGAAGCGGTCGTCACTGCTGCAATGCCTGCAGTATGCCTTGTAACAGTGTGCAGCTGCAGAAAGGTGAATTCCTATGCCGCTTCTGTGACCCTGTTTTGTAAGCAGAGGTAGTAAACAGTAGCAATGTGAAAAGTTGAGACCTGGATTTCTTGCACAGTGATTGAGTCTAAATGAAGCTGCTGATCAAGAGGCAACTATTACCGCAAGTTGAAAGTGTCACTTAAAAACTCCTGTTAAAAACCAGAAATCAAATTCATGAGTTTAGTACCTTAGAGAAAAGGCTGTATTTCAACTATGTAAAACCTCAGAAAGCTCTAATGAGGCTGCTTTGATCCCTAGAGGGCCCAACTTTTCAGATGAAAACAGTGTTATGAAAATGCTCAGAACCATAAAATATTAAAAGAAATATCACTGAATTTGTTTGTATTATAAATGTCTCCTCTGCAAGTAACAACTGAATAAAATGCTAAATATAAATATTTCAGTATTCATTTTTAAAAGGATTTCAGCCTTTATAAAGCATGCAGTAGTTTAGTCTGGTTACTTTTATGTAAAACCTGTGTACATTTAGCTCTCTGGGAATAAAGTCACTACAGGATGCAAATCTAGCTTAAAAAATTTAAAAAATGAAGTTTAGGTGTAGAAATCAGTTGTATAAAATTTGGGAAAAAAATATTAAAAAGAAAGGTCTGATGAAGACAGAGCATATTTAATAATGCAAAAGTAGTATAGCACACTGCTGGGATTTTGCTGATCATGCCTTTAGTTGCAGTATGTTTCACCTCACTTCCAAAGTAAGCAGGTGACTACCATGAAAGTTAAAATGCAACAGAAGTGTTTCTCTGCTATTAAAGTATGCATAAAGCACTTTTTCTGGACAGGTAATTCTGATTTTTGTATTTCATCTAATAAGGTGTCTTTGTGTTACCTTAGAGGTCCTGGCATACATCTATTAGTTCTCTGACTCTTGAATGTATTGCAGAGAGGCGTTATATACACCTGTAAGTCAAATAGACTTTTACTGTTCTGAAATATTTAGACTTAAAACACTTTTGAATAAATTTATACAAGCTGACAATCTGCTAAACTTAAAGAAACCAAAAAAGATTGCCTTATGCAGTGCACCTGCAGACATTATTATAACCATTTAGCAAACCATTTTGATATTAGCGAACTACATGAATAGCAACTCTATTTTCCTCTTCATCCCTTCCCTGCTGTCAACCTCATAACCAAATTAGAAATAATTTAGCTATCCCTTTATTTTTGCAGAAAGGCCAGCAAGTGGTTGAATTTGAGTTGAATGTTTGCATCTTTCTCAACTTGACTACCTGAAATAAGTTCTGGCTTCCTCTAAAGCTTGCGTGGTCCTGCAGTCACTCAGCTCTTTTCCGTCCACTCTTACCTGCTCAGTGTCCTCAAGGTGTCTTACAGGTAAAATTGAGTTGCTTTGTCTGGGCGTCCATCCTCTGTTGTCAGGCAGCGAGAGTTCGTGTTCGAGAAGGTGGTGTTCAACCTGCCAGACAAACCAGGGAAGGTGAGGGCAGCGTCCCCTCACTCTGGGAGGCTCAGGTGAGCGCAGCAGCCTGCACAGGTACTTGTTTGTACAGTCGTGCCTGTATCACCTCCCACTTCGTGTTCTTAAAGTGGCACAATCCTTTCCAAAGAAAGGATGAAGCACAGTTTGCTCAGGATCAGCAAAACAATAGCTGCCTGTTCACATGTAGGCAAGCTGCTTTAGGAGACAGTGACTTGCAGTGAAAAATGATGGCCCTTTTTTTGCCAGGAAACTACTTGGCCTTTCCTTGTAAATCATCTTATTTACTCAGAAGTGAATAATCTGATAATGATAACCAGTCAGAATCTGAGTTATTTAATGAGTAGCACATGCAGCCTTCAGAGCAGAAGGGCTGATACCCCTAAGGTTATTGCAGATCCAAGGGGTTCATACACCCAACTTTCTTCCAACTATGTATGTTAAACAACCCACTTGTTATGTACAAGCTTAGTTTTATTTAAATATTTGGAAAATCATGGCTACAGTCAGGCTGTTGCAGTGTTTATTACCTTGAGCAAAAAGCACATAGAAACCCTTTCAGAGGCTTTGCTAAGCCACCTCTGGCTCCGTTCCACACTGTTGTGGAGGTGGCACTACACAGTCCCCGAGAAATGAGCCTCCTACCTGTATGCAGTACTGCATCTAGCACTTGCCTGATGACAAGGAAAGATGTGAAGGCCAAACTGCAGCCTGGGTTAAAAACCTTTTGGTGGGGACACTGAAATGAAATCTGTCTTGCAATGGAGATAGCCAAAGCGGTATAAGCTGGCACCTACTGAAACCAAAGTTCAGACTTCCAGAGTGTCTCATTAGACCTCAAAGTCACCTAACTGACAATAGATTTATTTTTTTTTAAACTCTTACAAAACACAGAAAATATGAACTAGGGTATTTTTACAGGAAATAACAATTACTAAGAATTATTTTTGTGATGGGTAATTTTTATAGAATTAAAAACAATTTTCTGAACATTTGTTTGGGGAAAAAATGCCTTCCACTGTACAAGGCAGAACACTTTTCCCCCCAAAATTGACATGTGACTTCTGTCTTTGATGTTTGACATTAATATTTCATTGATAATGCCAATACCAAGTTCCTTCTTAAGTTTCTTCGCAAGAAATCTGCTTATCCTTTTTTTCACTAGGTCTTAAGATTAATATGATTTTAATCTTACTTAATCCTGGTGGTGGTGTCATTAATCTCATCTTTGGAAGTGGTGCTCTCCATTGGCTGAAAATTGAACATCACACTGTCTGGCTTGTCAGCAAGCTGGGTGGTCTAGTACATGCACAAGTAATTGTAAATACATGGTGAATGGTGGCAGTCTTATAAGGCACAGCTAGCATTTAAGGTTAAGATAGGGTGGGTTAGGCTTTTACAGTAAGTTCACAAATGTTTCAGAAGATAACTCTGAAGTAAAGAGTTGCCAGCCTTGTGGAATCTTGTCTTTCTACAAATCAGATGATGCTGTGCTGCCCTTTCATTCAGATTTAGGAAATAAATTAGGTGCCTAAATGCAAACCAATCTGCTTTCCAGGCCAAGACTGCTAGTTTAGACCTGCCTGCTGTCAGCAGGGTTACTAGAGGGAGCAGCTTCAGGGAGGGTGAGAAATATTTGCTTGCTTTGAGGTTTTAGGGCATCATCTATTACCACAAATAGTTAAGAGTGTCCGAAGGGGATCAGCATCTGGAGCTGTGGAGTAACACATGAAGTCCTTTACCCTCTTCCCTGGGAGACCACAGGGGAAAAATGCCTAAACGTGAGGTGGTGGGGGAACATTTCTGCTGTGGCCCATAGTCATTAGACTGACACTGAAGGCAGCCACTTTCTTTGACACACCTGCAGGTAGCTCTACTTTTGAGATGACTCTAAGCCCCTGGAGATAAGCAGGATAAAATAAAAAACTTACCTTGCCTTTAAATGTTTGAGGGGGTCCAACTTCATTCTCAGGCTGATGTTAATCATTGTAAACTACCTAAACTTTATTGGAATGAGTGGAAAACTACTGTACGAGGTGATGCCTGTGTTTGTGTTTCCTCGTGCTTGTGGCAGAGTAAGTTTCACAGCAGGAGTCACGCAAGGCTGAAGACTGTGGGTGGGTGAGCTGGTGGGTGCAGGCGGATACTGGTGAGCTGTAAAACACTTGTGAGTGAGAGTAAGAAGAGAATTTGAAACGGTGCCTACGGACTTGCGAGTACTCATTTCCCCTCTATGTATCTGTTTCAACTGAGTTAACACAGCAGCATAACAGTCTACCTAGACCTTACATGATATAGGATTCAGTAGTGTATATTTTGGCTATGTTGTCCAGAAATAGGGCATTAGTTAACAGCTTGTACATCTCCTTACATGCCAAAGAGATGCATTGGATAAACTGAGGACTTTTTGCTCACAAAAGTTTTCTTTTTGCATATGTTGGGATAACTTTATAGCTCCCAGAACAGGAAAACATGGTCCTATTTAGTATGCATTATTGTGATGAAAGATTTGAATATTGCTGGAGCGAATAATTAACCTGTGGAGGTAGACCACCTGCAGGTACCAAATTGTTCAAGCAGAAAGGTGTCTTGGTTTGATGTTAGCCCTGTTGCATTAATCATCTTAAGTAGATACCTGTAAGATAAATTGCTTAGTTTGCAGAGAGTAACAGCAAGAATGATTCACAGGCCATGACATCAAGCAGAGGGCTAAATGGAGGCCAGGAAGATCCATGTCTTGTCACAGAGCAGGTGGTGAGAACGTGTACTCAAAATATTTGAGTAATTGAATTTAAGCCAATGCAGGAATGTTGTGCATGGCCAGTTGCTGCTCTGGAATTAGTGATGTGCACAGCTACAAGGCTCCAAGCAGCCCCTTTGCTGGCCCCTGCATTCACACCAGCTGTGAGCTTGCCTTCACTCCCCAGTTACCTTCATACTTTGGTTTGTCTCCCTGTCACACAGAGGGTGAGAGGAGCTGGTCTGGCTCCAGAGCTGGACGCTTCATTGCTCAGCTCTCCACAACCAAGCTGGAACTAACAAAATGCATATGAGTGTGCCCGATAGCCAGGCGTTGGGCTTTATGTTTATGGAGGCATGGCCAGATGCTCAACCAGCTTTTCTACCATGTCATGGAGCTTATGCAGAGCCTTCATTGCCCAAGCTATGTTGAAGTCAATGGCCCCAGAGTAAGGAAAAAAAATCATAGACATCTCTGGCTATGCCTGCTACACTGCACAATTGTGAATCTAACCTTAGGAATACTCAGCTTCAGTAGGTGACTGGACTCCAGTAACAAAATTGTTCAGAAACCTTTGTCTCAATCCTTTAGCTTGAGCTGAAAGGCACAGGCTCTGAGCAGCTTCTCCAATGAGCGCAGAGTATAGGCTGCTTCAGAAACATAGGCATCCACCAGGCTCATTGCCATGGGAATCCCAACGAGGGTTTGCCAGGCAGCTCTGTGGTGCCCACAAATGATCTGTATCTGACTCTCTCTACGGTCGAGCTTAAAAAAATTGGCCTTGTCATGGCTCTACTGAGCTCCCTAAACCACATGGGCGCTGTAACTCCTGTGTGTCTTCTTCCACACACATCCCACATGGCATGGGACCTTGGGCTTCTTGTGCTGCTACCACTTTGAGTCAGGAAAAGGATTAGGGGTTGCTGGAAAGGCTCAGGATGGGTGGCTTCTGACCATCACTTTTCAGGTATAGGAAAATTAAAGACCTGCTGACTCTAAAGCTTTCCCCCAGGAAACGTAAGGTGGGTGAGTCCCATTTGTGCTCATAGCTCTGCATCATCCCAGCAGCACTGCTTATTTCTTCTCTCTGGGGATCTGTTATGGATGAAGATGGCCAAAGAAATGCAGGCTGAGCAACAGCAATGGTAGTAGGAATGTCTGTACAGGTAGATTTGGTGAGGGAAATTTACAGTAAGGGATCGAAATACACACAACTTAGAGGTTTGTGGGTAAAGGGGTGCTGAAAGGTCTTGTGGCTGTAAGTCACTTTATGTATGTGCCCAAGAAATCTACTTTTTGCTTTTGTAATAAGTCAGCAGGCTAACAGAGCAGTAGGAACCCATAGGCAGCAGTATGAAGAAACTCAGTGGGCAATGAATAACAGAACAAGCAAAATGGCTACTGCTTTCATTACGAGTAATTTCCTCTTTATGACTGGCATTTGTTTAAAAGACAAATCAGGCTAGGAAAGAGCGGCACTTATTTTTCATGCTGCATTATCTGAGTTCACTAGCTACAAATGAAGAGACGAGGGATAGACAAGCATATTGCAGGGAGCCTGCCAGACAGCAGCAGGGGGAAGCACTAAAACTGACAGACGATAAGGCGATTCTGGTTGCACCTTTTGTCATTCCAAGCGCCATCAGTGTACATCTCCACACATTCCTCTTCCCCTTTGCCAGAAGGTTCATTTAAATGCCAGTTAGTATAGTTCAGCTGTGTACCATCCAGGAACTGGAATTTGCTTGGAATTAGAGATTCTTTTATCCCCAGGTAGGCGTAGGTATTAAAACTTTTCACGAAGTACAGAATGGCATCGTTCTCACTCGGATTCCTTGGACTGGCAATAGACCCTCCAGCCTCTCTGCATTTTTTCAGTGTAGCATGGAAATCAGCTCTTTTCCCATTGGTAGCAAATATTTTTCCTCCAGATGCTGTTATCATCTTTTCCAAGTGGAGGACTGAAAGGTGAAGTGAAAGCTGTTAATCTTTTATGCATTGTTGTGTAGTCACTTTGCTGCCAATTGTAATTCCTGCTATTTTCCTCCATAACTTTAGATTAAACCCAGGAAAACGAGAGGAAAACTTGAAATCAAAGATTTAAAAAAAGAGAAAAGAAAAAAGACAACCACCAAAAGCTGGAAGAAATCCGAAAAGATGAGGGGAAGGGAAAAGGGGAAGAAACATAAATATACAGATAATGAAATAGGAGAAGCACAAAAGAGGTTGGGGGAATAGTGAAGGAAACGAGGAATTCTACATTTGGAAAGAGCATATTATTATTTTCTTTGAGACTCTGTATAAGCTCTCTGAGATGGTTTGTGGTATACAAGGGTGTATGTCAGTCCTTGAGTGAGTAGGATCTTAGATGTGATCTGGTTGTGATTGTTTTGGTATGTTTTTAGTATTCGGTTTGTTTGTCTGTTAGGAGCATGAGGTGCCCATGGAGCACTTCTGCATAGGCAGGGATTTTAATCTGATAAATTTCTGACTTGCTTGCCAGCTTCAGAGCTGTTACCTAGGTGTCTCCCACCAGTTATGAAAAACTAATCCCCTCCTTCCATTTGAGACTTATCACTCTCCTATCTACCAGTGAACAAATTATAAATGAAATGCAATAAAATGGCAGAAAACTCTGCCTTTTTCTTAAGCCATATTGTTGCTCATCTTGTTTATGCCCACTAATGCAGCTACAACAGAAAGTAAAGGCAGGTAAATTACCTCCTTCAAGTCTGGAAATCCGATGTTCTAATTGACGGATAACGTCTTCCACTTCATTATCAACCAACGGTAGGAAACCTATGAACAAAACCAGGTATTATGCACTTTGTGTTACTGTTTGAGTTTCGCCTTTCAAGATAAAGCAGAGGTAATCTTGTGAAATTAATATGAATTTTAAAAATGTTTTAGACCTGTTTTAGTTTACTGCTGTGTTCTAAATAGGGGATCTTTTTAGACATTGATCTTGGTAAGGACAGGGAATACATTTCTGGAAACTACCTGCAGAGCACTGATGCTTATGGAAAAGTTGGATTAGCAAATTGAGTTAGTCTTCACTCTATAAGTGACTGAGCCAGTTCAGGCAAAACACTGGCACTTGTGCAGTAGGTTTAGTTGATTTTTAACTGCGTCTAGGGATCGTTGACAGAATCTTTCAGGCTGTTCAAGCACATGCTTGCAGCTCCAACCTAACGCCTAGCAACAAGTTTCTTGTGTTATGGGAAATGATATCCTTTTCTCTGTGAATTGAACCGTTGCGTCATTAAGTAGGAGACATTTAAGCATCTTACTTCATACAGGGAGTTAATAGAAATCTGTTTATTTTCTATCAAGTGGAACCCACATCAGGTTATACAGCATAGCACTGAGTTTACAAAGCATAAAAAATGGAACACAACAGTACATCTAGATAAAAATGGAGATTGTAACTGCATGTACCTGGTATAAAACCTTCACCTTTCCCATTTTCAGGCAAGCGCGCGAAACTGGGCAGTGCACGAATTCCTGCTGGTTTACCCTGAGCACAGCACGGGAATAGGAAAAAAGCTACTCCTAAGATTTTGTGGAACAACCGTGGAGACAGCATTATGTAAATCCAAATGTAAAACAGACTGTTTTACTCTCCAGCGTAGAGTCCTGCATTTAAAAAAGAAAAAAAAGCAATGTTTCAGAATTTTGCTGTCTGGGTTTAAAGTTTTATGTGTGATAAGCTTTGCCCTCACTGACATGAATGTCATTGATGTAGTTGCAAAGTTAGGTTATTTCAAATAATGAAAATACTTTTTCCAAAAGACTGGTCTGCTAGTCTACAAGAGTTTAAGCTACAGAGTAAAAAAATCAAAATATCAAAGCTATTTTTGTACCACAGATACCATTATATGCCATTTTTCCCATAGAAAAAACTATAGTTTCAGTCATAATTTTACAGATGAGCAATAGACATGTGTCTGCTTTAGTAAGAGAAAGCCCGGTTAAGATAAACTGGAACATGCTGTCTTTATCAATTGGTTTAAGAGAAATAATTGTTAATGCTTATTCTTCCATTATGGCACTCACCTTTTAAATTACCTTCACCTCAGGTGATATCCTCTGTAAAAGTAGGTGAAAGTTTTAATAAGAATGTTGAGAGACAAAGAAAAAAAAATCTAAAATGGAAAGGGTTGTGATATAGTCTAAGAGGATTCAACATAATTTAAGCAGAAACCTATTTAAAGATGTTCAACTTACCTAGCAGCTCTAATATGAAATAAGAAAGACTCGTTGTCTAATTTATAGGGCATGTAATTTGAGATTCATCTTGTTACCTACAGGAAATACAAAGAGCATGTAATATGATATAAATTTGCATATGAACAGAAATCTAATGAACTTTAACTTGAATGATGGGGGGGTTTGTTTTCTTCAAGAGGTAAACACTTAAAATGTGAGGAAAATATTTAAGGGTACTTTCTTGATTTGTAGAAACACTTTCACACATTTTAAAAAACCCAGCCCTGGAGCAGAACAAAGCAATTTCTCAATACATATTTGAAATACCCAATGTTTCCACAGAACTGCTGTGTAAATGTTAAATTGTAAATGTCACTGAAGACAAGCCAAAACAAGGAGTTCACCTGAAATATGCACCAGGAACACCACCATCATTTTCATTACAGACTGAGGACTTATCAGCAGTAATTACTTGAAGTCTTATAACTAAATAGAATCTCATAATTGTAGCAGCAAAGCCAAAAGACAATGGTACATCTGCAGCATATATAGAGGTAACAGCCACAGAAGTGCGTACTTAAATAACTCGCAGAATACTCCAGGGGAAGTTTATAAATCATAAATAAGAACAGTTTCATCCAACAGAACAATGACCTTTCAGTGAAGGAAAAAGCTGCTCTAAACCAGTCCTGTAAGTACAGAGGCCTCAAGATGCAGAGCATTGCTGAAATGGCAATGTGTTGCCATGCACTTTTAAGTTACTCTAAGTGGAGAGTTGTTTCTATGTAATGAAGACTTTTAGGAAAGGACTGTGGGGCTGTGCTCCAGTCCAAACAAGTAAGATGCAGTCACATCATCCTTGTGGTGTCAGGCCAGCATCCTGATGTTGCATCGAGGCTAACAGCCGAGTTAGTGGAGGAATAGGTTCTTTGAGATTAGATGGGGAATGTGAGCAATATCCGTATTAGACTAAGATGTCACTGGATCTAAGCAAGCCTAGATTGCCTCCACAGGCACTCTGCACCTGTACCCTGCACCTTCATACTTACCTCAACAACTGATATAGAGTCCTTTGCCATTGGTGTTGTGCCCACAGAAGCCTGATTAATTCCTGCAGCATTGTTTATTGAGTGCCCTGGAAGAGGCACCAGTCCTGTGAAAAATAAATATGCAGTACCCAGATGCATGTACCTTGACAGAAGAGGCCTGTTTTAAATTTGCATGACTAACATTTGTTTAACGTTTCTTGTTAAATTTCAAGTTTCTTAGGCTTTGAGTGTTTGACTTAATGCTTTTTAACATTCTTTTTGGCTGAGGTTTTCTAATTGTTTCATGGAAAAAAGAAACAAAAACAACAGAACATGAGACAAGCCATTACCTGAGGTCCAGATGAGCCCTAGAAAAGGTCATTGGCAGAACCTGGGCCTTTGCATCTGCAGTGGGAACAACTAGCACTTCAGCTGCATCTGGAAGAAACCGCAGGTCAGGTAAGTGTGAGAAGAGGATGAGGCTTGGCTGCCGTTAGTGAGTTTCACGTGCTGACTGATGGCCTGGGAAACCTGGAGGGAGACAGGAGTTTTCTTGTGTGATAGACTCCTGAGAACAACTGATGTAGATCTGATAAATTCTAAACTTTTCTTCTCTAGATTTTCATCAGCATATTGGTAAGATGGAGCAAGCTAAAACAGACGTTTAAAAATACTTAGATTTTTGCTACACTTGTGATTGCCTAATAGAATATTCTATAAAACTATCATAGCTTGTAAACTATTATCTGGTCTTGCTTTGGGACGCATATCACAGAAGCTCAGCAAGATTCAGGGATACAGATCTGATAAAAACAAACAATTTTTGAGTATTGAGGCAACTTTTCTTCTGTGTTTCCACACCTGCCATTAAGAGGTTTTATAATTCCAGTGCTAGCGAAGCAAATGAAGGATATTCTAAGAGTACATTATGTTGCACAATGTAAGTAGGTAAATGCAAAACATGCTAAGGACAAAAGTTGGTCAACACTGCTTTCTTAGCTGCTTCAAGAAATATAGGCACTAGAGTTGAATTTCAGTTTATGAATGCGGGTGTGCGTTCCTTCCACAAGCCTATTTGTTAGCCCTTCCTTTGTATACTTAACCTCCTGAAAGGTTGTTTTTTTCCTTCATAGTGCTAGTCACACCTCAGATAACCTTGAAAATTCTTTACTTATTCTCTCAGTTCGTATTTGAATGGCCCCAACCCCACTTATATTTTCTGTTTACATTGATTTTGAGATGTTCTGCTATTGTTTCCATCCTACCTTGCTACCACCTTGTTCTGTGCTTTCTGCACTTCCTTTCCTCTTCCAAACCATTTCCAAACTGTCCCCAGCAGCTCCCTTATGCCTGAGAATACCAGGAAGAGCACAGAGCATGGGGGACCTAGTGTCTCCCCTTCTCAGAGGAGGCTGAGGCTATTTTTGCTGAGCTTTAAAAACAGGAAGCAAAGAATTTGGCAAGACATAGACATCTGTGAGGGCAAACTTAGACATGGCCTTTTTTTTAAAAATTATGAGCAGCATTTTAGAGCAGAAAGTCTTAATTTTACCTGTAGATAGTGTGATCAGTGCTCGTAAATGCTACTGTCATCTTGCTCCACAGACTTAAGCTGTGTGTGAAGGATCCAAGTGGATGTAACTAGATGTCTCTGACATGTCACTTGGAGCAGCTCAGCTGAAAAACAGAAAGAAATAGTTTTGTGTTTATAACATACATAGCAAGACAATACCTCATCTCTTCAATAGTTCACAGCAAAACAGACTTCTAACGGGAGAGAGAAAAAAACCCCTCATATGAACCAGATGAAACTACTATTTCATATATTCTGCAGTTGTCCTCCATTATCTGCAGAAGGAGGTTAAATTGTTTGCTAGTCTTTACTACGATAACTATCATTGCTGCAGCCTCCTCAAGAGTTGAGGTACCCTTGCTGTACAGTTTCTTTTGGCTCCCAAGCCACAAGGGCAGAGATGGGTGAAAGTTTCATTCCAAATTTCACCTGGCATCACACCTGGTTTATCACCCTTGAGCCAAATTCTGCCAAGCCCTGGTTTCCTAACAGGACTTCAAATCAAATCCAAGTCCCCTTATCATTTTCAAAGGTGCTACTCTAATTTCCAAGTATCTTGTATTGATTGTGCTTTAAACCCAGGTATGTTTGTATAACTGTAGGTTAATATAGTTTTATAACAGTACATTTCAATTACTGATAATGAAAGTCACTTGCAGTCAGATACTCTGAGGTCCAGAGTCTGTTATACCATTACACAACACTCCCAAGATGTTGTTTTCCTCTGGTTGTAATAGGACCATTAGTCTTTTTACCACTTCTCAGTGTGATTTCAAAACCAGCTAACAAATTTCCTGGTGGCAAATATTTCTTCTCCTATTTGCATTTATTGTTCTTCTAAAGAAAGGCTGTAAATAAATGTAAAATGTATGACTAACCTTTACCCTACTTTGTATTTGCAGCACTGCTAGGATATTGCGGCAGCAAGTACTGCTATTTTTCCACCATGTATGTTCTTTTCTCTTGAAAAGAACAGATGAATAATGTAATTATTCTTCTTTAAATTTGGCTTCAAAATTAAAAAAAAAGAGGCACTGGTCACAATTCACATAAGATAAGGTAGCCCTGCCAGCTTGTGTCACATCCTGCCAGTTACTACATTCACATAAGGTTGAATTTGAACTCAGTTTTCCAAAGAACCATGGGGCTTGGGTTTTTTTTAAATCCAATTTCTACAAAACATCAGGAAGCCACAGAAAAATACTTATTTGCTGTAATCAAAGGTCAATTTCTTTACATGTGGTAGGCATTGACAGGGGTGGGGGAGAGGTTTTTGAGTGCTCAAAATTGCTAATAGTATTTCTAATCTAAAACACCTAATTAAATTATACAGTTATAAAAGAGGATATCACTCTAGACCAGAGAGAATTCTCTCTGAAATCAATATCCATCATTTTTACGGCCAGACAAAACTCTCACTGTTAAATATACTGTAATAACAATTGTATTAAATTTCTCTTATATGATATGCAATCCATTTGCTTCAGGAGGGACTGAATTTCTGTGACCTTCTACTTGTATGAAGATCTTAATTCTCAAAATCTGCTTTTATAGCATTTGAGAAGTAAGTTATTCTGTGAATTAAAGATCTTACTTTTAGATTGCTATTCTGTAGCAAATTATTATAAATTAAGACAAAAAGACTAACCTGGGTTTTTCCTGGCTTGGTCAGTATGCACCAAGGATTATTTTTTCTCATTGCATTTTTAAGGAAAGATTTTATCAAAACTATTTAACCTATAATAACAGAACAGAGCAACAATTTGCTTTGTTTCTTCTTGTGCCTGACCTCTCTGTCCATTTAAAAAAAAAATCCATTAATACATAAATGCAGAATTTGGATCTTTCACAAAAAAAAAGACTGAAATGCTTATAAGTGTTTTAAACAACATTTGAGGGTTTAGATTGACAGGGTTATGCACACACAAAAAAGCCATCTAAAAGAACAAAATAATGATTTCTGGATACTTTTCTGTTCCTCTGTGGAACTGCAAAGAATAACCAAGTAACATTCTACTGAGTATGTACCCTCACCAGGATTTAAACTACCACATATGAATCCCGTAAGATACAAATGCATTCCAAGCCTGTCTGTAGAATATTGCTTTTATTAGGGAATTTTGTTTCTTCTACACATGATGGTTGTCACCAGACTTTTTTTTTTTCTCTGAAGTTCATCAAAGTTAGGAGATAAAAGTCCATGCAAAAGAATGTGGACACAGTTTTTTATAAAGAAGGTAGGAAACTGGCAGATGTCCCCTTGATATCTTTAGTTTTATGTATGAGGCATAGTCAAGACTTCGACACAGAACAAGCAGGGCTGCTTCAGAATGGTATAAGGCAAAGGCTAGAGCATAGCAAGAGAAGATGTTAGGGACATATTTTGTGAAAATAACTAGAGGAGTTTCATTTAATTACCTGAAATGTTACAGATCTCAGTGTGAACCACAGAGGGGAAAGTGCTACCTAGCAGTTCTTTGACTGGATCCAAGGAGTTTTTATTTTTAAGCAGCATGTGTGTGTTTGATCTGGGTTATTTTCTAAGTAATGGCTTAAACGGAAAGAAATTGGACTCTGAGACCTAGATTAGATGCTTTGCTTATTGATGTAATAAAAATCAGCTTTTGACTGAAAAAATAATCTTATTTTTCTTAACTGGATAAAAAGAACCCAAGTGTCTTGAAGTCTAAATATGTTTAGAGGTAGGTGATATATTGTGTTAAGCCATTTGTAAGATTTTATACATTACAGATTTTAACAAGAGATTTGTATAGTCATTTTGTAAACACAAATGTGGTGGAAATAAATTGTTGATTAACTAAAGGAATATGATACTCCAAACCTAGGTGGAGATCTATGTAAATGAGTATGTGAATTTGGTTCAGATAATAAAAGTTCATGTCAGTAGAGTGATTATTTTTTTTGGTCTTTCTCCAACCTGGCCTTCTTTTGCCAGGTAATCATCTTGCTCTAACAAAGAATCTGTACAGTTGAAAGACTCAAAAATTGCTAACAAGGTTTACTCATTAAAATACTAATAATTAAAACACAAGAGGTAGAGGTAGTTTTAAGTAAACCTTCAACTCTTTCTAGAAGATTTAGTGTAGCTGGTCAGAGCTAAGCCTAGGAAAATTAAAAGGTATCTGTCTAGCTGTATCTTTTCTCAAAGTAACCTAAGAGTCAGAATTTTTGTCATGGCATGATCTATTCCTTTCCCATTTGAAATTTTTGGCCAAAATGGTATCATGGTCATAGGTCTCCAAGGAAAGTATTTTGTAAAGTGGGTTCACACTTTAAATCTATCCAAGGTGGTACCATTTCAAAGTCCCTGTCCGCTCTCAGATCAGCTGGAGTGCTGTATGCAACGCTGGATGTGAATTCTTCGCTGCCAAAAGTATCCCTTTATCTCCTGCGACTGAAGATACTAAAGCTTTCCTACTTGACCGGGCTTGAAATGACCATGTGAATATATTACATGTCTTCCTCACTGCAGGCTAGGGACAAGGGACAACACTACCCAGAGTCGAATCCAGGTTCCTATGGGTTCCCTGTGCAGAGCCAAATGTAGGGGAGGAGAAGAATCATGGAATGGTCTAGATTGGAAGGGGACCTTCAAGATCATCTAGTTCCAACCCCCCTGCCATGGGCAAGGACACCTCCCACTAGACCTGGGTGCTCAAAACTCTATCCAACCTGGCCTTGAACACCCCCAGGGATGGGTCATCCACAACTTCTCTGGACAAACTGTTCCAGTTTCTCACCACCCTCACAGTAAAGAATTTCTTCCTTATGTCTAATCTAAATCTAGCCTTTTCCAGTTTGAAGCCATTACCCGTCGTCCTATCACTACATGCCCATGTAAAAGGTCCCTCTCCAGCTTTCTTGTAGGCCCCTTTCAGATACTGGAAGGCTGCTACAAGGTCTCCCCAGAGCCTTCTCTTCTCCAGGCTGAGATAAAGTAAAAGTGTTTATGCATGTATTTTAACTCTACTGCTTCCTTTTTTTTTTTTTTTTCCTCAGCTGGTGTGAAAGCGATAATGGATGAGCCCAGGACTTCCTCACTGCAAGGTAAGTGTGTGAGAATTTGCTGCTTGTGGTACTTCACTGGGCATCCACTGCTTGCCAGCTACCCAAACTGAGCAGCGGTGAAAATATTTTGTGAAAAGATGGTTTCTGATCCTAGCGGATTTGAGTCATGGTCTGACTATGTAGCTGCTTGGCATGACACCAGGAGAGAAACAGTTTGTGGTTGAACTGATTGAACTTCCAATCTTACTTGTTCCTCCAGAATAGTATGTGATTGTTCAATGGTTTGGGAGAAGACAGGTGTCCTTCTAACACTACAGTGGTCATAGTGTTATGAGAAAATGCGGTGTTCTAGCAACAAAATGCAATCTTTAGTATTTTATAAAAGTATTTATGTCTACATGGATCTAATGCAATGTTTATCTTAATGTTTTACAGAAAGTAGCTTCTGAAACTAAGAAAACTAATTGTAACTGGTACTGTTAATATTTTTATAAAAAAAAGTTAAATACGGATGCTGAACGAATCAGTGCATGCTTTAATGTACCGTAATACAATCCCTACAGTTCGGAGACGTACAGAACAGAGACCATTATTGTTTCAGTGAAGTCAACCTCTGTGAATCTCTTTTAAGGCAGAAACTATTAAATGTTTGGAAATGCTTCCAATACGAAGCCACAGGCAACTTTAACTTCAGGCTTTTCCAATATCCCAAGTCAAATCTTGGAATTTTCCTCTAATCTTCACATAGGCAGAGTGCAGAGAGACAGTCTGCCATGAAAAATGAATTCCGAGCTATTCCCAACCCTCCAAAAGAGATAAACACATCAGATTAGGCACATTTTAATTAAGTTAATCACCTATGACACATTTGGCATTTTCTTAAGGATAAAAAATACCGTACTATGATTAATTTCAGATTTTCTGACATAGAATAATTGCAGATATTGCATAAACCTGAGACACGGGATATTTCATTGTCTCCATAATCTCAGGTGGCCGAAAGGCTGTTCTTTAAAATTCACAGATTGTGAGGCGATACAGGTTGCATTTTTTGTCATTCCAGCTTCCATCAGTGTACATCTCTACACATTTTTCTATCCCTTTACCATTAGGCTCATACTGGTGCCACTTGGTATAATTCAGAGGCATGCCATTTATGTACTTAAATTGACCTGAAGTCTGACCCTCTTTAATGCCTAAGTAAGCATATCGGTTATACTGTTTCACGATACCCAAAATAGCTTTATTCTCTTCTTCATTCGTGGGAGCTGCAATAGTTCCTCCAGCCTCTTCACAGGATTCTAGTGCAGATGCAAAATCAACTTCTTTCCCATTGCTGGCAAGTATTTTCTCTCCTACTTCTTTTATTTTCCCATTCAGAGCAAGCACTAGAACATGAAAAGAAAAAAACCTAGTTAGCTTTTTAATTTCCTATGGCATATTGATGAGGAAGCAAAGAAAGAGAAATCAAGAGATTAAGAGAAAATTGAAAGAAATTGAAAGTTGTAAGAGGAACAGAGGAGGGAATAGAGGGCAAGAATGAGAGAAAAGGAAGAAGAGGAATAAAGATTTTTCAAAATTTTACCTATTCACTAGTTGTTCACTAAGTATATTGTTACACTGCTTGCGACCTTTTGTCATTGTCTTCTCCAAGAAAAGGATGCCCTGCTAACATTTGCCTACATACACTATCAATCAGCCCTATTATATTGTGTGTATTCTCTGAAGAGGATCAAATCTGCTCCAAATCTGAGCAAGTGAAACACAAAAATAATAACCTTTGTGAATTCCTTTTCAGTATTGTTTACAAAATTGTAAACTGTTTACAAAACAATTTACCACCTTTAACAATCTGGCTGCTGATAGATAAAAATGCTGTCAATGTGGTACAAAGCTGAGGAGTTCCCATGAACCCACGTGAAAAGTGCAACATCAGTTGGAATTTTTTTTTTTAGTAAATAAAATTTGAATAAATGTGCATTAGTGTTCCTGAGAGAAATCTGCTTCTTCAGGAAAAATGAGTCCTGGTCTCCCCTGCTTTGAATAAGAAAATGGAGTTTTGGGATGTAGTAC